>JAANYP010006324.1:64102-197255 GCA_020465985.1 Centrapalus pauciflorus | reverse complement strand
ATCAGCAGGAGAAAAGGAGGGAGAAAAAGCACAGGGTGCTCAGGTCTCTGTGACCAAGACTCAAGTACCCTCTGCCAGAGCCAAATTCCACTTAGACAACTTGGCTAGAAAGAAATTTCATGATGTTGCTACTAGAAGGCTTGCCAAGGAAGCGATTGTCAAAGCTGTTCCCATTTCAAGAAAAGACACACAGTGGAAGCTTCAGATCACCAGGATGGGTGCAACAGGCCCTGAAATGGAATCCTACGATCACACTGATGTTGCACAGATGGGACACAGGGAATGGGTGGAACTGGCAGTTGCCCTGAGCCAGTCTAAGTCAGAAACTGCTAAGACATCAGGGCATACAGTCAAGAGCTGATGGAGAGAGTAAGTGAGTTGGGCCTGATTCCAAAAGAAGTAAAAGAGGGTGTCTCGGTGACATACCACCAAATAAGGCCAGAAGGAAAAAGAAGATACAGAAATGGAGCTACTCCTTACGCTGATTGAACAGGGCGACTATGCCATTGAAATAAAAGGAGTTGATCATAGTCTGCCTAAAGGAATAGAGTTTGAGGATGGCAAGATTATAGAAGAACCTGAGCTGGGGGCATTTTTTGTAGATCCCCTAACTCAGAAGAAGTGCTTCCAAAGAGCCTCAGAGCTGTACAAAGTTGATCTGAGACAACTTGCCGCCTTCAGACTTGCAGTTTCTTTCAGGCAGTCTAGCAAATGGAGAGCAGCCATCTGGGATCAGCTCAGAGGCTTCTATGAAAGAGGAGAGCTCAATGATCCCAAGTTCATGATTATCAGAAGTGAAATTGAGGAACTTGAGGATACAAGGGAAGAACTGGAAAGGATGGTTCAGGATCCTTCTCCATTAATATGAAGTCCATCTACCATCTGGGTAGGTGAAGAATGGAAGCTGTCCATCAGTTGGACAGGCTTGCCATTATCTGCTCCCAACTCAAACAGTCCAAACATCTTGTACATTAGTTGTACATCCTGTACATTAGTTGTACATTATTACATAAGTTGTAATTTTTGCTTTTACATTAGTTGTAAAATACATTAGTACATTAGTTGTACTCTTGTAAGAACATGTGTTGTTCTAGTGTAGTCAAGAATCAGTGTATATATAAACTGATCTTTTACTTTACTGTAATGTTGTAATTTTATTTAAGCAAATGTACTGTAAAAATATATAGTGATTTTTGATAAGACCAGCTTGGACTGGTTATTGCAAATAGGGGGAGATTGTTAGGCACAAAAAGGCCTCAGTCAAACCTGTTCTACATCTGGGGGGAGATTTATAATCAAACCTGTTGATGCATTTGAAGGTTGAATTTAAGGCCTGTTATATGTCTTATTGAAACCTGAAAATGATTTGCAATATCAGTCTAAAGCTGTTCTATATGTTGCATGTGTTGCAACTAAGACAGTTTGTCCAAGCTGCTCTGTCTGCTGAACAGGCTGGACATAAACTGTCTACGCTGCTCTACACTGTTGAGCAGCTTGGGCATTTTTAAAGTGTTCTGTTCTTTGTGAACAGAACCTGTTCTTTGTGAACAGGCTAAACACTTTATGGAATATGTTTCCAAGTCATCATGTATTGTTTTTGACTACAAGATCAGTTTACAAAGTCGAAGACAAAGTGGAAAACAGAAATGCTCAGCCTGCCCAAGCTGTTCTGTAACATGAAGACAAAAGGTTATTTGAAAAAGGGTGACCGACCTTTTTCTTATATCAAAATAGGCCTTTACAAGGAAGAAAGACGCAAAGTTGACATTCCTAAATTAGTTAAAGGCAATGCAACAGTAGACAAAGTAAAAAAGACAAACGTTCTGCACATGTGAAGACAAGTCTGCTTTTCAGAAAAGTGCAGAAAAGGTTATGTTGTCTTTTCAACAAGACTTCTCCTTTTTCATTCCGTCCAATGAAGATGTTTCTCTTAGATTCTCTAAGTGTGTATAAAAGGAAGCTTCTAAGGTCAGAAAGAAGTGAATAAAGCTAAGTGCTGAAACCCAAGAGTGAACGTGCAAGTGTGATTTTCATGCATGCAAACCTTCTGTGTAAACCAGCATCTGTGTGTATAAGCTGTTTTACATAAGCCATTCCTTTAAGTCTTGTAAACACAGTGAGTGCTTCTTAGTGAGTGTATTCATTGTATACTAGTTTGAGTCTGTCTTAGACTAGTAAGCATACTGTTGTATCTGTCATCTCAGCTTGAACTATTCCGCATTCAAGCTTGTTTGTAATTAACAAATTGTTGATAATACATACAAACATTGAGAAAAGAGTGTCTAGTTTTTAAATTGCTATATTCACCCCCCCTCTACAGCTTATAACTATATACTTTGGGAACCTCTCGGGACCTACACAAAGGTTGTAGGTCCTCCTGACCAAACCAATGCTTCCAAAAAGGGGGAGAATCAGGAGTTTCCAGAATCAGTCCAAGCAGCCTCAACAGTTCCACCTTCTAGGCTAACAGTCCCAACAGCTTCTCAAGCTGTTAGCCTAGAAACTCAAGCTGCTGCCTCCTCAAAAGCAACTGGAGTTGTTATAAGGGAAGGTGTTCAAGCTCCAACCAATACAGTCCAAGCTACAACCTCTGCTGCAAAAGACAAGGGCAAGGGCATTCTCATTGAGTCTCCAAAGCATAAATTTTCTTCCAGAGAAGCCCAGATTGCCTTTGATGCTGAAGTTGCCAGAAAGTTAGCAGAAGATCAGGATCAAGAGTTAGACCAGCAAACCCAGCCCCCAATGGACGATGATGCAACCTTAGGTGATTACCTAAAGGGGTTTGTGGTCAAACAAGGAGAGAAGAAGAGGAAGCTGCCAACAGGGCACTCCAAGGCTGAGCATAGAAGATTTCTGATCAATTTTGCCTTTGCAGCTGGCATTCCAAAGAAAATGGCTCGGTCCATGACCACTGAAAGGCTGCAAGAGATCCATGACAAAGAAATGGACAAAAGAAAGAAAACAAAAGTCTCCTAAGAAGTCCAACCATCACAAGAACCAGTTCAAACTGGTACAAGTCATGTTCAAGCTGCTACCAGTGCACCTGCTTATTCTGATCAAGCTGTTGCTTCTATTCCTGCATCTGAGTCATCATCACAAGCAAAGCTGCATCAAGTTCAAAGGGTGTTGTTTGAGCAACAACTGCAAAAGGCCATGGAGATAGAGAAATTGATTGACCAGCATGACTTTACAAAGCCTCTTATCAACTATTGGTATGCTAAGCCACTGGACAATATTGATTTAAGAGTTCAGTTTATAGTGAGAAGGGAATCTGGTCCAGAAGAAGAGTATGACACATTCTGGCATATGGTTCAAAAGTTGACCAGAGATGAGCTAACAAAGATGCATAATATTCGGTCGGTGACACAAGTAAGATCTACTCTACCACAAGTGAAGCAAGTCATCAAAGATCTGAAGTCCATTTTTGATCCTGAGTCTATAAGGGAAGAGATAGAGGATGCCAACAAGAAGGGATAGAAGATCAAGCAAGTTGATCTGTTTGTCAAATCAAGGACTTACAGAATAAAATTTTCAGATGGATCTGGTATGTTCTTTAATCTTGAATTTTATGATCTACCAAAGGAAATGCTACTCCAGATAAAATCTGTTAGGATATCTTGTGATAGAGATGAGATGAAGAAAGAATTTTTGAAGGCTGTAGATCAGAAACTTGCACAGTTATAAGTTTTTGAAAGCCTTGGTTTGTAAATAACAGTTTACTTATTCATTTCCATTTTTGTATAGAACTTAAAGTCTTGTGTAAAGAATTTAAGTTAGGGGGAGATTGTTGGGAAATAGTTTAAGTAGGTTCAAGCTGTTAGTTAGATTTCTCAAACTGTTAGTAGAGTTTATATGTAAATCCAATGTTCATGCTGCTAGTTAAAGAAACTCGAGCTGCCAGTGTAAAAGTTCAAGCTGCCAGAGTAAATCAACTCGAGCTGCTCTGTTCAAGCTGTCAAGTGATTCAAGCTGCTCAACAGTTTCATAAATAGAAAGTTCTGATTTTCAGGAAAAGATATCTACACGAAGATTCCAGCATATCTACTATCAGAGAAGTCATAGTCCTTCAAGGAAACAAATCAAGAAGCAATATAAATACATAGAATAGGTCTTTCTATTGTATAGGAGTTTTCTGCATATTCAAGTTTGTAATTGCTTTTTGTTTAAGTTTTCATAAGCCTCTAAGGTTGTAAAACCCTATGAACAGTTTGTGTTCTTCGTCTAGTCAAACAGATTAGAGGTGATTGTAATCAATTAAATCAGCAATACAAGCAGTTTTGATTATTTCTTGTGTTTATCTGCTATTGGTTCTGAAAGCTTTTGTTAAAATAATTAAGTGTTATTCCGCAAACTTCTTAATTAAACTTTGATTCAAAGCAAGATTATTGATTTATACTCTGATAAATTCAAATCAGTTAGTCTTGGTTAATTAGTTTTAGATCCTGACAAACAATGTATCGAATTCTGTTGCTTGTTTAAAGAACTCTTTCAGTGAATTATTTATTCTATGTCCAACTTGTTATAGACGACAGGTTTCTGAAATGAATGCTTTCGTGCCATATCCTGTTAAAAGAATTCGGAAAAAGAAAACAAAAAATGTTGCATCATCAGCCAAAAATAAAATTGAGACTTGTCCATTGCCGAGGCCCAAAACCAAGGCAAAGGTCAAAAAGGTCTCAAAAATTCAAAAACCGAAGGCAATTTCATCGCCTAAGGTTCCAAAGCCCAATAAATCCAATCTTCAATGGATTCCAAAGGGTTGTGCATCCGGACCACACATAAATGCTAAATGGGTTCCTAATACTGCACATGTTCCATATACATCTGGAACTTCTAACAAAAAGGGACCCATATTGAGATGGCTACCCAAAGTTGTGTAATCTTTATGCAGATGGTTCTTGGTTACTTCTGATCAAGACCCGTTCTTCAATGAAATGGCTTCTAGTTACCATAGACTAGGACCCGTTCCTTTGCTTGTAGGTTGTGCTTAAATCGACACGTTTGGCTTCTGTGCACACAGCTCAGGACCCGGTCTTAACTCATCATGTTTTCTGAACATCTCGGTTCAGAACACGGTTTGCTTGTAAATAAACGATGGATGTGTTTGAATGCATATAGTTTTTCATTATATGAATTTATTTGCTTTTCAGGCTAAATCCATTTGGTATATGGATTCGGGTTGCTCCAAGCATATGACGGGGAGGAGAGAATTGTTGTCCAACGTAGTTGAACAATATTGCGGGACGATAAAATTCGGGAACAACCATCAGACTCATATTAAAGGATACGGGGACTTAGTTCTAAATAATCTTGTCATCAAAGACGTTGACTATGTTGAGGAATTATCGCATAATCTATTTAGAATAGGACAGCTCTGTGATAAAGGACTAGAGGTAACGTTTAGGGCTAAGAACTGCAGTGTAAGGAGTATGGATGGAAAAGAAATCTTATATGGTTCCCGAAACGCTAACCTTTACACCATTGACGTACCCAAGCTCATAGTAAAGGATAGCATTTTCCTCTTATCAAAAGCCTCTTCAAAAGACTCTTGGTTGTGGCATCGAAGGTTATCCCACTTGAATTTTGAAAATATTAACAAGCTGGCTGCGAAACAACTGGTCAAAGGTCTCCCTGAATTGCGTTATGAAAAATACCATCTTTGTGGAGCTTATAAGAAAGGGAAGATGAAACAATCATCTCACAAACCAAAGCTCGAACCATCAACAAAAAGAGTATTTGAGTTACTTCACATGGATTTATGCGGACCGATGCGGACTCAGAGCATAAACGGGAAGCGATATGTGTTGGTTATCGTTGATGACTACTCACGATATACCTGGGTCAGGTTCTTGCGATCCAAGGACGAGACAACTCAAGAAATCATAGATTTTATAAAGAGTGTCAAGACCCAACAGCAGCTGTCAGTTCAATCAATCAGATCCAATAACGGCACGGAGTTCAGGAATTCAGTAGTTGAGGGCTTCTTTCGATCCAAAGGTATTCAACATCAATATTCTGCTGCCAGAACACCACAACAAAATGAAGTCGTGGAAAGGCGTAACCGTACCTTGTGGAAGCCGCTCGTACAATGCTAACCTACTCAAAGCTACGTCCATTCTTGTGGGCCGAAGCCGTATCAACAACTTGCTATACACAGAATCGCTCCAAATCCATAAGCGCTTCAACAAAACTCCTTATCAACTCTTTTTAAATAAAGTGCCTTTTATCAAGTACATACGTGTATTTGGTTGCAGTGGCTATGTGCTGAACAATAAAGACAACCTCGGGAAGTTCAATGAAAAAGCGGATGAAGCGATCCTCATTGGATACTCATCCAACTCGAAGGCCTATCGCGCACTCAATACCCAAACCAGGATAGTTAATGAATGTGTGCATGTCACATTTGATGAGTTGGCTGAACTGGCACCAGAAGTTGATCATACAGGACCTCGCATTACACAAATGTCTGGAGACTCTTCCACTCACCCTACATCTTTTTCTTCTTCTGAATTAGTTAATTTGTTTAATCCTTTTTACGTAGAATTTTTCGGTCCTAATGTTAATGTGTCTAATGTTGTCAATAATGTAGGTAATCCATCCAATTCAACTGCACCACAAAGTTTATCCGCTCCATCTTCATCCACATCATACCCTCATCCATCAACATCATCCACTGAAACATTCGCAGTTTAATCTACTCCAGTAATACCCTCACATATAATGCCAAATATCCTTCCCTCTCCTGAACCCTCGGAAATCGAACCGGAACCAGTGGTACCATCGCTTGAAACCATTGACCATGAATCTTCATCCATCCCCACTTTAACCACTGAGATTCCATCCCGAGCACCCTTCCACACGAGACCAACTGGACCTGATGTCACCCAACCGATCAGATCATTGTTGATGTTTCAACTGGAGTCCAAACTTGTAGGGCGTCTGCTAATGAATGTCTATTCGCATCACTCCTTAGTATGATAGTGCCCGCTCGTGTGGATGAAGCCCTAAAAGACCCAGACTGGATAGTTGCAGTGCAAGAAGAACTCAACCAGTTTGAACAGCTCATAGTATGGCGGTTAGTTCCCAAACCAAAAGACCGTACAGTGATCAGAACAAAGTGGATCTTTAAGAACAAACGAGATGAGAAAGGCATTGTGATAAGGAATAAAGCGAGACTTGTTGCCAAAGGCTTCCAACAACAAGAAGGGATAGAATATGACGAGACCTTCGCTCCAGTTGGACGGATCGAAGCAATCAGCATCTTCTTGGCGTTCGCGGCACACAAGGACTTCAAAGTGTACCAGATGGACGTCAAGACTGCCTTTCTTAACGGTGAACTCAACAAAGAGGTGTACATTGAACAACCACAAGGCTTTGTTGATGCACATAAACCCGACCATGTTTATGTGTTAGATAAAGCCCTCTATGGTTTAAAACGAGCACCTCGCGCATGGTATGTAGTCTTTCTAATTTCCGTATTTCTGCCGGTTTCAGTAAAGGTGTGGTGGACACAACTCTGTTCACGAAAAAGGAAGGCCCACACATAATGCTCGTATAGATATATGTCGACGACATTATATTTGGATCTACTGACAATAAATCTGTAAGGATTTTTCAGCCCTAGCGGAGTCCAAGTTCGAGATGTGTATGATGGGGGAAATGATTTATTTCCTCGTATTACAAGTCAAACAACTTGAGAATGGGATTTTTGTGAACCAGTCGAAATATATTCTTGACTTTCTCAAGAAGTGTAAGTTAGACTCTTGCACGAGTATCGCAACTCCTATGGCCTCCAACTGTAAGTTAGACACCGATCCTTCTGGAAAAGTGTCGATAATACAACTTACAGAGGGATGATAGGATCCTTACCGTATCTGACTACTAGTAGGCCGGATATAATGTTTTCAACATGTCTTTGTGATCGCTTTCAGGCCGACCCAAAAGAATCATACCTAACTGCGGTAAAACGCATTTTTCGTTATCTTAAGGGTACACCCGATCTTGGTCTATGGTATCCAAACGGAACCGATTTTGATCTTACTGCTTTTTAAGATGCTGATTTTGCATGTTGTAGAGTTGACAGAAAAAGCACGTCGGGAGGAATACAGTTCTTGGGAGATAGACCGGTGAGTTGGTCCTCCAAAAAGCAGAATTATGTTTCCACATCCACAGCTGTGGCTGAGTATGTAGCAACTGTAAGCTGTTGCTCTCAAGTGCTGTGGATGAGAACACAATTACGCGATTATGGATTCTCACTCACCAATATCCCAATGTACTGCGATTGTCGAAGTGCAATTGCCATCTCTTGGAATCCCGTGCAGCACTCTCGAAAAAAACACATATATATCAGGTATAATTTTATTAAAGATCACGTAGAAAAGGGAACCATTGAGTTGTATTTTGTTGGCACGGAATATCAACTTCCAGATATATTTACTAAAGCTTTTTACGAACCTCGTTTTCAGTTTTTAGTATCCCATATCGGCATGTTGAATCCGCCTTCCAATTAAATATCAGATATTGTCTTAAATAATTCTATTTCAAACTATCATGTTTGAAATTCCTTTATTTTAGAAAATATCTGTTATTTAAATTTAAGGATTGTGTCACAAAATTGAAACTTATATTTCCTTATCTATGTACTTTTTTAATAATTAATGATCCTGACAAATTGCTGTGTGAATTGTTCATCACTGAGTGGGACGCAAACATAATCCAGGTTTGTCTGTATCTTTAAGGCTAAAAAGGTTCAAGGACTTAATCTGAAAAGGAAAAGGAAAGGAATATGTATCTATTTGAGAGGGAGTATAGTTAGGATGTAAATTTTTATAATTCTTTGTTTCTTTTTAATTTTAGTCGTTAAATTTTTTAAAATTTTAGGTTGGTTATATTTTAGTTTAATAAGTCAGAAAATCCCAAAAACATTTTAGTTGTTCAAATTTATCAAAAAGCCAAAAAAAAAAAATTTTACTTTATTTTATTTTTGTCTTAACTTTAATGCTGAAAGAAAATATCAAAATTATTTTATTTTGTTTTTGCTTATTTTTTTGTTTCAAAGAAAAACTCAAAAAGATGTAATAATTTGGGCCAAATTTTTGTTTAAATTGTTGTTTAAATTGTTGTTTAAATTTGGTTTGTTGTTTCTATTAATGTTTAAGGCCCAAATTCTCTTGGTTTATTTTTGTTTTGTGTGTGCTGAGTTCTAATCCGGCGGCCCATCTCTCTATTTTGGGCGCTGATCTGATGTCATGACCCGACCCGACCCGATCCCTTTAAAAGGGTGGGTCAACGGTCAAAGCCTCATTCCTTTCTTTCCAAGCTTACTCCACCTCTTTCTCTTCTTTTACTCATCGCCGACCACCGCCAAACCACGATTACCACACACTCAAGCTCACTGAATCACCGTTTTATTTCGTTTTTCTTGCTTCGTTCAACTTCAGCACTATCAGGTACTCACTTTCTATCTTTATTTCAGCATTTAACGTCCTAAATTGTGTGTTTGATTTCCAAATTTTTATTAGTTTTTCACTTCGGTTTTTGCTCATTTTAGGTAGTTTAATGTGTTTTGTTTACTTAGTTGTAGTTATATAAAATGTACCTTATATGTTTTTAGTCTAGGATCTTTAATTTCATGCATTTTGGTCACAATCTGCACTGTTCACGTTGCATGTTGCATGAGCTCATTAAATGAACTGCTGCGATTCGGACGTCCGAATTCGGACCAAGCCTCGAATTCGGATGTCCCACTTAAGGTTTTCAAAATACAAAGACCGAATTCGGACACTGTGCATCCGAAATGTTCATTTAGTCATTTCATAATACATTGTTGACCCGAATTCGGACCACATCCGAAATGCATATCCCATCCGAATTCAGTCCCTAAGAAAAATTTCAAAAAAGTTCATCAAAGTCTAAGTCTTTCAGTACTATTCATCCGAAATCGACTGGGATCCGAATTCGGTACCCATCCGAATTTGGTGTTCCATCCAAAGTGAGCCCATTCATTAACATTGCATACATAATTTTCGGTCCCTATCCGAATTCGGGCAATAATCATCCACCCACATCATCCGAATTCGGACCCCATTTATCATTCATCACACTTCATCCGGATTACGGCCGGAACCGAATTCGGTGGCACTGTTCATCCGAATTCGGTCCATCCGAAATCCAACACTTAGCATATTTTTTAAAATTTTCCATTTTTGCATTTTCACTATAAATCAAAAATACAAAATGATTTTCATTCCGGTGCACCATTGATTAGAGTTAGGATTAGTGTTTGAGTGAAAATGCCTGTTCTAACATTGGTCTCTTAACGATTGACTTTGGAATTTTTTCAGTAAATTTTATTTTACTAATAAAGACCCGATGCTTTAAACAGATCAGACAGTTTCTATTTCACACTTATCTAGACTTCATATCAATCTCTTATCAGTTAAAGTCTTCTGTTCTAACTTCGATGCACCTTTGCAGAAATGATGGAACCAGCTGTTGTTCTTACCCTACCCCATCCCCCCATTCCCAATAACAACGCCCAACTACCCGAACAATCCATTCTCCCTCAAGCCGAGTTTGTCGAGTTCATAACCCATAACTGGCAGCTCGATGTGTCCATCCTCATCAAAGAACCACAAACTCTAGCTTCGACATCCTCATTCACCACCCCATATACTACTCCCTTTCAATAGCCATCGCAGTTCCCCAAATATACCTACAACAATTTTGGAACCGATTGCACTTTGTCCCGGACGTTGAACCTCACTTCACTACCACCGTTGACTGTGTCTCAGTCAAAATAACCACAGCAGCCATACGCCATATACTTCGCCTACCCACCGAAGCCTATTTGCCATCCCGTTTTCACTTTGATCCCATTCCTTCCGTCCAAGAAACCGTCACCGAAATCCAAACCTTGGGATATGACGTCCCTCTTACCAAACCCTCCGATTTCAAAACCAAGAATCTCCAATCTCATTGACGAATTCTATTTGACGTCATCAACAAATGCTTCACAGCAAAGCATTCTGGGCACGACTCTGCCTCGGCTCAAGTCCTAGCCATGTTCACCGGCTTCGCTTTTGACCTCCACGTCGATTATGCAACATTCCTCTTTGAGGAATTGAAGAGAGTTCACATGGACAAGGGAACCAAAAGAGGACTTAAATACATCCCTCTACAACGTTTCCTACAGCTGATGATCCAGTACGCCATGGATACCGATGACGACATTCATGAGCGTCCTGAGGCCGATGTCTACCCTATAATGGCAATCCAGAAGCTGAATCTGCCAAAAGGGGCTCCGTCTGTGCGAATCATGACTATCCCAATGTCCCTTCTTCTAAAGGCAAGGGAATTGGAAAGGGTTCGGGCGTATATACGAGTGTTTTATCCGGATGAGGCTCAGTCAGAACCGACTGAGGCTAGCCAATCCAAAGGTGGGGATAGATTGAGTGAGGACGAGGGAGGAATGGCGGGAGTACAACAATCCATAGGGTTCGGTGAGCGGGAGGATGTGCATGTGACCGAGAGCGAAGTAGGTGAGGCAGCAGAGGCAGCGGATTCAGAACGAACCGTCTCTGTTGTTCGAGGGTTAGAAGCAACTTCCAAGGGTGACCGCAGCCCTATCAGCCGGACTACCCACTCAAAGACCATTAGTCTGATGGTCGAACTAACCCCCACCACCCACTTAGCATCCTCCCAACAGGGTGCTATTTCATTCCACGGGGATATACCACATACGCCATCGCCCTCTCATTCGGAGAGTGGCGGTATTGAACGAGGTCACACTCCGCCCCACGTGACCACCCCTCTTTCCTTCACGATTCCATCCTCACAAATACACACAACGCACGATGCCTCTTTGGCATCCCCAAGAGCTGCCTCTGTGGTAGCTCCACAAACCTCTGGATCTGAGCGTCCCATAGTGGAGCCAGAAATGACAGAAGGAAGACCCGAAGTGGCTCCATCAACACCATCCACTTCAGGTCATCTCCCAATTAACTTAGAGATGTTAACGGCAGCTCTTCTTGCTGCCGGTGTTGTTACCAGGGCTGGACGCCCAAAAGGAGGCTGCTGAGGAACGTCACACCGCCCTTCTCTCACTTATAAAGGGTAAGGGTGTCACTTTTGAGGATCTGCCTCCACCAGGATCGCATTCACTCCAGACACAAATTGCAGAGCTCTTAGACAAGATAGACGCGCTGACTCGACTAATCCTGCAGGTTCAGGAGCAACTCAACTCTAAAATGGACCGTCTTCTTAAGTCTGCAGTCATTGAGCTTCAGTGTCGTCCTCTGGCTGAGTCCCAGAAAAGGAAACATGATGATCAGGACGACCCTGATTGCCATGAGGGGGAGAAATGTCAGAAAACTCAGTCTGCGGACCTCATGTTGATTGTAGGGTGAGCAGAGACACACGGCTCGGTGCTGATGGTCCTTAATTATAAGCCTATGAATCCACTGATGTTGCATGCATGGGATACAGAGAATTGAGAAAGTAAATGACCTGGGCCTGACATCTGAAGAACTGATCAAGGGAACCTCAAAAATGGAACCCAAGATCTAGCCTAGGAGACAAAAAATATGGATATAGAGCTTGAGGATCTGTTCATAATGATTGAATAGGGTATGTTTGCTGTTGAATTCAGAGGGGTCAATCATAACCTGCCCAAGGGAGTTTAACCTAAAGTGGGCAAATTCATTTAACAGCCTGAACTAGGGGTATTCTTTGTGGACCCCTTGTCAAAGAAAATGTGTTTCCAGAGAGCTTCAGATCCTCATAAGGCTGGTCTTAAGCAAGTCATTGCTTTCAGACTTTCAAATGGTTTTGAACATCATGTAAAATGGAGAGCTTTCATTTGGGAACAACTTAAGGTATTCTTTGAAAGAGGAAAACTTGAGAGTCCAGACTTCATGTTCCTAAGGAATGAGATACACAAAAATTGATGAAACTATGAAACATTAGTATCAGAAGGCTGAACAACAACAACAACAACTTCAAGGTCCATCTACTAATGAGTAGATGAAGAATGTAAGTTGTCCATTAGTTGGACAAGCTTGCCATTATTTGCTCCCCACTTCAACAGTCAAAATATGTTGAAAAGTTTCTTTGTACATTACTTGTACTTTTTTACATTTGTTGTAATCCTTTCCAGTATTTCAGTTGTACTTATGTAAAAACATATGTTGTTTGAATCAATATTAGTACGTATAAACTGATCTTTTACTTTACTTTAGTGTTGTACTTTCATTTAAGCAAATGTAATGTAAAATATATAATGATCTTTTACTTTACTTCAGTATTTGTATGTCAATTAACAAAGTCACTTGCCATCTTTGTGCTATCCTTGACATTAAAACAGCTAATAATAACTTTAATATGGTTGAATCCATTTATCGTAACCACATTTTGCTCATTAATTCCAATGTCTTCGAACTCATTCTGATTCCATGGAAAGAATTTAAAATGGGATTGCTAAGGAAATCATGAAACAGAGTTCCTACTTATGATGTCAATTGACTCTTGCGATAATCGTATGAAATGATTAATGTTGTAGTTCAATTATGACAAGATATCATTTCCATTCGCATTGTAACCCCACAAAGGTCTAGCTACTAAGAATAATATGAAATAAGTAAATCATCTTTAGATTCCAAAGTAAGTTTTGAATTAGACTGTACAACCATGTCATCGATAGTGAATAATACATATGACATATTGGTTGTATTAGTTAAAGCTATTTCACAAATGACTTCCAAATAAGAAATTATACGTATAAGAAATATAGGTATAAGTGTCTGAATCATGTATGATTCAAAGCTCTAGGAAACAAAAACATGATCCTAAATACAAGCTTCTTCGTAAAACCTAGTAGACTGAATGATTACATCGTGTCTCGTAATGAGTCAAAGGTAGAAGTAGCTGATACAATAAAATTAAATAAGAAGATGGTCTTTGAACCTGATTGTCAAGCACCCAATGTCAAACTGGAATAGAAATCAAAGAAGACAGAGACACAAAGCTAGAGACAAACAAGAAGTAAACTGAATTTCTTATAAAATCAAGAGATAGGTCTTGAATGACCAATGAAAAGTCAATTATAAGTCTATACACACATATATATGGAATTCTTATTCCATTTGCTTGTCAATAGAAGTCTTTTCTGAAGCAAATGAAGTAATCTTGAACTCAGGGACTTACAAACGAAAAGTTATTTCAAAGTCTTCACAAAAGTCAATACGCATCATTAAAGTCTGCTAAGCGATTAATGATAATAACATCATCAGCGAATGGAATTGTCCAATAAGTAAAGATATCAGATTCAAAAAAAGCACTACAAGTAGTAAAGATCAAAATATATAATTAATCTTATTATATTGAACTATTATCCGAACTGAATGAGATATATTTCAAATCTCAATGCATAAGTCATTACAGCAAAGGTATAAGTGATAAGTCAGGAATCCTAAAATTCTTATGTTGATTGCATAAATCAACAGTTAAACTTATGGAAAAATCAGTAAATGCACAAGTTATAAATGCCAAATAGGGAAAAAGTTATGAAATACAGATGGTGCTCAATCATTAAACACCAGAAAGTTTTTTAGTCAGATTTTAGGGATTCATACCTACGTTGTGATTCCTAATAATGCTATCTGAATATAAACAACTTCGGGGACGAAGGTATGCGTGGTGGAGCCCATTCTGTAACGACCTGAATTTAGAGGTTTAAAACGATTAGTTAATGTTAATTAACATAATCAACGTCTAAGTTCATAAGTAACATTGTGTAACACCCTCGAACTAATCCGCAATGCCATATAATTACCACGTCAACTCGATATAATATTATAATCTCTATACTATGCCCGAGACACATATATGAAAACCCGATGATTTTGAAACATTAATTACATAACCAAGTAAAGGTAGTCCTTGAAAATAAAGCAACCTGTCCGAAGTATAAGTAATCATCTCCAAAACATGACTACCTCTAGAAATGGTAGCTAACGCCCCGAATCGTCTGGAATGTAAACCTACTTGGGTCCAGCAGGCCTACTAGGTCACCTGAGATACACACGAGAACACACACAGGTCAGCTAAAGCTGGTTAGAATGCAAGGGTTAGTGCACGATTATAAAACTCAATACAATAGATAACTCGATAATAAAATGTTCAGCGTTCTCTACTGAACAAGTATACGAGATCCCAGAAAGTAGCTCAGATACGCACTCAACTCGTGTGGACGAATCCACGTACCCCAAATCCCTAGACCGCACAAAGAAGTCGTCAGGACTCAAAAGGGAATCTGGACCGATCCAACCCCTGCCAAGCCGTATGGTTTAGTAACTTGAAAGCTCAAGTGTCTCAAATCTCATATCACAAGCACAATTCTCAATAAAGCACAGTAATATATACATGATAATATCTCAATAAAAGCTCGTAAGAAAAATCATGATATCTCGTAAAAAGCTCGGTAAAATATCATGCAAGTAGCAGTAAAATAATCGTATAAGAATCTTAGAAAAACATGCAAACTCACCTGCCCTGAAGACACACTACTAAGTCTCGGTTCCCTGTCTTTCCCTACCCTATCAACGCGAGACGCAGAAAACACAACATCACAACTGAATATCACAATGTCGACCCAACGACTCTATACACAATTCCCAACAACTCACGAGACCCCACCCAAACACACGACTCAAATAACCCAAAAAGCCGACCCGAGACCCCACCGCATCTCGGTCGCAGTCGCGCTGACCATCTCGGTCGCGGCCGCGCTCAGGCTGAACCGCCTGCGATCACTCAAGAACATCGCGGCCCACGATCAAGGGATCGCGGCCGCGCTCACGGACGAACAGAACCAGATTGCTCTGTTTTTATTACAGACCAGGGGAAATCTCCCCAACTCGATTTCAGCTCAATATAACTCAATTAATAGACTTCGAATTTGCTCAGAATAACTTATAAACTCAATTCAATCACTTGGTAACAACCAACAACAATAAATCCATATATTGAGCTTAAAACTTTACTTAGTTCAAAGATGAAGGTGAAGATGGACTTAGAAGCTTCTATCACTCAATCAATCCCTGAAAGTTTGCTTGAGCTGCTGCTGGAGGTTAGACATACACACAACACACTTCTTAAAATCTGATTTAGGAGATGGAAATAGAAGCAAGCAAGAAGAGAGGTCACATATATATACGTTTTGGATTAAACCCGGTCCGGTACCCAAAATCCGATCCCGATACCCCATAACACAAATTTATATCACTGGGTCCCAAATTAAACAATTAATCCAATGAAATACACGTACCTATCCCAAAAATGGGATGTTACAAGTCCTCCCTCCTTATGAAGATTCTGTCCTCAGAATCTAGCTTGAAGCAAAGAGGTGAGGATAACGGCTACGCATCTCTGACTCTAGCTCCCATGTGACGCTAGTACCCTTATAGTGCTTCCATTGTACCAACACTAACGCCACCTTTTTATTACGTAGCCTCTTCACAATGCGATATGCCACTGTCTCAGGCTGCTCAGCATACTGAAATCTAGCATCGACCTCAATCTCTGATAACGGTACTCGCTGATCATCACGGGCTAAACACCTACGGAGATGACTGACATGAAAGGCATTATGAACTCCTGATAGCTCTGAAGGCGAGCTCAGACGATAAGCCTGATCCTCGATCCTCTCGATAACCTCAAATGGCCCAATATAGCGCGGCCCAGCTTACCCATTCTCCGAAACCGAATAATCACCTTCCAGGGTGAGACTTTCAGCATCCCGGAGTCTCCGACCTGAAACTCTAACTCAGACATTGGGTGATCCGCGTAACTCTTCTGGCGACTCTGAGCTGTCCTAATCCGCTGCTGAATCATAGTGACCTTGTCACTAGTTTCCGGAAGAACCTCTGGCCCGCTGATAGGACGCACCCAAACCTCTCCCCAACACACTGGAGTCAAATACTTACGCCCATAAAGAGCCTCGAATGGAGGCATGCCGATAGACGCGTGGTAGCTCTTATTATACGCAAAACTCAACAAGTGGCAAGTGAAGATCCCAGCTACCCCTGAAATCAATAATGCAAGCTCGCAGCATATCCTCCAATGTCTGATTGATCCGCTCTGTCTGACCCCCTGTTTCCGGATGATAGGCTCTACTCAGCTCAACTCGGGTGCCAAACTCTCTCTGAAAGCTCCGCCAGAATCGCGACACAAATCGGCTATCTTGGTCAGACGTGATAGATCTCGGAACTCCATGCCTCACAACTATCTCACTGATGTAGAGGCGCGCCAACTGATCCATCGAAATGGTCCCACGAACGGCCAAGAAGTGAGCGCTCTTCGTAAGCCGATCGACAATAACCTAGATCATATCATTCTCACGAACAGCCCGCGGGAGTCTCTCTTTGAAGTCCATTGTGACATCATGCCACTTCCACTCTGGGATCTCTAACGGCTGTAGTCTACCATGAGGCTTCTGATCCTCACTCTTCACTCTCAGACACGTCATGCACGCCTCCACATACTTCCCCACATCTCTCTTCATCGCTGGCCACCAGTAATGAACTCGCAGATCTCGGTACATCGACACGCTGCCCGGATGGATCGACAATCTAGACTTATGGGAATCATCTAGAATCAGCTGTCTCAAACTGCCTACTCTGAGGACCCACACTTTACCTCGAAGGGTCATCAACCCTCTGTCATCTCTATTCAACAATTCCAGCTGACCATTTAATCTCTGTCTCTGCACATTCTCGCCTCTCAGACCCTCCTCTTGAGCTAACCGCAGACTATCAATCAAGGTCGACGTGACCTTTAATCGAGAAGCTCTGGATGTAACCGTCTGCTCGTAAGATCTCCTGCTCAAGCGTCCGCCACCACATTAGCTTTCCCCGGGTGGTATTGAATATCACAGTCATAATCTTTCAGAAGCTTCATGCTGCGTCTCTGCCTCATGTTCGGCTCCTTCTGACTAAACAGATACGACAAACTCTTATGATCTGTATACACTGTTAATCTCGTCCCATATAGATAATGCCACCATATCTTCAAGGCAAAGACTATGGCGTCCAACTCTAAGTCATGCACTGGTCGACTCAACTCATAACTCTGTAGCTGTCTCGAGGCGTAAGCAATCACCTTGCCTCTCTGCATCAGTACACACCCCAACCCAGTGAATGAAGAATCGCAATAAACAGCAAAATCCTCAGGACCCTCTGGCAACGCTAGAATCGGAGCCCTACACAACCAATTCTTCAACTCTAGGAATGCACTCTCCTGCTCCTCAGTCCATACAAACGGCACAGACTGTCGCGTCAACATCGTCAACGGTATTGCAATCCGCGAAAAATTTTTGATAAACCGCCGATAATACCCAGCCAAACCCAAGAAGCTGCGAACCTCAGACACACATTTGGGTTGGTCCCAACTCATAATAGCCCCAATCGTCGTGGGATCTACCTTAACGCCCTCACTCATCACCACGTGCCCTAAGAACTGCACCTCTCGAAGCCAAAACTTGCACTTCACTATGCTCCTCGCTACTCCTTGAGTAGATAAGAATATCGTCAATGAACACAACCACGAAACGGTCGACCATCGGCCTGCAGACCCTATTCATCAGCGCCATAAACGCTGATAGGGCGTTAGTCAGCCCGAACGGCATGACTAAGAACTCATAATGACCATATCTGGTCCTGAACGCAGTCTTAGGCACGTCAATCTTCGAAAAATAGCTCGCCCCCTGAAGCTGATCAAAGAGATCGTCAATCCTTAGCAAGGGATAAGGGTTCTTCACCGTTACCCTATTAAGCTCTCTATAATCAATACACATATGGATTGTTCCATCCTTCTTCTTCACGAATAGCACGGGGGCTCCCCACGGAGAAGAACTGGGGCGAATGAACCCTCGATCCAACAGATCCTGCAGCTGTGTCATCATCTCGCGCATCTCGGTAGGAGCTAACCGATGCGGTGTGCGTGCAATAGGAACGACCCCGGGAACTAGTTCGATCCTGAACTCAACCTGTCGGTCAGGCGGCAGACCCGGCAACTGATCTGGGAACACATCAGGAAAATCTCTAGCTATAGGCACATCACTGACCACCTTCTTCTCCTTTTTCGCATCTACCACATAAGCTAAATAGGTGGCACACCCTTTCGCCACATACCTCTGCGCCTGCGCCATCGACACTATACTTCTCCCCTCTGCGCCTCTCGCCATACACCATCGCTGACTTTGACACTGAAATAGGGATACAAATCTTTTTCTTGGAACAGAAGATATCCGCCTGACGCGCTGTCAGCCAATCCATGCCTATAATGGCATCGAAACTACTAATCTCCATAGGCATCAAGTCTATGGTAAACCGGTGACCGTCTATCTCTAACGCACAACATCTATAAATATGGCTCACTAATACAGTACTACCATCAACAAGCTCAACAATAACAGACACAGATAACTCAGATGAAGGCATAGAAAAATAATCACAGAAGGAGGCTGATACATAGTAGCGATCAGATCCCAAATCAAACAAGATAAAGGCACGTAGTCCATTAAGGATAAACGTACCAGATACAACATGAGGCGACTCACGCGCCTCCTCAACAGTAGCCTGAAAGACCCTTCCGCGAGCCCTCGGTGCTCCCCTCCCCCGAGGTGCTAATGACGATCCAGATGGCCCAACCCCACTCGAACTTGCTACGGGAAATCCCGCTCCGGGATTCGGGCAATCCCTAGACATATGACCTGGCTTCCCACATCGGAAGCACAGGGACTCCTATGAAGTACATGCAGCAGCAGTGTGACAAAACTGGCCACACCAAAACAACGAAGATGCTCCGGGGCACACGACCCTGCATGGTGGTGGTGACACCGCTGACAATCTCTCTCCACATATCTGAACTATCAACTCGGCTCCCTGAATATCTGGATCCTCTACCACCACTCCCCTGGCTTTAACTCTGACCCTGCCTCTAACCATGACCTCGCTGCCTCTGCGCCTACTATCTCTGCCCACCCTGACTCTGTCCCTGACCAACCCCAGACTGTCCCTCACCCCGACCCTGATCCTGCCGAGCCCTGAACCCTGTCCTTGCTGCTCAGAATACCCACCCTGACGTCTCTCTCTATAAAACCTCAAAGTCCACGAACTCTGCCCCTATTCCGATGCCTCAACACGTTGTCTCTGGGGAGCCGGCTGCTCTCGCTGTCTCTCAACCTCCCGCTCTCGACGACGGGCATACTCCATAGCTGAAGCGAATGTGGGGTCACGCAACATCCCCACGAACTCTCTAATGTCCGGCCTCACACCCTCGATAAACATATTGACCCTTCGGTCCTGTGTAGCTACCTGATGCGGCGTAAACTGGGCTCTATCATTAAATACATCAACATACTCCTGAACCGATCTGGATCTTTGCTGCAGATGGATAAACTCCTGCTCCAGCTCTCTCCTCGTATCCAGCGGACAATACTGCAGCTCAAACTCTGTACGAAACTCCTCCCAAGACATCAAGTAGGCCCCGTTGACTCCCCGAGCACTGACAACTGAACTCCACCATCTCAACGTTCCTCCCTTCAGAAGGTAGAAGGCATAACTCACCATGTCTGCTCGATCCACATGGGCTATACGGAACGCAGCCTCCACCTCCCGCAGCTAATCAAGTGCATTCGAGGCACCAACTCCCCCGAAAACCTCTGAAGGGCGGCCCGTCATAAAGTCCTTAAAGGACCATCGCGATGGCTGGCTAGAAGAAGCACCAGCCAGAGAATTCTGGTCTCCCTCGGGCGGAGGCACCGCACCTCGACCCCTACCCGCATCCTGAATCGGAAAGCACTCATCTAAGATCTGGCCTATCACAGGATATAAGTCAGACCTACGCACTGGCTCATCATCCCTATGGTCATCCCCCTGAGACCCGCTGCCCTGACGGTCCATAATAACCTGCACAATAAAATAATAACACGAATTACTATACAAGACTCTACGCACTACTCGTTTATCACCTAATACTCTACTGCGGATTACAATCCTAGGATCTAGACTCCGTGGTTTAAGCTTAAGCATCGACTAGATACTTAATCTCTTAAAACTAGGCTCTGATACCAAGCTTGTAACACCCTGAACTAATCCGCAATGCCACATAATTACCAAGTCAACAGGGATATAATATTATAATCTCTATACTATGCCCGAGACACATATATGAAAACCCGATGATTTTGAAACATTAATTACATAACCAAGTCATGGTAGTCCATGAAAATAAAGCAGCCTATACGAAATATAATTAATCATCCCAAAAACTTGACTACCTCTAGAAAAGGTAGCTAAGTCCCCGAATCGTCTGGATTGTAAACCTACTTGGGTCCAGCAGGCCTATTAGCAGTCCGGTCACCTGAGATACACACGACAACACACACAGGTCAGCTAAGGCTGGTGAGAATGCAAGGGTTAGTGCACGATTATAAAACTCAATACAATAAATAACTCGGTAATAAAATGTTCAGCGTTCGCTACTGAACAAGTATATGAGATCCCACAATGTAGCTCAGATAGGCACTCAACTCGTTTAGACGAATCCACTTACCCCAAATCCTTAGACCGCACAAAGCACTCGCCAGGACTCAAAAGGGAATCGGGAGCGACGCAACCCCTGCCCAGCCGTACGGATTAGTAACTTGAAAGCTCAAGTGTCTCAAATCTCATATCTCAAGCACAATTCTCCATAAAGCATAGTAATACATGCATGATAACATCCTAATAATAGCTCGTAAGAAAACTCATGATATCTCGTAAAAAGCTCTGTAAAATATCATGCAAGTATCAGTAAAATAATCGTTCAAGAATCTTAGAAAAACATGCAAACTCACCTGCCTTGAAGACACACAACTAAGTCTCGGTTCCTTGCCCTTTCCCTACCCTATCAACAAGAGACCCTGAAAACACAACATTATATGTGAATATCCCAATCTCGACCCAACGACTCTATACACAATTCCCAACAACTCACAAGACCCCAAAGACCCGAACACACGACTCACAAAACCCAAAAACGCGACCCGAGACCCCGCCACATCGCGGCCGAAGTGGCCATCGCAGTCGCGGTCGCGCTGACTATTTTGGTAGCGGCCGCGCTCAAGCTGAACCGCCTGCGATCAGTCAAGAACATCGTGGCCCGAGATCAAGGGATCGCCGCCGCGCTCACGGACGAACAGCACCAGATTGCTCTGTTTTTATTACAGACCAGGGGAAATCTCCCTAACTCGATTTCAACTCGATATAACTCAATTAATATACTTTGAATTTGTTCAGAATAACATATAAATTCAATTCAATCACTTGGTAACAACCAACAACAATAAATCCATATCTTGAGCTTAAAACTTTACCTAGTTCAAAGATGAAGGTGAAGATGGACTTAGAAGCTTCAATCACTCAATCAATCCCTTAAAGTTTGGTTGAGCTGCTGCTGGAGGTTAGATATACACACAATACACTTCTTAAAGTCTGATTTAGGAGATGGAAATGGAAGCAAGCAAGAAGAGTGGTCACATATATATACGTTTTGGATTAACCCCGGTCCGGTACCCAAAATCCGATCCCGATACCCCAAAACACAAATTTATATCGCTGGGTCCCAAATCAAACAATTAATCCAATGAAATAATTCCACGTACCTATCCCAAAAATGAGATGTTACACATTGTAAGTTTAGTTAAAAGTTTATACAAGTAAATTAATTAAGTCACAATTTTATACACTTATGATGAATGTTTAAGGAAAATAAAAGGATGAAATAAACCCAACCTTGGTGGTCAAAATGTGAAAAAAATGAAAGTTGTTAAAAGTTTTGATTATATAAAAACCCGAATGAGTGTTGGCTGCTCATTTTTATCACCTAACAAAACACTCTTTTCTCTATATACAATCTACGGCTTCCTTATGTTGAACTCTCACAAATCATGCAACCAAGATTGAAAAAATCAAGTTATAATCGTTAAAGCTAGCATCAAACAACAAGATTATAGAAAGATTGAAGGTAAATTTTATGTCTAAGCAACTTGAATAAGCATATAAATATGCTACGGTTTCTGGGAATTTAAATAAATTTAAATTGATTCTCAACAAAATTAAGTAATGTTTAGTGTTACAAAGTTGAAATTAAACACATGCATGTTCTTGTGATATGCTCAAATGATTATATATACATTTTTAAAGCTTAAATTCCATGTTTTGAAATGAAAGCAGAAAGTTAAATGAAGTGAGTACCAGCTGTCCTTGTTTCCGTTTTTGAGTCGAAAAGAGCAAGCCAAGCATGGCCATGTGGCCTTCGACCATGTACTACATTCATGTGTATGTTTATATATTGCAAAGACAAGCATAAATCGCCCTTAAACATAAATGAAACTTATGTGGTGCATTTGTTTTGCATGAGAATGATAGATCCGAGACCCACATCTTGTGTGAATCTCGGATGTTTTTAACATCAAATGGCCCATCATTCTTTCATTCACCTAAAATAAACTAAGTGTATGAATGTTTGTGAAGAAATCCAAGACTCACAAGGAGTATAAATCTCGGATGTGTGCTGAGTATAAAAAAGAAACAACAACCTCTTTCCATTCCATTATATAATCTTAGTGTTGTGTGTGTGGAATTTATACAAGATCCAAGATTTACAAGCAAGTCTCAGATGTGTGTGTGTGTTTATAACAGAAACCCTAACCAGCCCAGATCATTATGTTGCATATAAGTTAAGTGTTGAGTTGAGTGTGAAAGATCTGGGACTCACATAAAGTTTGAATCTCAGATATGTGTGTATCCAGTAAGCAGCCCACAACACCCACAAATAAACTAACCTAACTCTACATCACTTATGTATTGTGTTGCAAAAGTTCCAAGATTCACATGGAAGTGAATCTCGGATGTATATATATGTCCATATCACAAGGAAACGTAAGTCACTCATGTGTCAAGTGTGTGTATAAGTTGCAACCAGTTCCAAGACTTACAAAATGGCAAGTCTCGGATGTTCTTGACTGTATTAGCACCAATATACTTATATATACATAGGTGCAACAACATTGTGAGTGTGTATGTGTGTTCTGTGGGTTGTGGACAACAATATACATACATTCATATATTAATAAGATCAAGTATATGTGTGTGGTCTGTGTGATGTACATTCAGGAAATCAACTGAAGTCAACGCCTCTTATACAAACAAAATTAAAACAGAATGTGCAACTGTGCGTGCAGTCAAGTATATACCTATATGCATATATGCATTATAAAAGTCAAATGTATGTGGGGCATTGTTATGTCAAACGAGCAACATATATGTATCTTATAGTGGGTATAGATATGTATGTGTTTATGATCAATTAATGAGAAATAGATTTGATCAATTCACAGTAGGCCCTACTTAGATATATAGGCATCAAATAAAAGTATGTGATTATACATGGACCATTATAATAGCCTTATACATGTTTGGTGCAATTCATCAATGTCAAGATTATATATGTGAGTATTAACATCAAGACAGTAGCAATGTTTATACATATGTGATTGTTTGATCATGATTTAGCTTATAATTAAATGTATAACAGGCTCATAAAATCAGTAATTGGACTTGTGTGTTTGTGAATGTAAAATAGCATTTCATTAAACATGTTTTATGACGTAATAACAAGTTAAATTAGCACTTGAATGTATAATGGAACTGGAAGTAGGCCCAAAGCCTTGGTTCTTGGCCCTAGGCTTGGCCATATTGGCCAAAGGCTTATGTTCTAGACCCAAGTGCTTAAGTTCCTCGTATGACATATAAAATCACTTATATAAAGTAATTAGTTTGGTTAATTATGCATAATATGTTGATTACATGCATACGAATAAGTTAAACATGCAAGTAAAGCCAAAGCATGACCTAATAGGTAACTCATGTCCATGAAAAATGACATAAATGCTTATAAGTCATCAAAATCGTGTCAATACAAGTCCTAAGTTCAATGATGATTCAACAAATCTAAAATGACATGATAAGTCAATATATGCAATAAGTCTCAAACATAAGCTTCAGAAAGTCAAATAATACAACCGAGAATCCACAATTAGATTGTATAAATGTCAAAAAAAAAGCTTATGTAAATTGATTGCCAAACACTGATCAGGTTCTGCTAAATCTGAACTATGTTATAAAGCTAAAGTCTGTAAAGCCAAGCCAGAAAAGTCAAGCCCAGCCAAGAAAAGCAAGGCAAAGGTAGTTAAGTCAAGCCAACGCAAGTAAAATCGAGCTAAAGTCTGTAAAGCTAAAGCTAAATCCTAAGATAACTCAGGTGATGGATATAATCCATTTGCCAACGTCAAACTCAACAGCCATGCCTTAAAACAGTAACAGTGAGTTATAAATATAACTGTGTACATGCTTGTCTTTATGTGAGACATATTATTGTTCTAGCTTTATTGAAAGTCTTATATGCTCAGCTAGATAGTGACCTATGCACACCTTGGTATGGTGATGCCCTATGGATCATGATAGCTTTTAATATATCATCCTACACACATGGAATCACAATAGATGGGGATTTTGTTGTAAACAAAACCGTTCTCACTTAGATGGGTTCGAATCCACAAAACTTGCGAACAACAACAAACTGCAGCAACATATTTTGCATCTGCAGTAGAAGTTGAAACATAGTTTCATTTCTTCGAGGACCAACTAACTAACTTATCACTAGAAATTGGAGATATCCAGTTGTGCTTTTTCTATCCAAATGACAACCTGTAAATTCAGCATTCGAATAGGAAGTTAACTCAATAAATGTTTGTTTTGGATGGCAATGACCAATATCAGCTTTTCCTTTTAATTAACGTAGGATACCTTTGACTGGAGGAAGATGAGACTCTTTTGAATTCGTCTGATATCTTGCACATACACATGGTGAAAACTTTATATCAGGCCTACTTGTTTTCAAATATAGGAGAAATTCAATGATGCGTTAATAATTTGTTGAATCCACTACTTACCCATTTGGGTCTGCGTGTACCTTAGAAATTGAATTTGGTGCCATAGGTGTAGGCATTGGAGTCCAGTTAAACATGTTATGAATATTCCATTTCCAATCGAATTCGGTGTCATCACTGATATACTTAGATTGATTTATGAATATTCCATTTCCATGTTGTATAACTTGTAGCCCCCGTGTTAGGCACAGAAAGGCCTCAGTCAAACCTGTTATACATCTTAGGGGGAGATTATTAATCAAACCTGTATGATGCACTTAAAGGTATAATTTAAGGCCTGTTAATGCCTTATTGAAACATGATAAGTGATTTGCAATATTAGTCAGAGCTGCTTACCCTGTTGCATTTGTGGCAACTAAGGCAGATTGTACAAGCTGTTCTATTCTGTAGAACAGGCTGGAGATAAACTATCTACGCTGCTCTAACCTGTTGAGCAGGTTAGAATAATTCTAAGTGTTCTGTTCGTTGTGAACAGGCTACACACTTTATGGGATATGTTTCCATGTCCTCATGTATTGTCTTGGAACAAACGATCAGTTTACAAAGTCGAAGACAAAGTGGAAAAATAGAAGCTGCTAAGTTTGTCCTCGCTGCTCTGTTACATGATGACAAAGTGGATATTTGAAATGGGTGACAGACCATTTCTAATATCAATATGGCCATAAGAGAAGATGAAAGATTTAAAGTTGACATTCCTCTCTTAGTTAAAGCCTTCTGCAACAGAGTGAAAAAGGAAAAGACAAAGATTCTGCAATGTAGAGACAAATTCTACTTTGTCAGAACGTGCATAAAAGTATTTTTCATCTTTTTGGAAAGACATTCCACTATCTCTATATCCAATGAGGAAGCTTCATTGGGATTCTCTGTGAGAGTATAAAAGGAAGCTTCTAAGGAATGTGAGATAACCAAGAGTTTGATATTCAAAACGTGCAAAGAAGTGTGTTTTCATGCATGCAAAGTCCGCTTGAATAAACAGTTGAATGTGTCCAAGTTGTTCTTGTTCAAGCTGTCTGTCTGTCTTGTAATATCAGTGAGTTTATCTTTGTGAGTGTATTCATTGTAACTAGTCTGAGTGAGTCTTTGATTAGAAGTCTGTTTTGTTTAACGTCATCTCAGCTTGAACTATTCTACAGTAGAGGCTTGTTTGTAATCAACACTTGTTGATAATATACATACAAACATTGAGAAAGTGTGTTGAAAATTTAAATAGTTGTATTCACCCCCCCCCCCCCCCTCTACAGCTTAGAACAACATACTATGGAAACCTTTCAGGACTTATAGCCGCTAAAGGAGCTACCCCTGAAGTCAGGACTATTAAGAAGGAAAAAAGCTCAATGGTCTGATGAAGACAAAAGGCTGGTTACTCTTGATATAAAGGCTAGGAACAACCTTGTTATTTCACTTCCTGATGATGTGTTCAAACTGGTTGAGAAAATAAAGACTATAAAGGAGTGAGATACTTTGTGTACCGTCTATGATGGTCCCACTATCACACTGGATAACAGGATCAACAACCTTGTTAGACAGTATGAGCTGTTCTTTCCAAAGCCAAAGGAGTCACTCACTAAAACCTACACCAGGTTCACTGCCTTGATAAATGATCTCAAAGCTGTTGGGATCACTAAACACAGCTTATCATTGGTGAACAAATTTTTGGACATTCTGTGTTTTGAAATAATCTAAGTATGTCAAACTGTTTGTAGTATTTCTGTGTAAGTACAAATTTCGAGATGCCAGTTGAACAAACTCAAGTTGTTAGTTCAGTAGTTCAAGCTGTCAGAGTTAAAAGTTCAATATGCTCAACAGATTGATAACAGAAAGTGCTGAAATTCAGGATGTGATATATATTTCAAAATTTGAAGATCTTCCAAGCATATCTACTACCAGCGAAATTAGAGTCCGTCAAGGAAACAAATCTCAAGGCTATAAATATAGATAGACTAGGTCTTTCTATTGTAAGTGTGTATGCATGATTGATATGATGGTGCTAAAAGTTTTATTGTAATTGCATTCTGATAAGTTTCTCAAGCCTCTGAAGTTGTAAAACCATAAGAACAATCTGTGTTCTTCGTCTAATCAAAACATATTAGAGGTGATTATAATCAGAGATATTGGTATTATAAAGCTTTTGATATTGATTATGTTTATTTGAATATTTGTTCTTTATTTGTTCTGAAAGTTTTCTTAAACAGTTAAGTGTTATTCCGTAAACTTCTTAATTGGACTTTGATTCAAAACAAGGTTTTGGTTTAAACTCTGATCTATTAAAACCAGTTAATCTTAGGTGATTTTGATCCTGTCATTCTGCCTGATGAATGCAATTATTTCACTACTATCCTCGGAAACTCAGGTACCATCAGAGGCATGTATCTTATGAATCTTTATGGATCCTTGTTGAGTAATGAACAGTCAAGGAAACAGAAAATAAATTCCTTAGAGATGTCCGAAACAGGTGATGCCTTAGTGGCCAGCGTGAGACAACCTGCTAGTCAGGTGCGTGATGTGTTGACACAGTTGCTCAAAAGGCTGATCATGAAATGGAAGAATTGTCAAAGGAAGAAGATTGTGAAGACCTTAAAGAATTTGATGATGAGCAAATGATTGCTTTGCTTGTCCGAAAATTCAATAAGAAGAGGTTTGGTGGAAAGATGCTGCAAAAGAAGTCAGGTGCCATAAAAAAGAAAGCATTTGTCAAAAATAAGGTTGAGTGCTTTAAATGTGGCAAAACAGGCCACATAGCTGCTAACTGTATCTAAAGCTGTTGGCTCCTCATCCAAACCATACAAGACAAATAAAGATGATGGCTACAGGGTTATGTACCAAATGGCCATGGCTAAGATGAGAAAGTTTGAAGACGCAGTGGCTTCCAACAAGCAGAAGCGACTCGTGGCTGAGACTTGTGACTGGGAGGAGTCTGATTCATCATCTGATAAAGAGGACAACAATTGTCTGATGGCCAACACTGATGTCCCCTCAACAAACAACTTCAAACAAGACTTGGCTGAAGCTGAAGCTCTTAGCAGCTTGTAGAACTGGAACCCACCTATGATGTATAAGGTACTATATTTTATGGACTACAGTTCAGATGAAAAAGTTAAAATGTTTGAATATTTACTTGTTGATTTAAATGTTGCTGTTGAGAAGCATGATGCTTTGAAGTCTTAGATGTCAAAGTTAAAAACAGATCTTGAAACAAAAACTAACGAACTAGACAGCTTTCATAAGTTGAAAACTGAACTTGATGAAGTAAAACACATCAACACCATTTTATTAGAAGAAAAGAGAGAGACAGATTCAAAGCATGCCAAGCTTCAAAAGATTGTTGACTCTTGGTGCCAATTAGCACAGAAAGACAACCACTATATCAGTTAGCAGATCCCTATCAGACTATCTTGGAGGGGATCTTGATACAACAACTTCAATTTGAAATCAACTGTGATTTCAAATAAGTTTTTAAATCATAGATGAAAACTGGTTATAAATGAAGGAAAACCTTTTTAAACCAGAAGCAGTGATTATGTTGATAGGCAACATTCATCACATATCAGTAAAGGCAAGGGCAAAGTCATTGCTCAACCGGAGAAGTCTGGGAATAAGTTTTCCAAACCTATGGAAGGACAAAAGCCAATTAATTTTCCTATATTTGATCTCTGCCCTCATAAAAAGAGGAAAGAGGACACAGGTAAAGCTGTTACTGTTGTGCCTTCCACTCAAACTATTATTTCTTCTAAAAATAGTAATAAGTTTGCTAAACCTGCTGAGAAGTCCAACAAAGATATTCCAGAATGTGTTTCTGGGAGTACTTCTTCCAACAAGTCTTAAAATAGAAAATGCTATAAATGTGGGAAGAAGACTCATATGACCAAAGACTCACCTGAAACTGAGGACATTAAGGTCTGCTGACACTGCTAGTTCCAACATTGCAAAAACCAGAAGTGTTTGAAGTAACATGGTCATTGAGGAGAGTATCCAAGCTGATACAATCCAAATTGGAAATATAAGTGTTGATCTAAGTGGTCCATCAACAAATTTTGATGAAGAAGGAGAACTCATCCTTATGATGAGTTCCCCGAAAAACTAATATTTTCCCATGACACTCTGCAGGTTAAACAACCAAGCTAGGTTTGGTACAAGGACAGCGGCTGTAACACCCTCCCCGAACCCGGAAATGCTACGTCAATACAATACACAGGTGGCAATATCTCACTGACTCAATCATGCACATGTCACAGGATAACTGAAATCACTGATAATTTAAACTTTCACATAATATCATTAACTCAAAATTCACTGGTCAATAACATCCCAAAAAGACGCAAACACGATCAACACAAACATAATCATTAACAAAGGCAGATACGTCGTCCTCTACTAACAGCAAGACCCTGATCAGCAAACTCAGCTACCGATCTCTTTCCCGATCCCCTGAACATGGTAGACTCAAATACGTATGCTCGGAAGCTCGTGAGTACGCCAGGGTTAGACTCTGCACAGGAAACACATAGCATGCGTACACATAGCACATACACACAACAGAGCTCTATCTCTGTCCCTGGCAATCAACATCATAATACAGGTATGAACACATAGCATGAGATCCAAAGCCCTGCACACAGAATCACTGAAGGGGGACCCTTCCCCAGCTAATGACCGCGGCCGCGGTGGTTAGCCACAACCCTGTAGCATGGGCGCGAATCGGCTACAGGCCCTGCCGTGTATACATGCCCCACGGACTATTAGGGAGAGTCAACCCACACGATCACTCATCGCGAATCACCGTCCGTATGGAACTCATCACGGACCCCTGGACTGGATCTCATCTCATGCACATATAACACATATGCGGGAATAGAATTATACCTGCCACTTGCGTCCCTGTTTAATTCACAACACACAATATACACATACATGATGCTAGCTACACGGTTATGACACGTAAAACGATCCCGCGATTTAGAAAAGAACTCGAGTACTCACCTAGTCAATCCACTAATCTCGGAATCTCTGACTCGGCTCGGCTCGCTGACCCGTCCCTGAAATCACACAAATCCCAACTGTTAACAAGATTCTCAACATAAATGAAAAGCAGATGCGGACTCTCACTTTAATACAACCGGACCCGCTATAATCCTGACCGAAACCCCGAAGCCCAGACAAACCCGATCGATACCCGAAACCCAAACCAATCCCGACCCAAAGCAACCCCAACGAGACCCAAAACTCAACCTAATACCCTTACAAAACTCATCCCGATAATCCCGAAGGAACCCGATACCAATTCGACCCAAAACCCTCTAATAAGACTCAACTCGGATTTCCCCTGCAGGCTACCAGTCGCGCCGCGTGCCCCCTGGTGGTAGCGCCGCGACACCGCGAAACCCCCTTTCCTGCTCTGCGATTTTCAGCTCTGCCCAGGAGCATCAACTCCATTTTCACTCGAATTTAACTATGAAAACTCTCACAATTCATACATAACTCTAACATAACAATTAACAACCAATTCCCCCAACTTGGGTACCACATGTCTCAATTTCTACAAAGGAAAGCAAAGATCCTTACCTTCTTGGGCTCAAGAACACATACACAAGGAGATGATGAAGATGAATCCAAAGTTTTCACAATCAATCTGGAGTTTGGAGATCAACTTCTGCTGCTGGAGCTTCACACAAGACACACACATTTTTTTTATGTCTCAATCAAATGGATAAGGGAGAAGGAAAGGATAAACATAAATGTACGCTTCTATTTTAGTCGGTCCCGAACCCAGTAATCCGAACCCGATACTCCATTTTCACAATTAAGATCCAATTAACCCATTTAACTCCACGAACCCATATATATAATTAATCCACTAAATTAATTACTCGGTGACACGTAACTCATAAACCTGACACATATAATCCACTAATCCGACTCCCATTGGACCATCATAATAAATAATATAATAAACATCCACAAAAATAATTACACGCAATTATCTCGAAAATGGGATGTTACAAATCCTCCCCTCTTAAAGAGATTCCGTCCCTGGAATCTATCGCAAGCCATTCGTAAATACACATCTCTATATCAAGTCTCCGAAGCATTAACTTATAACTCTCGATATAATTACTAATAACTCTGTTAAATTCACATTTGATTTCTGAATGGCACAATCATTACAGATACAGCTCTTCACTTTGACTCTCGAAATATGTCAATTCCTTCAAATCTCTAACTCATTTAGACAATCCACTAACCACTTAGTCGAATCCCCTAACTCGCACATCTGCAACTAGCATACCCTCTATTTGCAGAATTCTCTCGTGGCGTCGCCTCATAAGCCACCACTGGGTTCACACATAATCTCAATCATCAGTTCTCACTTCTCATCACACCTTCTCATGGCTCTACATGATTCATCCACCAACACATGAAAATATTCTGATCTACTCATAGCATCATAAAGACATCTGCATCGAATCACTGAACGCAATATCGCAGATGTGAATAGCACACACAGGAATTTAATCCACTATCAACATTGATAATCCACTATCAGTAGGATCAATCCACTAGCACATCACAAACACATTCACAATGATTACTCATATAGCTCACATGCTCAATATGATTGATCCACTTAACATAGAACAATCCCAAACTTGAAAGCTCTAGTCACGATATTCCCCAATCTAACACATTAACACCACATACGTACCCCGAACACGATCAGCCCACATGACCCATACACAACTATCCCACCCCTGTCACTGAATCACATAATCACAGACACAACGAAGCAATCACACGCAACAAAACACATCCACTTATCACAGACATAGATCAACAGCCCGTCCCACAACTGAAACACACTCAAAACAATTTCAGAAGAACGTACCCGAAACCATATCAGCAGCATCTCGAGCTTCCTCTGCAGTCGCCTGAAAGACCCGACCCCTCGCCCTAGTATCATGATGACTGGATGACGATGGCTCTGCTCTGGCGGCACTAGAACTCCTACCCTGTACCGCCTGTCCCGGCTCTGGAAAATCCCTCACTCTGTGCCCCTGCCTCCCACAACGGAAGCACAACGGCTCTGGGACTGTACACGTGGCGGCAGCATGCCCACGCTGACCGCATCGATAACACCTAGGCACGCACGGCCCACTATGGCGCCGGTGGCATCTCGGGCACTCCTGATCTGCAACCGAACTGTCTCCCCTATTGCCTCCATCTCGAGGCCTCCGCCCTACGCTGCTCTGGCTCTGCCCTGTATATCGCGAACTCTGCCGCTGGCTCTGACTATCTGATCGGTGGCTCCGCCCCGGTCCACTTGACCTCTGTTCCCTGTCCCTGTCTCTGTCTCTATCTCTATCTCGCCTGTCTCTCGAACTCTGACCCGAACGCCGCTCCCTGGAATCGTCTCTGGAATGCCTCCGATCTCTCGAGGATCGCTCAGTAGTCCTCGCATATCGACGCTTAGAAGATGGCTCCTCCATCTGCTTGGCTATCTCCCGCTCCCTTATGCGGGCTATCTCTAATGCTCTGGCAAAAGTAGAAGTCTCTTGCATCCCAACTAACTCTCTAATATCAGCTCGCAGTCCATCAATAAACGCATCAACCTTCCGCTGCTCGGTGGCAATGTGCTGAGTCGCAAACTGGGAGTACTCATTAAACTGATCCACATATTGCTGCACTGTCATCTCGCCCTGCTGTAGATGAAGGAATCGCCACTCCATCTCTCGCCTCTCATCTCTAGGAATGTACTGCAGCCTAGACACGGCTCTAAACTGATCCCATGTCATCACATAAGCCGCAGAAGAAGTAATCGCTGACTCTATAGATTTCCACCACTGGGATGCCCCTCCCCTCAACAGATAAGCTGCATACCCCACCATATCTCTCGGCTCCACGTGCGAAACTCGAAAAGCAGCCTCCACATCGCGCTCCCATGCCATAGCCATCCCTGGCTCACTCCCGCCTCAAAACTCTGGCGGATTCCCGGTCATGAAATCTTTAAACGAACCCCCTCGCTGAGACGTAGACGAAGAGGCACCCGTACCCGTATCCTGAACACCCTCAGCACGTTGTCCCATACCCTGATCCTGTTCCCGCTCCTGCTCTCTCTGTTGCCTGTAAAACTCTGTCAATACCTCCAGAAGCTCTGACTTGCGAATGAACTCGTCCCCTGTCGGCATGCCCGCGCCGGATCCCTCGCCTTGATCTGCCATAACTATCTGCACAAACCGAAATAATTGAGAACCATAGATAAATCACCCAGCGTTATACCGTAAGCCAGGTTAGTTAACTCCACTAAAATCAATCGCAATGAATCCCCCGCGGATCGAAACAAGGTTTAAGTTAAGCATCCACTAATGATACTCAGCTAACATAATCATTAACAAAGGCAGATACGTCGTCATCTACTAACAGCAAGACCGTGATCAGCAAACTCAGCTACCGATCTCTTCCCTGATCCCCTGAACATGGTAGACTCGAATACGTAAGCTCGGAAGCTCGTGAGTACGCGAGGGTTAGACTCTACACAGTAAACACATAGCATGCGTACACATAGCACATACACACAACACAACTCTATCTCTGTCCCAGGCAACCAACATCCTAATACAGGTATGAACACATAGCATGAGATCCAAAGCCCTGCACACAGAATCACTGAAGGGGGACCCTTCCCCAGCTAACGACCGTGGCCACGGTGGTTAGCCACAACCCTATAGCACGGGCGCGAACCGGTTACAGGCCCTGCCGTGTATACACACCCCAAGGACTGTTATGGACAGTCAACCCACGCGATCACTCATCGTGAATCACCGTCCGTATGGAACTCATCACGGACCCCTGGACTGGATCCCATCTCATGCACATATAACACATATGCGGGAATAGAATTATACCTGCCACTCGCGTCCCTGTTTCATTCACAACACACAATATACACATACACGATGCTAGCTAGACAACAATGACACGTAAAACGATCCCGCGGTTTAGAAAAGAACTCGGGTGCTCACCTGGTCAATCCACTAATCTCGGAATCTCTGACTCGGCTCGGCTCGCTGACCCGTCCATGAAATCACACAAATCCCAACTGTTAACAAGATTCTCAACATAAATGAAAAGCAGATACGGAATCACACTTTAATATAACCGGACCCGATATAATCCTGACCGCAACCCCGAAGCCCAGACAAACCCGATACCCGAAACCCAAACCAATCCCGACCCAAAGCAACCCCAACGAGACCAAAAACTCAACCTTAACACCCGTACAAAACTCAGCCCGATAATCCCGAAGGAACCCGATACCAATTCGACCCAAAACCCTCTAATAAGACTCAACTCGGATTTCCCCTGCAGGCTACCAGTCGCGCCACGTGCCCCCTGGTGGTCGCGCTGCGACACCGCGAAACCCATTTCCTGCTCTGCGATTTTCAGCTCTGCCCAGCAGCATCAATTCCATTTTCAGTCGAATTTAACTATGAAAACTCTCACAATTCATACATAACTATAACATAACAATTAACAACCAATTCCCCCAACTTGGGTACCACATATCTCAATTTCTACAAAGGAAGCAAAGATGCTTACCTTCTTGGGCTCAAGAACACATACACTAGGAGATGATGAAGATGAATCCAAAGTTTTCACAGTCAAAATCTGGAGTTTGGAGATCAACTTTTGCTGCTGGAGCTTCACACAACAGATACACTTTTTTTTTTAGGTCTCAATCAAATGGATAAGGGGGAAGGAAAGGATAAACATATATGTACGCTTCTATTTTAGTCGGTCCCGAACCTAGTAACTCGAACCCGATACCCCATTTTCACAATTAAGATCCAATCACTACTACATTTTGAGGCTAAGGCAACACTTTTGATGCAACACATTTAAAAACTGTTGCTTTTTTATCTAAATTCGCTCTAAAGCAACACATTGACAAAAAGTGTTGCATATAATGATTTAATGCAACACTTTTTTTAAAGTGTTGCCATTTTTACTAAAAAAATGCAACATTTTTCTAAAGTGTTGCAATTTTTACTAAAAATTGCAACATTTTTTTAAAGTGTTGCATATTTCAATAAAATATGCAACACATTTTTAGAGTGTTGCATTTGAAATGAAAAAAAAAGCAACATATTTTTGAGTGTTGCATTTATAATGAAAAAATATATGACGTGTTTTTAAGTGTTAATACTATTTTTTCTTGTTTTTTAATTTTAATTAAAAAATACACATAGAAGTTCAATGCCTGATTTATTAGGATTAACAAATTACAAGATTTGATAATACATGTTTTATTTTTTATTTTTAAATTTAGAGGGTAATATTTAGAAATTAAATTGGTTTAAGAAAAAGAAAAACAATCTATATCTATATCTTCTATATGCTAAGAAGAAGATAACACTTCTTTTTAATGGACACATCAGCACCCCACAGTACACAACTATTCGATCCTTATTCTGAACACGTTATCGCTTCCTTTTCTTTTTCTACACTTCTCTGCACACACTGTGCATACACAAACACTCAATCCCCCCCCCCCCTCTCTCCTTTCTCTCTATACCCTCTGATCTCTGTCTCGACGCCTCCGGCCGGCGACCGTCACACCAACACCACCACCATCTCCCTCTCGCCACTCTATCTCGCTTTCTTGGTCGCTCGTTTCCATCGCTCGCTCGTCTCCCTCTCACTTTCACCACCAATTGACAGCGGCCTAAACCCTTAAGCCGCCGCCACGAACCGTTGCCGCCACCATCACTCAGTCTCATTCCCTCGACACTCACCTCGCCTACACCTTTCTCCCTCTCGGTTACCACAACCACCGCTGCCGCCGGTGACCAGGAACGGCCGCAGGTGCGGCGCCGCTATCCACCGAACCAGAAACATCACCGCAACCTACCAAACTTAGTTTCCAGGTTTGTTTTTAACTCTTTTTACTTTTAGTTTGTTACTGGTTTTCCAATTACATCAACTCAACGTCACACAGTTGAAGACCCATCAGCAGCAATTTGCGTCGATCAAGCTCCGCCTGTGTTCTGTCAAGAAAATCTACAAATCGAAAATAATCTTTGATTTTTAAGTGTTCGCTGATTTTGCTTTGTCAAGGGTTTAATGACTTAACGACTTAAGCAAGAAATTAGATGTAATTTGACCTAATGTGTCAGCTATGACTTATATTAAAATTTGATTTTTTGTTGGGTTCAATATAAGTAGTCACCATCATCGGAGCTTGTTGAAGCGGTTTTGCAAGGAAGAAATGGTTCGGTATTCTTCTATATGGTGCTACGGGTGCTGGTAATACATTTATAATGCTCGGGACTGTTGAAAATCCAGGTGTAATGGTTTTAGCCATAAAAGATCTGTTTAATAAAGTTAGGCAAAGAAGCTGTGATGGGAATCATGTCGTGCATTTTTCGTATTTTGAAGTCTACAACGAAACTGTGCGAGATTACCATTTCGATGGCAGGTACATATATGCATTTATGGGAGTGGGTGTCATGTGGTGTTGTGTCTCTTGCACAGGTCATATTGCAGCTGAAGCTATTAATGGATGTTGCCTCTGTTTCGTATCCTTTTCATGTTTTGGGCTCTCTATGTTATATTTCTAACTTTGTTTTCTTCAACTGCATTTTGTCTGCATGACATAGCAAGGAGGGATTATTATAGACCGTCGTTTATTTTGAACGGTCACACACTTGTATGGGATTAGGCCTGGACCTTGAAGTTTCGAAACATATTAGGATCTCTATTAATTATTTTAAGCATACGAAGAAAAGATTCTTGGAAGGCTAACTTACATTTTACAAAATGTAAGTTTGTGCACTTTGAGACATGTAGTTAGATCCTGATCGTTGCAATGTCGTTTTTTCGAACCAAGCTGGTACGTACTCCATCAAGATAATGCTACATGGTCGAGTCTAATTGCATAACATGTTTTCTTTAAAATTTGAATTATAGCTAATCCATCAACCCGGTATATATCAATTTCTAAGTTGTAAAATGGTTACTCAAAGTTCATGAACTATTTCTTGGTTTAGTTTGGTCATATGATGGTTGTTTATATTTTAAGTCAATTGCATAACATGTTTACCTTGTGTGAGATATCTATATGCTTAGTTGCATGTGTGTTTCCACGTTACCAAGTTGATCTTGGGATGCCCACCCAAATTCATCAAAAGGGCATAAATGTCTCTAACATGCCATCCAATATCGGTTTGTCAAGTGATTTATGAACTTCAACTATATTCAATGATGAGGCAGCGTGAAGTTTCTATTTTTCCTAGGTAACTTTATCCTACTAGAGAGTTAATTATCTTAATATGTAATTTACTGTGTTCACATATTGAGGATGAATAGAGCTACATACTCATTATTTAACATCCATCCAAGTATATTTTATTTAGGTTTAGAATTTAGATCTGAATAAGTTTCATTGAGTTATTGACGGAATGAAATCCATGACAGGTTTCAGAACAAGAAAGGAGCAGCCTTATTAATTCATAGAATAACTCCAAAAGTGATGTCAAAGAATCTCTTGAACTGTATATCTCTTATCTTAGATGACTTGTCTATAATAATACAGATGGGGTATAATTAGTTGTTTTGTTTTAACAAATAAGAGTATTGTGTGCAGATTTTTTGAGTTGCAACTGGCCACATGTTTGGAAAATTTTAACAGAAAGTTAAGAAGCAATCTGTTCCATATTGTGTCTCTACTCCGCATATAGATACACAATCTGTTCCATTATTTCTTTATGTTTTGGTGTTTTATTATGAAGGTTTTTTGTACATAGATTTTAGTTTGTTGATTGTTGTTATCATCTCATTTTAGTTTCATTAAATGTTTATTGCAGTTGGTGGAATATCTCTGAATTATCATATGTTTGGCAAGTTTTAAATGATTCATATTAAACTAGTGGACCTTTTTTTTCCTATCATTTTCTTTTGTGCAGAGCAATAAAGTGTCTCTATCACCGTTGAGACAAAGAATTAATCACAATAGTAGACGTCTTGAAGAATGGAAACATGGAGGCTGGAGCACTGATGTAACACTCTCTATTCTCAGGTAATTCTAAACTTTAAATATGGTTAGAATACGTAAATAGAGTTTTCAAAATTGTTGAAGTTAACAAAAGTCTCGTATTTGGCTTTTAAAAGTCAAATAATGAATAAATGAGACTTTAATATACCGAATCACGAAATAGCTATAAATGATGAAATATTTATATAATTTGGATGTCTTTAAAGGATTTAGGATGTGTTGCAAAAAGAATCATCAAAATCCGACATCACATGAAAGTTCATTGCTATTTTAAACAAACCTTTGGTACTTTAATGCCCAAAAGTATAAATTATCAATGAATGATGAAATATGTTTATATATTTGGTCTTTTCTAAGGATTTTAGTTTTGTTACAAAAAGTATCGTTAAAATTGGACGTCAAACAAAAGTTTATTGCTATTTTATGCAAAGAATTGTAGTTTAACGAGTAAAAATACAAATTTACTGTGGGAAGTGTAATATTTTTATAGAAATGTTGTTTTTAGAATTTTTTTAAGGTGTTGTGTAAGTTTCATCGAAAACCTACTTAATTTGAAAGTTTGTTGCTATATTATGCAGTTTCAGGAAAGTTGATTGCTACTTTGGGCATTTTTTTGTGAAAAGTGATCGACAGAAGGAGAGTTGTGCATGATAAGCGTCGCTTTTGTATGAAAGAAGTTACAAGAAGATCAATTGAATATACATTCCCAAGATTGTAATTTACTTTTTTATTGTATCGCTTATACATTTGATGATCTTTATTTTGGTTGTAGACGTTAATATACTGGAAATACTTTTTGATCGATATGTTATGAAATAATATTGTTTTTGTTAAATTGAATTGTAAGTAGAAAAACTGTCACGAAGTAATTAAATAAATATTTGTATTTGCATTAAATTTTAAAAATAATGAATGTGTTTCTTTTGTCTAGAAAATATTGCATTTATGTAATTTAAATCAATAATAAAGTGTTGCAATAGATTGATAATTGTGTTGCATTTACATAATGACAATATTTAAAGAGTGTTGCATTTGATAAGTAAAGTGTTGCAATAAGTTGGTAACAATAAATTAAATGTGTTGCTTTAGAGTATAAAAAATGTTGCATTTAGAAAGTGTAAGGTCTACCACTACGAGATCTATCTAGACGCGGAACCGTCAACGAGTGCGGAATCCTCGTTAACGGGTAGACGGAAACAACTCTCAATCAGAAACACGGAGACTATCAGAAGCTGAACGAACGACACACGAACGATCCTACGAACTGATTCTCTCCGAAACGGCACTAACACTGATGATAAACTCGAGATCGCTTAATGCTTAATTACTGACGAATTCTGCAAAAAGTCTGATAATTAATCGAGTCTATCCCTAATTATAGAGGCTAATTCGAGTCTGTTATGGGCCAAACTCGAATCTGGCCCAAGGCCCATTCGAGTTTGTCCTTATAGACACTCTCGAATCTGCCTAGCTTCGAATCTAGGTCTACATTCGAATCTGACACGGATTCGAATGTCAAACCTTACATAATTCGAATCTACTATTTCACATACTCAACTTAGTATTGAAACTTATGTTTTTACCTTATGATTGATTTTATCTTTGATCTTTATGTTTGAACTTCTTGTAATACGTTACATCAAGTTCAAACACACAAACAATAATAACTATCAACCATATATAAACATATATAACAAACACTTGCTAAACCACAATGTAGGATCACTTAGACTGCTATCGTCACACAAGGTGTACCAACAGAAAGTGTTGCATTTATAAAATAATGGCAACACATTAAAAAATGTTGCTTTAGAATATAAAAAATGTTGCATTTAAAAAGTGTTGCATTTATAAAATAATGGCAACACTTTTGAAAAGTGTTGCATTATCTAGTGAAAGTGTTGCTTTAGACCTAAGGCGACGTTGGCTAAGGTGGCACTACATAAAGTGTCGCATTAGGCCTATAGCAACACTTTTAAGGCCTAACACAACACTTTTCCCATGTTGCTTTAGGTTCATTTTGTTGTAGTGAATTAACCCATTTAACTCCACGAACCCAAATATATAATTAATCCACTAAATTAATTACTCGGTGATACGTAACTCATAAACCCGACACATATAATCCACTAATCCGACTCCCATTGGACCATAATAATAATAATATATTAAATTTCCACTAAAATAATTATCTCGAAAATGAGATGTTACAACGGCTGCTCAGGCCACATGACAGTTTGTAAAGATTTGCTGAGTGATCACAGGCCTGAAAAAGGGCCAAAAGTCATCTTTGGTGATAATGTTTAGGGATCCACTAAAGGATATGGAACCCTTCAAGCTGGTGCTGCAATATTTAAAAGAGTAGCCTATGTATCTAGGCTAAAACATAATTTTGTTAGCATTAGCCAACTGTGTGATGCTGGCTACAAGGTTAACTTTGATGAGCACCTGGGATACATACTCGATCCCCAAGGCAAAGTTGTGGTGTGTGCCCAAAAGAAGAAAGGTGTATATGTTGTGGATATGAAATCTGTTGATCTTACAACTGAAACCTTCTTTGTCTCAATGAGCAATGCAAACCTAAATTGGTTATGGCACAAAAGGCTATCACACCTGAACTTCAAGAATATCAACAAACTCTGTAAGAAAGAGTTGGTAACAGGTTTGCTTTCTATAAATTTTGTTAAGGGTAAACTCTGCACAGCTTGTGACAAAGGAAAGCAGAGAAAAACATCTTTTAAATACCAACATTATTTTTCTATTGACACTCCTCTTTTCTTAATCCATATGGACTTTTTTGGACCGGCCAGTGTCCCATGTCTAGGAGGTAGAAGATACACTATTGTAATAGTTATTAAGTTCTGCAGGTTTACTTGGGTGATCTTCCTAAAGACCAATGGATAGGATTCCAGAGAAATTATTGGATTTATTAAGAAGATGGAAGTTCTGAACTCTGCTCAAGTCAAGCAGCTTAGAAGGGATCATGATACTGAATTCAGAAACAGTACTCTTGAGTACTTCTGTGAAGAAAGGGGGATGTCTCAAAACTTTTCAGCTGTAAGAACACAACAAAATGGAGCTGCTAAAAGGAGAAATAGAACTCTCATTGAAGCTGCTAGAACCATGTTGTTTGCATCAGGTTTACCTTCATCATTTTGGGCTGAAGCTGTCAACACTGCCTACTTCACTCAAAACATATTCTTAGTGATGAAAAGGTTCAATAAGACTCTTTATGAGTTAATCAAAGGGAGAAGACTAAATATAAGCTATTTCCATGTGTTTGGATGTCCCTGCTTCATGCTGAATTAGAGGGATCAGCTGGCAAAATTTGAACCCTAAGCTGATGAAGGTATGTTTGTTGGATATTCTACTGTTTCTAAAGCCTACATAGTACACAACTACAAAAAAAAGGTGATAGATGAATCTATCAATGTCACCTTTATGGAGTCTAGGAATGCGTCTACCAAAGAGGTTCCTGAATCAGTTTCAGCAAAGTTCTGTTTTGATGATCTTAAGCATTTAAAAGTTCAATAAAAAGGACTCAAAAGCTTCCACTTCACCAAGAGTGGAACCTGTTAACCATAATGGACATGATGATGATTATGTTGATACAGCCTTTGTGAATTAGTGAACTGACATAGTTAATGCACCATGTCCAGAACCAATCAATGCTAATTTTCCTGAATCCTTTGATGATGTGTTCAACAATAGAGATTCATGTTCAATAGGTGAACAGGGTCAAGATTACAGTGTGTCTGAAAATCTTTAAAGGTGTTCTGGAAGACCTGATGAAAAAGAAAATGATACACGAGAATCTTTATTGAAACATGATCCTAAGTGGATCAAGTGTCACCCCAAGGATTGAATAATTGGTGACGTCAACAAAGGGGTACAAACAAGATTGGACAACTTAGGAAACTTTTGTATGTTTTCTAGCTTTGTGTCCCTGATGGAACCTAAGAAAGTAGATGATGCACTTAAGGATGCTAATTGGATCACTGCTACGCAGGAAGAAGTCAATCAGTTTGAAAGAAATAAAGGATGGAAGTTGGTCCCTGTCCATAAAGGTAAAACTATAATTGGCACCAAGTGGGTTTTCAGGAATAAGATGGATGAGCAAGGTCATGTTATTAGAAATAAGGCAAGACTAGTTGCGCGACACTACATGCAAGAGGAAGGCATTGACTAAGATGATATATTCGCTCCTGTGGGCAGGTTTGAAGCAATTCATTTGTTTCTAGCCTACGCTGCCCACAAGATCATGAAGGTATTCCAAATGGATATCAAGAGTGCATTTTTGAATGGTAAGCTGCAAGAAGAGGTACATGTCATGCAATCTCCAGGTTTTTAAATTGAACTACATCCTGGTTTTGTCTATAAGTTGGAAAAACCTCTCTATGATCTAAAATAAGCCCCCAGAGCCTGGTATAATACTCTTACTAATTTTCTTATGAGCAATGGTTATTCCAGAGGTAGAGTGGATACCACATTGTTCATAAAAAAGGTGAAAACTGATATTATGCTTGTTCAAATTTATGTGGATGACATAATATTTGGTTCTACTAATGAACAGTTATGCAAGAACTTTTCATTGCTAATGAAAACCAAATATGAAATGAGCGTGATGGGTGAACTTACTTACTTTCTAGGATTACAAGTTAAACAAACTTCAAATGGAATTTTTTTTAATCCAATAAAGTATACCTAAGATCTTCTGAAAAAGTTTAAATTTGATCAAAGTTCCCTCATCAAAACCCCAATGGCAACTTTTTGTACGTTTGACAATCAATAATAAAGGGTTGGGGCAGTAAAAAGCTTATGAGTGCTCCCAGGTGGTTCTTGATGAAGTTTATGCGCCTGAAACAGAGAGAAGAAGAGAAACACTACAGTTAATGTCCATGCAAGGGGGTTCCCAGCATTGACACTCGGATGCCTAAGTTAGCTAACATGATGGAGGTATCAAAAGAGAGAGTATCAAAGGGTAGAAAATGAACCTTCTCAAGGTGGAATGTTTCTCTATTTATACATCTCTCTCAGGGGACGAGGCTCTCACTAGGAGGATTCCTATTGGCTAGCAAGGTTTTGCGCAGGAGTACCTTCCCTGGCACCTGACGGACCAATGAAATGCCTTCCTTTTGTGCGCTCGTCTGCACAGTGCTTTTCCCCGACAGGATCTTCCTGCAAGGCCCATGTTTGTCGCTCCTGGATGCATCCACGGGTCAAGCGAATGACCCTGGACCTGGGTTTGGGCTTGAGGCGTCCTAAGAGAAGTAAGATGGGCTCCTTGGGTCGACAATACCCATATAGGATTTGTCCTATGTAATGAAGTCCCCCAAGTTCTAGTGAAAAGATAGAGTTTTTGCTAGAACTTTTAAAAGCTCAATGCCAGGCTAGAACAAGTGAGACGGTTTAGCCACTGCTCACTTGTGCTATTCCTAGTGAGGCGGTTATATCACATAATTCTTTGGGTATTCTAGGCGAGGCAGTTAGAGCACCTAATGCCTGGGGTGTTCCAGGCGAGGCGGTTGAATCACTTAGTGCCTGGGGTATTCCAGGCGAGGCAGTTAGATCACCTAGCTCCTGGGGTATTCCAGGCGAGGCGGTTGAACGATATTGGACGGGGTATCAGGAAACCCCGACTGGGCCCTGATCCTTCGTAACTACAGACCTTTTAACAATCCTTTAATTGTCTATTTTTGGATGAAGGGAAAAGCTTATTTAATGTGGCGTGACTAGTACTGCCGATGGGATACCCTCAGGGGTTGACGTCATCGCTAATTAATGAAGGCCATGATGGCGTGACGCTCCACGCGCACGTGGTGCGTTTCAAAACTTTCACATCTTCTTGCCGGTTACAGGTGGAACAGGTAGGGAGACGACAAGTGTCCTAACTGTTCCTGCCTCTCTCACCACTACCCGAATTAAACTCGGAAGTGATGCAATTTCAAAATTCTATCTCTATTATCCACCCTCTTCCTTTCCTAAAACCTTACCCTCATTCCAAAGCACTTTAGTCGGTTTTTTCTCTGGCGATCTTCTCTCATCAGGTTAGGCACTCTTCCTTGTTTCCCCTTTTTTTCTTTATTTTTCTTCCCACCGTTCCTACGGCCCCTTTGGCCGATAAGGTGCCCTGTACCTTATCCAACGCGGAGTTCAAAGTGTTCTTAGTAGAGTACGGAATCCCTAGAGAGTTTCATCCCCAACTCCTACTCGCCGGGCAGTAGCCCTTAATCCTCCTGAGGGCAAAATCGGTTTGTACACCAAAATTTCTCCATTGGTAATCTTAGGTTACCTTTTTCTACTTTATATTTATCCTTGCTGAAACACTATGAGACCTATCCTGGGCAAGTATCGCCTCTAGCCGTTTTTTGTAAAACTGTCTTTGAAGCGGCATGTAAAGCTCTTGGGGGTGTTCCTTCCATTCCCCTGTTCTGATATTTCTTTAAGTTGACCTGCTTGAAAGATTGGTTTAGTTTTGAGAGAAGGAAAGCTCCAGTGCCAGAAATATTCACCGATCCCCCTCAAGGGTTGCATGAATGGCGCAACCTATTCATTTGGGTGGATGACACCATTGTTCCTCCTGGTGATAAGGATCTGTTTATGTGGAAAGAAGGAGGTCGTCCCCATTCGTTGACGTGTCCTCCTGAAGCTAGGGATTTGGACGTTGATCTCCTCGACCTACTTGCCCGTCAAAGCTTTAAACTAAGAACATACCCTGACCCCGTGCTTGCTTTACTGGGGATGAACCTCCGTTGGGGTGATTCTGATACCTTTCTCGCGCTATCAAAGGCGGGGGGGGGGGGGAATTGGTAGCGCCTTCTTCTTGCAGTGAATCACATGACTATCAATCCTTTCGGGTTTTCTAAGTCTTTTCTTATTTTTTTTGTTCTCACCTTTTTTGCAGTTATGAGCATGCTGGAGTATCTGTCTTTAGATGATTTAGAGGGATTCGAGGCTACCAATGTAAATCGTTCCGATGCGGAGGGTTTTAGGCCAGGCTAGGCGGCCCCAGAGTGTTAATTGACCCTTTTGGGTCATCTTTCTGCCTGGTCTTCCTCCAGCAAAAGGGATAGTATTGTTGCTGCCTCCGATCAAGCAATGATGGATCCCAGCTCCTGTCCCTCCGCCCGCACTCGTTTGAAATGGAAAGCGGCTGGTACTTCACTGGGAAGCGATTCTCCTATCCATGTGTCCAGTCCAGATGATGACGATAAAGTTGTTCTATCAAAGAAGATAAAAATCTCCGTGAAGCGTCCTTCTCCAAAAGGTAAAGTGGGGGCTTAGTCCGATTCCCCCTAAGTCTCTGTTCAGCCTACCCCTGTAGCTGATCCTCTTGAGTCTCCATATATCCCCTATACTTTTCTCCCCCTCTTTCCAGAGTCGAATAAGCCACCTCTTTAGCCCCATTTAGGCGTGATTACAACCATGAGGAATTGTACGTGCCGGAGTGGGAAATCAAGAGGGGAGATTTGTTAAAAACCTATGCAAGTCAGTAGGATTTTCTGTTCCACAGTATGCCTTCTTCGCACGTGGAAATGGCCCAGCATTCCAGTAATGCCCTTGTGTTTGATTAGTTGGGCTCTGCTGTAGTAAATTTCAATACCTTTTTGCCATAGGTTAAGGCTAGGGTAACAATTGCCAAACATCGCTTCATGAAAGCACAAGAGGAATTGCGTAACGCTAATGAGAGAAAAGGTACGGATAACCGCTGTTGAGGAGCTGAAAACCCAGGTCCATGGTTTGAATCGACAAGTTGGTGATCAGAGAACGGAGATTGAAAAATTGAAGGTTGAGCTAGAAGAGGAGAAAAAGAAGTGTGTCGCCTTAAGCTTGCGCGCGAGCCACCTACGCACTAAGGAGCAAACTTTAAAGAAAGTGACGGACGAGGCGATGGAAGCTGTTAGTCGCCTTTCTGAAGAAAGGGTGAGGTTTGCTTCTGAGGTGATACCGCAGGTGGTTAGCAACTTATTGCATAGTCGCCAGTTTCTCAAACCTTGGGGTGTGGTCCAACGAGCTGCTGTTCACTATGGGTGACATTCAGCCCTTTTGAAGATTCACTCGAGCTTAGCTGAGGGGTTGGAGGTAGAGTCATTGCCTGTGTACGACCCACAAGCTCGTGCCCGTCTCCATGATTTGGTTGCCTCAGCGGAGAATATGGTTGCAGCGTATATCAAAGATATCAAAGCACATCCTAACGGATCCATCGAGGATATATTGGCCTCACTCCCGCTGACCCTGATGTAGGTCACGGCTGAAATTTAGCTTCCACCAATGTGTAAGTCCCTTTATCGAACAATCTGTTGTCTTGATACTTAGGAACTCGCTTTACGCCTGGTTTGTAGGCGGTGTTACTGTTATGGCCTTAAAAAAATTTACATTCCTTGCATACCCGACATGTGGGTGGTGTTGCATGGCACCCTTTAAACAAACTATTCGCTTTGAACACCCAGTCTGTGGGTGGTGGCGCAAGGCGCCCGTTCGACAAATTAATATCTTTGTTGGTATCTTCCTTTTGAACAATGTGATTTATTTGCCACTTTTGATGTGTATATACCATCCAATATCCCTTGAGCCGGTGTTGACATTTTTATGCTCAATCTTTTGGGAGACAAGTGTCGCCGTTGCACTATTATGTTTTGGCAAGGTAACAACCTTGACTTATAAAGGGAAGATTAGATACTTGTGTATCATTTACACAATAAGCTTATGTGCATGCTTGGCGAGGTGAAAATGTGTTCTTTGCTAGTTGTTAAGCGATAACTCAACGTGCATTTCCACAAGGCGATAACTCAACCTTTTTATGTCTTCAAGGCGATAACTCAACCTTTTTATGTTTTCGAGGCGATAAATCAACCTCTAACCCGCGCCTGGTGCTAGGTTCAAGAGGCGTAACTATTTGCAATAAGTCGACTTAGTTTTTCGCGTTTCAATTTTATTTGACCGTTGTTGAGGATATTCATTAAAAGTTAGTCGAAAGCAAAAGTGTTGGTCATGCTTTGGGCGTCCCCTTTAACCTAAAACTGCTTTAACCTTTACACTTATAGAATGAACAACGTGTGAGGATAAAATGTATAATGGCCCATAGCGAATGACTTTCATTCTATTGATAAACCAAAGATTATCATTACAACGTTGCCTGACTCGTATGAGCAGGACTTAACTATGGCTAGCCTTGATTTATACAGTCAAAAGAAATTCATGAGATTCATGATGTGCCAAGTTCTTGGGATTTTCGTTCCATCCAAGCGCTCCAAAGGTGTGCACCTCCCCTAAGAGCTTGTGCTACGCGATGCGTGCCCTCCCACCTGGCTGAGAGTTTGCTAGTGGGAGTTGTCCTGCTTGCTTTGTTGTTACGTAAGACTAGGTCTCAAGGTAATAATGTTTTTTGTCTGACCCTCCTGTCATAGTATATCTTAGTAAATCTGGGTCAGTTCCCTTTTTTCCATTAGTAAATCTAGGTCTAGGCACCTCTGTTCTTCATTCGCATGCTCAGTAAAGGTGATCATTCTATGCGAGGGAACACTGATCTCAGCAGGTAACACTGCCTCAGATCCGTAGACCAAGCTAAAAGGTGTTTCGCCTGTGCTAACCTTAGGCGTGGTGCGCAATCCCCACAAGACATTACGAAGTTCTTCTACCCATCCCGTTCGACAGGCACCAAGACGTGCTTTTAGCCCCTTTAGAATTTCCCTGTTAGCCACTTCCGCCTGACCATTGGCCTGTAGGTGTGCCACCGACGTAAAGCATTGTTCAATCCTCAACTCTTCGCACCAAGACTTAAATGACTCCTCAGTAAACTGTTTGCCATTATCACTGACCATTATCCTGGGAATGCCGAAGCGACAGACGATATGCTCCCAGACGAAATTACGTACATGCTTTCCCAAGATCGTTGCTAAAGGTTTAGCCTGTACCCACTTGGTGAAATAATCTACTGCCACCAAGAGGAACTTCACCCACCTAGGTGCCTCGGGAAATGGTCCCACAATGTCTATTTCCAACTTTGCGAAGGGCCATGATGAGGTGATAGGTACTAGCTCATGTTGTGGTTGTCGAATCATAGGGGGGTGTATCTGGCAAGACGAGCATTTTTTTAATCTCATCTTCCACGTTCCTTCTCATAGAGGCCAATAATAACCCATCCGGAGTATCTTTCCCGCTATCACTCTTCCACCCGAATGAATACCACACGAGCCTTCATGAATTTCTTGGATGATATTAGCGGCCTGTGATGGTCGAACGCATCAGATCAGGGGCCTTCTGTACAGAATATCATCCTTTATGGTGTAGCGAGATGCCTTGACTCGTATTTTCCTTGCCTACTTTTCGTCTCCAAGAAACGTTCCACTTAACAGATACTCGTAGATAGGTATCATCCAGTTAGGATCTGTCTCTTAAATTTCCATGACTTTCTTAGCCGCTATGAACTTTTGTTCGAGTACCTCTACGAGAACCTCTTGGTGAGATGATAAAAAATTAAAGTGGCCAATTTGCTTAAAATATCCTCCTTCTTGTTCTTACCTCGCGGTATCTGGGATATCCGATAACTAACGAAACCCGCCATGAGGCGTCTAGCTTCCATAGATAATCTATCATTGCCTTGTTCCTTGTTTCGAACGATCCATTGACCTGATTGACCACCAGCTGGGAATCAACGTATGCCTACAAGGATTTTAGTTAATCACTATGTGGAACATCGATATAGTTAACCACATGAGTGGAATCATTGTGCACCTGCAGATCCTCCACCCCCAGGGAGGCAGCCATGTGCGGGCCAGCTAGTAGGGCTTCGTACTCGGCCTCGTTGTTGGAGGTGGTAAAGTTGAAATGAAGAGTGTATGTGTGCTCCTTTCCCTCGGATCTGTTAGAATCAGACGGGCCCATGAGCCCTCCGACCTACATGATCCATCAGCATACAAACTCCAGGTGCTCATGCCTTTTGTTGTTGCCGCCGTGGGTAGTGGCGCATTTGTCTCAGCCAAGAAGTCGGCCAGAATTTGACCCTAGTAAGCAGATCTAGGTCTAAACTCAAAATTATGTTCTCCAAGCTCAGTCGGCCATTTCGCAAGTCTATCTGACATCTCTGGCTTCAAAATGACGTGCCTGATCGGCTGGTCTGTCAGAACTACCACCGTCTGGGCTTGAAAATAACGCCTCAGCTTTCTGGCAGCATTAAACAAAGCCAGAGATAACTTCTCGAGAGGAGGGTAGTTAAACCCAAGCCCTTGCAACGTCCTACTCACGAAATATATCGGCATTAGTCTTTCGACCCTTTCAGCTAGCAAGACGACACTTATGGTTTCATCGGATTCAGGCGAATACATGATTAATTCCTCACCTGGAATGGTTGCAGTGATCGAGGGGACATCTGCTATCGCCTTTTTCATATCCGTGAAAGCATTATCCGCTTTGTCTATCCATTTGAAACCGTTTTTCTCCAACGTGCACTTAAGCGTATTGAAGAACGGTAAAGATCTTTCAGCCGCTTTGGATAAGAAGTGACTTAATGATGCTAGCTTGCCGTTGAGACTTTGTACCTCCTTGTCGGTAGTAGGAGTTTCTAAATTCGCTATGGCAAGATTCTTATTCGGATTAGCTTTGATATCATCCCTAGTGATCAGGTGTCCTAAAAAATGGCCTTCCTCCACCCCGAACGTGCACTTCTTTGGATTAAGCTTCATATTGATTTTCCTTAGCATCTGAAATGTCTCCTCTATATCCTCTATAAGAGATCCTTTTGTCCTGCTCTTGATAACCATGTCATTGACATATACCTCAAGATTCCTTGCGATCTGGTCGATCAGGCGCTGATACGTGGCCCCTGCGTTCTTCAAACCGAAGGCATCTTGGTGTAACAGAAAATACCTTGACTACTGTGGAATGCAGTCTGGTCTTCATCCCTCTCATCCATCTATATCTGATTATAGCCTTTGTAAGCATCTAAGAAACACTTGAAAGGGAAACCTGCAAGGCACTCTACCATCCAGTCAATCTCCGGGAATGGGTAACAATCCTTAGGGCACGCCTTGTAAAGGTCCTTGAAGTCAATGCACATCCTCCAATTTCTGTCGGCCTTACGAACCATGACAGGATTAGTGACCCATGTATGGTATTTGACATCCCTTAAGATCCCAGCCTTTACAAGTTTTGCGACCTCTTCACACACCGCCTTGTCTCATTCGTGTGCCAAGGGCCTTTTCTTTTAGGAAATTGGGGTTGCTTGGGGTTCCACGTTTAAGGGGTGGGTTCTTTTGATTACCCCTCCTTCCTCTGTTTCTAACCTCCGCGGAATCCTCGTCATGTCGCCAGGTGTCTAGGCGAAAACATCCTTATTCCTTCTTAGAAGATTTTCAACTTCCCTTCTAACGGCCTAGGGAAGATTAACCCCTACGGAGACCGTCTGTTCTAGATAATCCTGATTGATAACCACACCGGTCGTGGCTTGTGACCCTTCCTTATCTGCCTCCTTTTCATCTGCCACCTACTGCACTTGTGAGCACTCTTCTGACTATTCCAGGCGCTCAGTCAAAATGGTTGCGACGCCGCATGAGGTGGGGAACTTCACTATTCCATGCCCTGTGGAAACAATAGCCTATAGCTTCCCCAGTGATGGGCATCCAAAAATGGCATTGTAAGATGATTTAGAGCACACCATGAGGAAAGTCACATGTTTCTCTCTTTCCACCTAGCCTTGCCAAAAGAATACCCGCGAACGAAGTTGACCCAAGGGTAAAGATATTTACCCTGAGAACCATTTTAGGGGAGTTGATGCACGCTGCAACCTTTTCCGTATGGAATCGGGCATGCGTAAGAAGCAGTCCTCATAAAGGATGTCGCATGAGCTTCCTCCGTCCAACTATACTTTCCAGACGCGTACATCTTTAATTATAGCATTGATTACCACTGGGCCACAGTGTGTCATTCCCCCCAGGGGAAAGCAAATCTCCGTACTCTCCATAGTCGACGGCTTGCTCCGTTTGGAAGGGTTTTCATCACCAGTTACCCCCACCATAAGGATCTCAGCAACAGGTTCGAGCCGTCAAGCGCTTTTTCCTTTTGCCAGGCGTACCGCCTTTTTTGGTTATGTTCCTTGGACTACAACATCCCCTTTATGTCTCCGACCAGGTGTGAGAGCTTCCTGACATTGACCGCCCCTTCTATGCGTTTGCGTAACTCTTTACAACATTGGTATGATGCCCATTGTCTTCATGAAACTCAAAGTATTCAGTTTGGTTTCTCTTTTTGGGTTCACCTTGCATACGAGTAGGAGGCTTAAATGAGGAAGCCAACGTATCCGTCGCCAAGATTTCCCTAGGGGTCTAAGTGAGCGAAAGGGGGGTATCTTTCCTCCTGTACTTGTCTTCACTGCGACCATACGGAATTTACTTTTCTTCTCTATCTCGACGAACCCTGAATGAGGTGTCATGCTCTTTGCCCTAATAGGACTTGTGACTCCTTTCTTGGTAAGCTTTCCTAGGCGGTTGATTTTGAGTGGACAGCTCCTTAGATCAGATGTAGGCATAAGTATTTTCCAAGAATTCTTGATAGGAAGTTGGAAGCACCTGAGACAGAAACTCCACGAGCTGCCGATGCATGAGCCCATGTATAAAATCGGATACTTTTGCATCATCTCCTAAGCCCCTTATCTGCTGACTTTCTAGGTTGTACCTTTCCACGAAAGCTCGCAGGCCATTGGCCTCAGTTTGCTTGATATTGTGAAGTTCTAGGTGGGTTTTTGTGTACCGCTATTGTTGCATGAAGTTAGAACAAAATTTAGTCCTCAACTCATCGAGGCTATTGATACCACCTGGCGGTAGCGACTCCAACCATAGACGAGCAGCACCCTTCAGTGTCATCAAGAACATTTGACACGCTACTAGCGGTACCCACTTAGATTTCTTCATAGCTCCTGCGAATAAACGCCAATGATCATCCGGGTCCCCCGTCCCATCGTATACGCCTACGTTCGTAGGTAACTTCAGGCCTTCAAGAAGCTGGTAGTCTTCAATCCATTCTGTGAATGGGGAGGGGTATTCCATGTCAACCTCTTGGAAATGAGGTTCTAAATTAAGGGGGCTGGGCCTCTTTTGGAACTCCCTGCGGGCGTTGCCCAGAGAGGTCCTGCTTTTAGTGGGAATTACCACTTCTATCATTCCCCGACGTCCCTCGTCTGTAAAACCTAACCTGGGATAACGGCTATCACATCCTTGCTTTAATCACGCTTGCTTAGTCCCAGGAATAAATAACAACATTCATAATATAACACATTAAGACTAAAGCTTGCACAAGAACAAAATAAAGTACTACAATACAGTCATGCACTACACATGCTACAAGGTCCATTGCTAAGTCAGTAAAACATCACAATATAAATAAAGCAGCTACCCAGATCCCAAGGCAGCTCAATACTATACCACAAGCAGAATAGTGAGCCAAGATCCTCTTGGTTGATCAGAAAATAGACCTAAGCAGATGGTCCAGCTTGCTCTTTACATTTGCCTGTAAAAATTGTGAGTAGCAACAGTAAGCTAATTGCTTTGTGAGTTAACAGATATTCATGATGCATGTAAGATATGTGGCGAAAGTGCGTATAAAGGCTGTAATGCTTGCTTGCTTAATACCCAGAATGAATGCTTGCACAATTGAGACATTGCACGCTGAAAGGAGATGCCACCACTAGGGGTTACCGCTGACAGATGATCAATCTGTGATGCGGGGCTAGCTACCCGCATAATGCTTGGGATAGTGGTGAACATAAGAATTGCTTGCTCAAATGTAAAATTCTTATGAGATGCACAAAGAAACTCTCAAACAAGGCTTGCTGTATAATATGCATAATTATAAATAGATCACAATAAATTATGCACATTAATAGATCAGGTGTATGTCCGGCTAAGCTGGGCACCGCCTGTACCACAGTGTTCGCCTTCACTCACAAAAGTCTATTGAAGTCCAAAGAAGGCATATAGAAGCAAATTATGTCTCAATTACATCAAATACATGTAAACAAGAATAACTGTTACTCACAGTACTGTCTTATATATTCTTTGTAATACTCGGAGATGCTTGCTCGGGCTTATCTATGCTTTATATTGCTCTGAAATGCTTGCACTTGCTTATCTAGGCTTTATTATACTCTGGCACTGGCTTTGACTCATAACCGAGCTAAACCGTTTAATTTAATATCTGAGGTGCTGTGAAATGTCTGTAATTTAACATTACAGAATATACACTAAATTAATAAAGCTAGCTTAAATTTCCAACATCTACAAACCGTAACTTCTAGCTAAATATCTTGTTAATTATGTGTTGCCCACGATTTTATTCAAGTCTCTCGAATTTAGGGGCCTTCGAGCGTATGGGGTTCGAACTTAAGGGCCTTCTAATTTAATATGAGATTCGAACATAAGCATTAATTTCGAACTGAAGTGCCTCGAACATGCCAGATTTCGAAGTTAATGAAAAGCCTCGAATTTAGTCTATTTCGAACTTGTTCTTGGCCGTCTCGAACATGTTCGTGTTTTTCAGCTTTTGAAGCATTCATTTCCAGGTAAAAATCATAAATATGTTAAGGAACAAGTCTAGGTTCGATTCTATTACACTTATTCTAGCAGAATCGAGTTATAACTCAAACAAAATAGCTTTAAACGAATCAAAAGATGGGGATTTTGAACCTTTTTCTCAAAACCGAAAGTAAAGAAGGGAAAAATGATGATTCTTACCTCAAATCCGAATCAAATCCCACATGCAATAGAAGATTCGTGTAGTATTCTTCGAGGTCTTTCCAATGACGTATAGAACTCGAGATTAGGTCGGTCGCTTTGGGAGAAAATCTAGTGAGAACTTCGGTCTTAGAGAGAGAGGCTCTCAAATAGGAAAAATGGTTTTTGCTAAAATGATGAACAATGAAACTTCAGCTCCTTTTTATTCAAAAATCCAAAATTACATCATTTAACGCAAATCGCACAAAAGCACATAAAATAAAAAGCAAGGTGTTATAGTATGAGCCCACCACGCTTGCACTTCGTCCTCGAAGTGCCTAGGGCTCAAAGAGATGCAGATATCGAACTCTCATATCTTGTTCAGATTCCCAGGTGTGGGAAATACCATGAGAAGTTCTTCACTGCACTAACACCATTGCTACTTCTCGATTCCTTAGTTTCTTCATCTTTGTCTTTAGAATGACCTCAGGCTCGTCACATTGCAGCTTCTCATTAATCTTATAAGTCAGATGATCCGCCCATTTTTCGCATTCGTTTTCCTTGCATTTCCTCAGTTGTGAGACATGAAATACATGGTGAATATTGGACAGTTCGTTAGGCAATTCCAAAAGTTAGGATTGAGTTCCAAGACGCTCGGTGATCTTGAAAGGACCAACGAATCGTGGTGCTAACTTGCCGCGCTTGCCGAATCTGAACACACCCTTCATCGGTGAAACTTTTAATACCACATAATCGTCCTTCTGAAACTCTAAAGGCTTATGGCATCGGTCGTGATACGACTTTTGTCGAGATTGAGCAATTTCCAGTCGTTGGCGAATAAGTCTGATCTTGTCATTCGTCTGTTGAAGTAATTCATGACCGGTGATTGGTGCTTCACCGGATTCATGCCAACAAGTAGGAGTTCGGCACTTGCGTCCGTACAAGGCTTCAAAAGGTGCGTCTTTGATAGATGAGTGATAACTGTTATTGTAAGAAAATTCTGCTAACGGCAAGTGGTCATCGCAATTACCGCTAAACTCAAGAACACAAGCCCGCAACATGTATTCGAGCGTAAGGATTGTGCGCTCGCTTTGGCCATCAGGTTGCGGATGATACGTCGTGCTCATTCTGATCTTGGTGCCTAATCCATCTTGTAATGCACTCCAGAACCTCGAAGTGAATCGACTGTCGCGATCTGAAACGATTGACAGTGGTACTTCGTGTCGAGAAACGATTTCATCTATGTAGATCTTAGCCAGTTTCTCCAGTGAATAGTTCTCGCGAATCGGAATAAAGTGAGCGACTTTGGTTAGGCAATCCACGATAACCCATATTGCATCGTGCTGTCTCCGTGTAGTCGGAAGCTTCGTCACAAAGTCCATCGTTATGTGATTGAACTTCCATTCAGGAATCGGTAGAGGCTGAAGACTGCCATAAGGCTGTTGATGCCCCGCTTTGACTAATCGGCATGTAACACAATTATCGACATATCGACCCACGTCTCTTTTCATACAAGGCCACCAATATTCAGCTTTTAGATCATTGTACATCTTGGTGCTGCCGGGATGTACAGAAAAGTTCGAGCAATGCGCTTCTGAGAGAATCTTCTTTCTGTATATTTCCAAATTTCGGAACCCAAACGCGATTCTTTAAGAGTTTTAAGCCACGAGGGCTATCAATTAAGAATTGAATCTGCCCTTTCATGTCCTCAGAGTTGAGGTTTTCCTCTTTTAGGGCTTCGGCTTGAGCAACAAGAATTTCATCGATCAGAGTAGACGAAAACGAAGTATGAGTCAGAGTATAAAGACATTTCGCGGAAAAAGATTTTCGACTCAATGCATCGGCCACCACATTTGCTTTGTCAGGGTGATACAAAATTTCACAGTCATAGTCTTTGATGAGTTCCATGGAGCGTCGCTGGCGCATGTTGAGCTCCTTCTGACTGAAAATATACTTAAGGCTCTTGTGATCCGTATATAGCTGACATTTGGTGCCGTAGAGATAATGACGCCACGTTTTCAACGCGAAAGTCACTGCAGCAAGTTCAAGGTCATGAGTCGGTTGACTCTTTTCATGATCCTTGAGTTGGCGAGAAGCATATGCTATGACTCTGCCTCTTTGCATCAGAACACACCCAAGCCCTTGATATGAAGCATCGCTGAAGGCCACAAAGTCATCATTGCCTTCGAGTAAGGCCAGAATAGGTGCTTCGGTGAGTTTCTGCTTTAAAGTTTGTATCGCGGTCTCTTGAGCTTCTTCCCAAATAAAGGGAACATTCTTGCGAGTAAGAGAGGTAAGAGGCACGACTAATTTTGAGAAGTCCTTAATGAATAGACGGTAGTAACCCGCCAATCCAAAGAAACTTCGGATCTCAGTAGCTGATCTGGGAGCTTCCCAACTTTAAATGGCTTCTATGTTAGAAGGATCTACAGAGATTCCTTCACCAGATATCACATGTCCAAGGAATTGTATCTGTCGCAACCAAAATTCGCATTTAGAGAACTTGGCATAAAGCCGCTCCTTGCGCAGCAACTCTAGCAGTTCTTTAAGATGCACAACATGCTCAGCTTCGGTTTTTGGAATAGATGAGAATATTGTCTATAAAGACGATAACAGACTTATCAAGCATAGGCCTACAAACACGATTCATGAGATCCATGAATGTCGTAGGAGCGTTTGTAAGGCCAAAGGGCATAACAAGAAACTCGTAATGCCCATATCTGGTACGGAAAGCTGTTTTGGCGACATCTTCTTCACGAACTTTGAGCTGATGATACCCAGATCTAAGATCGATCTTTGAGAAGTAACTGGCTCCCTGAAGTTGGTTGAAAAGATCGTCTATTCAGGGCAATGGATATTTATTCTTTATTGTTACCTTGTTCAACTCCCTATCATCAATGCACATCCGGAGAGTCCCATCTTTATTCTTAACGAATAAAACAGGAGCTCCCCAGGGAGATGAACTTGGTCGTATGAGTCCCTTGTCAAGCAACTCTTGCAATTGCTTCAACATTTCTTGCATCTCAGCAGGTGCAAGTAGATAAGGGGCACGAGCAATCGGTGCCGCGCCTGACACTAAATCAATTCTGAACTCCACCTGACGGTCTGGTGGGAGTCCAGAGATGTCCTCAGGAAAGACATCAGCAAACTCTGAGGCTATCGGTACCTCGGCTAAAGATTTCTTTTCAGACTTAGCATCTATGGCATATGCTAAGTAAGACGCGCAATCCTTAGCTATATACTTCCTAGCATTCACTACAGAAATTAAACATAATTCACCTTTCTTTCAGTCACCATAGTTGCAAATATTGCGTCCATCAGGAGTAGTGAGCTTTATTAACTTCTTCTTGCAGACAATGTTGGCGTCATGATGATCAAGCCAATCCATACCAACGATGACATCGAATTCGTGAAAGTCCATCGGAATAAGGTCAAGTTGGAAAGTACAGTTATCAAGCAGAACTATGCAGTCGCGGTAAATTTTATCGGTAGACACGCATACGTTACTGGCTTTTCGATATCAAATATAACAGGTAGAGTAGTCGGAGTAATTCCAAGCTTAGATGCAACTGCACTTGATATAAAAGAGCGATTGGCTCCTGAATCAAATATAACTCTAGCAGGAACAGAGTTAACAAGAAACGTACCAGATACCACATCTGGTATTTCCTTCGCTTGCTAGGCCGTTATTTGGAATGCGCGATTCTGACTCCGTGCTGGCTCGTTACGGCGACTGGAACCTCCACGTGATTTGCTATGTTGGGCCGACTGATTTTGTCTTTGCTGCTGCTGTTGTTGTTGAGGTCAGTGATGTTGCTATTGCAGTCGTGGATGATGCTCTGCACTCGGATAAACTAAGTTGAACGGATGCGTGCATGCCCGCTCAGTATGTCCGGGGCGTAAATAATTGTTGCGCACAGTAACTTTGTTGGGACATTCTTCACTGCTATGCCCTATGTCATTGCACATATAGCATCTCACATCATTGGGGTTACAACGCCCAATGTGTGACTTATGGCAGCGGCGACACTGCCTCGGCTCAGAATGTACCGCATAGGTTTGTGCTCTCTGGGCCGGGGGAGAGCTAAACTGCCAGAACTGAGACTGCTGTGGTGAATATCTGGATGAAGATCCAGAATAACTTCCAGTACGTGACGTCTTAGGAGGTGACAGACAGGTTGGGTTGATAGAAGAAGCAGGAACTCCTCCAGCACGAATAAAATCCTGCTCTAGAATTCGAGCAGCTTCAACGACATCTGCATAGTTGGTGTACCTTTGGTGCTTCAAGATATTTTGATTCTCGGGATGTAGGCCCATTAAGAAGCGTTCGATCTTTCGCGCTTCAGTAGAGACTTGGTAGTCAGACAGCAGGCTAAGTCGGGTAAATTCAATCTCATACTCAGTCACCGATTTGGTTCCCTGAGTAAGAGACATCAGCATCTCTTCCAGAAGTTTCTTTTCATCAGCTAGGCAATACTGTCGAAAGAATATCACTTTAAAATCATCCCAAGATAGGTACTTAATCCAGTTAACTCCATGCATGTTCTCCTGAGATCTCCACCACATAACAGCGCCACCCTCGAACAGTGTAGTAGCAAAGCTGACCTTTGATTCCTCAGCGCAGTCGCTAATAAGAAATATTCACTTGATGCCAGTAGTCCACTCGAGCGCTTCGATAGAATTTACAGCACCCTTAAAATGTTGAGCCCCGCAAGCTTTGAAATAACGGAAGTTGCAGCCCTTAGGAGGGACTACAGGAGCTTCCTCCTCGTCAGTGTCGTCGTTTTGGCGTCCAGTATCATCGTGCTGTTTCTTCCTACGTTCCTCTCTGTGCCTAGTTTCGGCTTCACCACGAGCACGAAACTGATCTTGCAAGAACTTTGTTTGACGCTCGTTGTTCTCAATAAGCATGGTTTGCATTATTTGCATGATCTGTTCGGGAGTGAGTCCACCTCCAGCTCCTTCACCAGATCCAAACATTATCTGAAATTATATAAATAATACTTGCATAAGAATAGATATAATTCCTATTCTACCCTATATGCCTAAATTCCTAAAGCAAAGTCAAAGCTTATCTCAGGTCAAGTTAAAGCCTAGATATTCGAAGCCAATATCTTTGCTTAAAAGTTTTAGTCCAAGTGTTATTGCTAACACTTGAATCCCTCAAACTAATGCTCTGATACCATCCTGTCACATCCTTGCTTTATTCACGCTTGGTTAATCCCAGGAATAAATAACAACATTCATAATATAACACACTAAGACTAAAGCTTGCACAAGAACTAAATAAAGTACTACTATACAGTCATGCACCACACGTGCTACAAGGTTCATTGCGAAGTCACTAAAACATCACAATATAAATAAAGCAGCTACCCAGATCCCATGGCAGCTCAATACTATACCACAAGCAGAATAGTGAGCTAAGATCCTCTGGGTTGATTAGAAAATAGACCTAAGCAGATGGTCCAGCTTGCTCTTTACCTTTGCCTGTAAAAATTATGAGTAGCAACTGTAAGCTAATTTCTTAGTGAGTTAACAGATATTCATGATGCATGTATGATATGTGGCGAAAGTGGCTGTAATGCTTGCTTGCTTAATACCCAGAATGAATGCTTGCACAATTGAGACATTGCACGCTGAAAGGAGATGTCACCCCTAGGGGTTACCGCTGACAGATGATCAATCTGTGATGCGGGGCTAGCTACCCGCATAATGCTTGGGATAGTGGTGAACATCAAAATTGTTTGCTCAAATGTATATGCTTATGAGATGCACAAAGAAACGCTTAAACAAGGCTTGCTGTATAATATGCAGAATTATAAACAGATAACAATAAATTATGCACATTAATAGATCAGGTGTATGATCCGGCTAAGCTGGGCACCGCCTGTACCACAGTGTTCGCCTTCACTCACAAAAGTCTATGGAAGTCCAAAGAAGACTTATAGAAGCAAATTATGTCTCAATTACATCAATTACATGTAAACAAGAATAACTGTTGCTCACAGTACTGTCTTATATATGCTTTGTAATACTCTGATATGGTTGCTTGGGCTTATCTATGCTTTATATTGCTCTGAAACGCTTGGACTTGCTTATCTAGGCTTTAATATACTCTGGCACTGGCTTTGACTCATAACCGAGCTAAACCGTTTAATTTAATATCTGAGGTGCTGTGAAATGTCTGTAATTTAACATTACAGAATATACACTAAATTAATAATGCTAGCTTAAATTTCCAACATCTACAAACCGTAACTTCTAGCTAAATATCTTGTTAATTATGCGTTGCCCACGAATTTATACAAGTCTCTCGAATTTAGGGGCCTTCGAGCTTATGGTGTTCGAACTTAAGGGCCTTCGAATTTAATATGAGATTCGAACATAAGCATAAATTTCAAACTTAAGTGCCTCGAACATGGCAGATTTCGAAGTTAATGAAAAGCCTCGAATTTAGTCTATTTCGAACTTGTACTTGGCCATCTCGAACTTGTTCGTGTTTTTCAGCTTTTGAAGCATTCATTTCCAGGTAAAAATCATAAATATGTTAAGGAACAAGTCTAGGTTCGATTCTATTACACTTATACTAGCAGAATTGAGTTATAACTCAAGCAAAATAGCTTTAAACGAATCAAAAGATGGGGATTTTGAACCTTTTTCTCAAAACCGAAAGTAAAGAAGGGAAAAATGATTATTCTTACCTCAAATCCGAATCAAATCCCATATGCAATAGATGATTCGTGTAATATTCTTCGAGATCTTTCCGATAACGTATAGAACTCGAGATTTGGTCTGTCGGTTTGGGAGAAAATCTAGCTAGAAGTTCGGTCTTAGAGAGAGAGGCTTTCAAATAGGAAAAATGGATTTTGCTAAAATGATGAACAATGAAACTTCAGCTCCTTTTTATTCAAAAATCCGAAATTACATCATTTAACGCAAATCGCACAAAAACACATAAAATAAAAAGCAAGGTGTTATAACGGCTCTACCCGCTCTCTCCTTCTTGTGCCTCTGATGGCCTCGGAGGCCCTGCCTTGCGACCTTCGACACACCAAAGTGGGTGGTGTAGTCAAGGGAATCCTGGTGCCTTGTGTCGTCCGCTTAGCCACGGTTTGTGGAAGGGGGTCAGCCTCGCTTCTAACCGACAATTTGGTTCTAGCCGCTTGGGCCTCTTGAAATCTCCGAGCTGGTTTCTCCCCCGCCTCCAGTTCCTGGGTATCTATATGTTCGTCCATCTCCTCTGAGTCTCCATTTTCATATTCCATCATCACCTCGTTGCTTCTATCCAGGGTTGGTGCCTCGACGGAGCGAGAGTGTTCTCGCATAAGGGCTTGGAGCTGGTCAAAGTTTGTCGCCTTAAACTGATGACTTATCACTTGTGGATCTGTGTCGGAGACTAGGTGGGGAGAGGCTCTTCATTGACTAGAGAAGGTTCTGCTAATCCTTAGGAGGTCTGGGGACACGCCTGAAGAGGGGTCTGCTCAACACCTGAGGGGTTTTGGATACATGCTTCCGTTGCGTCTAGCTTATCCATTCTGAACTCCTGAAAACAAAGCTAATACTGTCGTTACAAGTTGTGTCCCATGGATGGCGCCAATTGTTTGTGCGTATGACAATCAATAATAAAGGGTTAGGGCAGTAAATGGCTTATGAGTGCTCCCAGGTGGTTCTTGATGAAGTTTATGCGCCTGAAACATAGAGAAGAAGAGAAAGACTACGGTTGATGTCAATGCAGGGGGATCCATGCATTGACACTCCGATGCCTAAGTCAGCTAACATGATGGAGGTATCAACTGAAAGAGTATGAAGTGGTAGAAAATGAGCATTAACCTTCTCCAGGTGGAATGTTTGTCTATTTATACATCTCCCTCAGGAGACGAGGCACTCGCTTCGAGGATTCCTATTGCCTAGCAGGGTCATGCGCGGGATTACCATCCCTGGCACTTGACGAACCAATGAAATGCCTTCCTTTTGAGCGCTCGTCTGCATAGTGATTTTCCCCAACATGATCTTCCTGTAAGGCCCATGTTTGTCGCTCCTGGATGCATCCACGGGTCAGGCGAATGACCCTAGACCTGGGTATGGGCTTGAGGCGTCCTAAGAGAAGTAAGATGGGCTCTTTTGGCCGGCAAATACACACATAGGATTGGGCCTATGTAATCGCAACAAATGTAAAGTTGGATGATGATGTCGGTGGCAAAGCTGTTTCAATAACAGGTTACAGAGGCATGATTGGGAGCTTCCTATATTTAACTACTAGTAGACAAAAATTTATGTTTGCTACCTGTTTGTGTGCTAGGTTCCAAGCTGATCTAAAGGAATCACATCTAGCTGCTATGAAAAGGATTTTTAGATACCTAAAGGGTACACCAGGCTTGGGTCTTTGGTATCCCAAAGACATCAGCCTTGAACTAATAGGTTATTCAGATTCTGATTTTGCACGTTGCAGGCTAGATAGGAAAAGCACAACAGGTGGGTGTCAACTACTTGGTGGTAAGTTGATCAGATGGTGCAGTAAAAAAGCAGAATACTATTTCTACTTCTACTGCTGAAGCTGAGTACATTGCTGCTGGAAGCTGCTGTATACAGATTCTATGGATATAGCATCAGCTTGAGGATTATGGCCTTGTATATAGGAAAACTCCTTTTTTGTATGATAATACAAGTGCCATAGCTATTTCCAACAATCCAGTATTCCACTCTAGAACAAAGCATATAGAAGTCAGACATCAGTTTATCAAGGATCACATCCAAAAAGGTAATGTGGAGGTAAGCTTTATTTCCACTAAGTACAGCTTGAAGACATTTTCACCAAACCTCTTGATGAAAACAGGTTTAATTACCTTGTAAGCAAGTTGGGTATGTTAAATAAAAGTGACTAAGTGTCATTGATGCTCTAAAGATCACTTGTTCAAATTTGTCCAAATTTCACAAAACAACTTGGATAGGACAGGTTTTAATTGTCCTGTAATTAGCCAGTTTCTGAAAACTTGGACAGTTTGGACATATAACAGGCTTGACAAAATACGTTTTAATCTCAAACCTGTTCTATTGTACAAAGTTCCACCCTGCTCACTCTCTTAATCTGTCATATAATGCAATGCCTTGTAACCTCTTTAGCAATTGAACAGGTTTCACAATGAAACATGTTCTCATGTAGCTGCACAAGTTGCATGAACAGCTTGTAGAGTGATCAGTTTGTGATGAAACCTATTCATCACAGGTTTGAATAACAGCTTGGAACATTAGTTTTAATTACCTTTCTTCACGTTTAAGTTACATAAATTACGTATTTATTTAACTTAATTACCTGCGGATAATGTTTGTTAACGTGAGTTAGTAGTTAAAAAGGTCAAGTTGGTCTGACAACAGTTAAGAACATTTCTAATCAACCGCCCAAACCTTTCTCCCTCCTACTCACTCACATTCAAATCCTATAAATACCTTAGTCACTGTGTCTTCTTCTTCTTCTTTCTACTGCTTCCATAACTTCCTGATAAACCTTAAACATACTAAGTGTCTAGACATCATGCATCTTTCCTACTTTCCCAAATGGCTCACCAAAACAATCCACTTTTGCTTGTGTTCGTTGGTGATGATGTAGTAAAACATCCCTCTATAAACACCACGCTCACAATCAAACCCACCAACTGCATTGCTAACCTGACCATTCCCAAAAACTATGTTGGAAAAGGTTATGAACCTATGGTGGATTTCCTTCAAGCCCATCCTCTGCACTACGCAATGACTGCCTCTCCTGGTGGATTTTCTTTATGAGTTCTGGTACACCTGTTCTTATGAACCATCTACCAAAACCATCAGGGGAACCATTCTCAATGGCATTGAAACCATTCAGATCACTACTGCTCTTCTCAGGGAAGTTCTTCATCTCCCAGTGGCTGACACCTACGACAAACCTCAACCTGAGAATGAGAAAATGGGCAATCTGCTATGCCTTCTATAGTGTGGAAGAACCAAAAGTAGGTGCTACCCTGTTCAAGAGGGATCTATCTCCAACCTACAGCTTTCTCTTTGCCTCAGTGGTAATGAGCCTAAGCTGCAAGGTTGGTTCATTTGACCAACTCAGCAGAGATGAGGTCCACATTGTCCTACGACTTGTGGATGGGACAAGTTTGAACATGGAAAGGTGAATTTTCTTGAATCTAAGGAATCTGGTGGAGCAACAACAACCACCAGCAACTATCAGACATCCAAGGTTCCTCAGCCTCATCTTCAAACACATCTGTGATGAGCATTTGTACAACTCTCAACCTCTATTGACTACAACTGCATTCCCTGTTATTGGGAATAGATTGTTTTATGCCCTAGTTCTTGGAAATAGACCTCCTCTGTCAACACCCAAAAGGAGGTTACTTGGTTAGTGGAAGGACCTTCTACTCAGAAGGTGGATCCAGTGACTGCTCTCAAGGGAAAATCGAAATCAAGGCCCAAACTGATCAAAAGGGCCATGCAATCAACTGAAGTTGAGCCTGTCCGCATGAAGACTAAAACAGCTAAGTCTGCCCCACCAGCCTCAGTGGCTGAGGGGGAGTAGACTTGTCACCCTGGTTCATCAGTTGAACCTAAAGCCTTTGTGGTTGGTGCCTCTTTGGCAGCTGAGACCATAAACAGGTTGATCCTCCTGTTTCTGACCCAGTCTCCCAATGAATTCAAACAGAAACTCTCATCACTTCTCCACAACATCCATCCTCCACTTCATCCCTCAAATCCTACAACAGAAGCAAATCTTTAGCCAAAATGAAACCATCCTTCCAAACTAGCCTCTCTGACCCCTCTCAACAGGAGTCAGTTGATAAAGAACCAAGCCCTACTGTTTTTACTTCTCCTATTTTGGGAGAAAGTGTAGAAAACTTGGAGCAGGCTTAACTCCAACAAAAGTCCACCCTGAGTCAGCCTAGGCCCTCTGGTTCCTCCCAACAGGAAGCAGTTGTAAAAACGGAGACCACCAGATCAACTGTCCAAGCCTCTCAACATGCTGAAGACATTTAAAGACAGGAGCCCTCTCCACTCCACACCGGGTCCACACAGTCACCCCCTTATACTTCTCATACACAAGCTAAGTCTGTACAAACTGCCAAAGCTGCTTATATAAACCTTTTCCTTCTGCTCCTAGTGATGCAGCTCTTACACACCCAACAACTATTAAAGGACCATCAAGCCAAGGCGATGAACCTGAGTGAATAGAACATCTCTCTGGTGCGGCTGCTCCCCAAGTGCCCATTCCATCATCATCTTTCACCACTGATGAGGTTGAAATGCACATCCCATCTCCCCATGAAGAGTGCCTAAAGACCAAGGTACTACTGAGGGAATAACCCCAAGTCTTGATGAAGGTGCTACACCACCAACAGCATCTGAAAGGCCACCAACTTCTACCCCTTAACCTCATGATGTAGGTATAGCCACTGCTGAAAGTCCCCTTGACCCTTCCAAGTTGGGCCATTTAACTTATGTCCAGGATATGGAATTACTATCAAAAGTCTCCCTACCTTCACCTACTGATCCACATACTCCTCAATCGTCACCATCACCATCACATTCCACACCATCTACCCAATCAAAACAGTCAACCCGTACACCTCCATCCCCCAAAGATCAATTTTTGAAGGATCAGCTAATTGTGTTCACCAACAAAGTTGGCTCTTTGGAAAATTATATGACCTCCATCCCCTCCATTATCTTAGACTCTGTGTCTGCCCAGCTTCAGCGGTTCCTTGATTCGTTTAGGACTTCTTTTCCAACCCCTGCTCCCCAAGCTGACCAATCTTCTCAGCTGCTTGAACTCACTGCACAACTGCAACAACTCTCCTCTTCCCTTTCTTCAATTCTTTCTCATCAACAAGACTCCATGTCCACACTGTCTGATGTTTCTTAACAGCTGTCAGCCCTTGATGACACTTGCTCAATCACTCTCCCATCTACTTTGGCCAATATGAATACCCTAGTCGTCTCTTTGTCCAATTCTGTGTCCTCAAACTTTGATGATACGCAAGATTCCCTTGACCTGACCCTTGCACTGCTTCAAAGTTTGGTGTTCACAGCATCTGACAGGGAAGCTATCTCCCAGCTGTCCTCCCTTGCAACCTCTCATTCTTCTTCTCTTCTCCCACGTGTTAACCAGCTTGCAGAGGTTACAGATATCTTGGCTTTCTTAGTGCATAGACTTGTTGGGTCCAAACCTACTGCCAAAACTGCTGCTACTCAACCTGTTGGATCCGTTCCTTCAGGAAGACCTATTGTCGAAGGCTCTATGCCATCTCTATCAAAGGGGGAGAAGATACATGCCTCAAAGACTAAGTCTAAGGGGGAGAAATCTTCATCTCCTTCTAAGGAGACATCAGCTTCAGTGGGACAAGCAACATGTTTTTCCATAACAGATCCTGTTGCAGGTGTCTCCAAAACATGTGAAACTGCTCAGCCTACTCAGTCTGGATCTCCAAGCCCTGCACCATCTAAGGGGGAGGAATCCATTCCTGAGGACAGGCCATGCAGAAGGAGGCAGTTAATATTTGAACAGACTAAGGAAGAAGAAGAAGAGGAAGAAATGGAAGCTTCTCAGATCAACGTAGTAAAGGGTAAAGGAAAAGCCTCTGTGGATACTGAATCCCTCAAAGCTGCTTAACTGAAGTTTGACAAGTCTCAAGCTAAAGACATGGGCATTCCTTTAGAGACTTACTATCAATTTAAAGAAGAGCAGCTTGAGATCCTTGAAAGACAGAAGAAGGAAGCATCCTCTGCGAAAGCTTCCAGAGCCCTTGCTAGTCAAGGAGGCTAAAAAGATTAAAATGCCCTCCTTGGATGTACAAAGGAAATTAATGTAGGTTGCCAAAGAGTCAGGGACTAAGAAAGAAGGAGAGAAAGACCAAAGTACAAAGGTCTTAGTGACCAAGTCAAAGCCTGCATCCTCCTCAGCAACAGCCCAGGTACACTTTGTCAACTTGGCAAGGAAAAAATTCTTTAATGTGTCGAACAGAAGACTTGTTAAGGAAACAATTGTCAAAGTTGTCCCTATTTCAAAGAAAGGCAAGCAGCGGATGATTCAGATAACCAGGCTAGGTGCTGAGGGTCCAGAATTTGAAGCATATGAATATGTTGATGTTTCTTGCATGGGGTACAGAGAATGGGTTGAATTGGTAGTTGCCTTGAGTCAGTCAAAATCGGAAACTGGTAAGACTATCAAGGCATATGTCAAAACGCTAATGGAGAGAGTCAAAAACCTGGGCCTGATCTCTGAAGACCAAATTAAGGGTACCTCAATGGTGGAACCCAAGATTAAGCTGATGATAAAGAGGAAGGATACAGATCTTCAAGAACTCCTAATGATGGTAGATCAAGGCATCTTAGCTATTGAAATCAAAGGAGTAAATCACAGCCTACCCAGGGGTGTTGAGCATGAGGAAGGCAAACTCATAGAAGATCCTGAGTTTGAGGTATTCTTTGTAGACCCCATACCAAAGAAAATATGTTTCTAGAGAGCCTCTGATCTGCATAAGGTTTGTCTCAAGAAGCTCATAGCCTTTAGACTCTGTGATACACTTAAACAATCCTCAAGATGGAGAGCAGCTATCTAGGAACAGCTTAAAGGCTTCTATGAGAGAAGAGAACTTCAACACCCTGACTTCATGTTTCTCAGACATGCAATAGAAGAGATTGATGAGACCATGGAGCACTTTTAACAGTTGTTTGAAGGAAGGTCATAGCTTAAAAGTCCATCTACTACTGAGTAGATGAAGAATGGAAGTTGTCCATAAGATGGACAAGCTTACCATTACTTGCTCCCACCGTCAACAGTCCAATTTGTTGAAATTCTCTTTGTACATAAGTTGTACTTTATTACATCAGTTGTAATATATCTTTTTACAATAGTTTTAATTTAGTTTAGTACATCAGTTGTACTTATGTGAAAACATGTGTTGTTTGTAATCAATATCAATGTATATATAAACTGATCTTTTACTTTACTTCAATTTTGCAATTTCATTTCAGCAAATGTAAGGTATATATATATATATATATATATATATATATATATATATATATATATATATATATATATATATATATATATATATATGTAGTGATATTTGATAGAATCAACTTAGACTGATTATTGCAAATAGGGGGAGATTGTTAGGCACAAAAAGGCCTCAGTCAAACCTGTTATACATCTTAGGGGGATATTATTAATCAAACCTGTTTGATGCATTTGAAGGTATAATTTAAGGCCTGTTAATGCCTTATTGAAACCTGATAAGTGATTTGCAATATAAGTCAAAGATGCTTACCCTGTTGCATTTGTTGCAACTAAGGCAGATTGTCCAAAGCTGTTCTTTTCTGTTGAACAGGATGGACATAAACTGTCTACCTTGCTCTAACCTGTTGAGCAACTTGGACAAAATCGAAGTGTTCTGTTATGTGTGGAACAGAACCTGTTCTTTGTGAACAAGCTACACACTTTATGGAATATGTTTCCATGTCCTCATGTATTGTCTTGGACCAAAAGATCAGTTTACAAAGTCGAAGACAAAGTGGAAAAACAGATGCTGCAGCTAAGTCTGCCCACGCTCCTTTGTTACATGAAGACAAAGTGGATAATAGAAATGGGTGACAGACCATTTCTTATATCAATATGACCATAACAGAAGATGAAAGATTTAAAGTTGACATTCCTCCTTTAGTTAAAGGCTTCTGCAACAGAGATAAAAAGGAAAAGACAAAGATTCTTCAATGTAGAGACAAATGTTGCTTTGCCAGAACGTGCAGAAAAGTATTTTTGTCTTTTTGGAAAGACATTCCACTATCTCTACATCCAATTAGGAAGCTTCACTTTGGTTTTATGTAAAAGTATAAAAGGAAGCTTCTAAGGAATGTGAGATAACCTAGAGTGTGATATTCAGAACATTCAAAGAAGTGTGTTTTCATGCATGCAAAGTCTGCTTGAATAAAACAGTTGAATGTGTCCGAGCTATTCTTGTTCAAGTTGTCTGTCTGTCTGTCTTGTAATATCAGTGAGTTCATCTTTGTGAGTGTATTTATTGTAACTGTTCTGAGTGAGTCTTACATCAGTAGTCTCTATTGATTCTGTCATCTCATCTCATCTTGAACTATTCCGCAGTTCAGGCTTGTTTGTAACTAACACTTGTTGATAATATACATATAAACATTATGAAAGTGTGTTGAAAATTTAAATAGTTGTATTCACCCCCCACCCTCTACAACTTAGAACAACATACTAGGGAAACCTTTTGGGATCTACACCACGAATGAAATTCATCTCTCCCATCATGTCATTTCAAATTATATTGTCATTAACTGAGCAAATTTTTGACGATAAACAAGAATCGTATCTCCAGATATAATATCATCAATATATATATATATATATATATATATATATATATATATATATATATATATATAACAATTATATCCATACCTTTCTTTTTCAAAAATAAAGTAGTATCAACTTTACCTTCGGAGAAACCACAACGCAAAAGATAAGAAGTTAGAGATTCATACCAGGCACGAGGCGCTTGTTTTAAGCCATAGAGTGACTTATCTAAACGGTAAACATGGTCCGGATTGCTGGGATCCATAAAGCCATTGGGTTAATTGACATAAACTTCTTTGTTTAGTAACCCTTTCAAAAAAGGTCGTTTTCACATCCATCTGGGACACAATGAAATTCTTGTGGGCAACAAGAGCAAGAAACAAGTAGATAACCTCTATTCATGCTATTGGTGCAAAATTTTAATAGTAGTCGATCCCTTCTTAATGATTGTATCCTTTATCTACCAGATGAGTTTTATTTCTCACAACATCACTACTGTAATCGTTCTTCTTTTTGAAAACCCACTTTGGTCCAATTATAGGCTTGGTTCTATCTTTTGGTCTTTCTACAAGTTTCCAAACCTTAAATCTCTCGAACTGGTTTACTTCCAGTTGCATCCCAACTATCCAATCAAATTCTGTCAGTTCTTCATTCACCATTTTTGGTTCAATCTTACTCTAAAAAGGAGGAATACAAATACTCTTCAGCAGTTGCTCTCCTTGTTCTCACTGGTGCATGAGGATCACAAATGATCTAATGAATTGGAGGATCTTTCATCCAATTAGTCTCATTAACAAATGGTTCATAAGCATCCTGAGTAGGATTGCTATCAATATAAGCATTAGGATCAGATAAAGAAATTGGATTCCTAATAAGAGTTGCGGAGATTGGGTTTGAAGGGTTTTTAATAAGATTTGGTATGGCTGTAACTAAAGGAGTTTCTACTAGAGTTGGGGAGCTTTAAATTAGATCATTGTCAGCTGGAAATTCAGGAGTTTTAGTAGAAATTTGTACAACAGGACTTGTACAATCAACTTCTTGAGAGGTAGAATCTGTTTCTGATTCTTCTGAATTGATCGTAGTGGAATCAGTGATAATGTCAAATGATTCTGCAGCAACAGCCCTATCAGAAACAGAAATATCATCAAATGATTTTAAGTTTCCAAAATATTCTTTATAGAAAATTTCAAACATTAAGTCTAAATTAGAATTAAAATCATTGTTTAAAGAAGTAGTTACAACTGGTTTCGGACCAGATTGTTCTTTTACAGCAGGTCTTTTAGTTTCGGGTCCTGAACTGTTGTGTTCAGAAGCGAAGTCAACAACTTCCTCGAATTGAACGTTTACGCTCTCAACAACCATCCTTGTGTGCTTATTAAAGATGCGGAAAGTTTTTCAATCGTTGGCATAGCCAAGGAAAATTTCTTCATCTGCTTTTGTGTCTCACCCCGTTACCCCGGTTGGCAATGAAGCGTGACGTCGCAGAAGCATAACCATAATCAAGTGAACGACCACTATATGGACGTTTTAAAAAATACATCAATTTGACTTCAAACATAAATATTGTTTTACATGACCGGCATAAAGCATAAGTAGTTCGCAAATTACAGAGATTTAAATACATAATTAAATTTACCGAAATAATGCAAATAAATCTCTGAGAGTTTGAAAATTAATGTGATGCCATATGTACGGAAGCCTTGAAATTACTTCCGATGTAGTGCACTTCTCTTAATTTCCTTAAAATACATGCTAAAATACGTCAACAAAATTGTTGGTGAGCTCATAGGTTTACACGTAAATATGACTTGTATGGACATCAACAGTTGAGTTTGAATTTATAAAATCATAAATTCCATGTTATGTATTACATAAAAACCAGCATGCAACCGAAACTTAATTATGAGTTTGCCCTGTGCAGTATTCCCATACGTAATACTGTAATGTTAAATATATATGCATTCCGCCGTTAGCCGGTAAGACTATCCCGAATGGGGGACATGACTCCCGATATATATATATCCACAATATATTCGCGCTTACAAATAAATGTAACTAACGGTTCATGATTTGAGGGCTGATGAGACCACATGTGTAATACATAATAGAAATGAAGTAGTTTCCATGTCCATATGAAAACGTAGCTTGTATTTCCACCACAAAACATAACAGTGTGAAAATATGGGCTATGAAGACTCACCGAGGGTGTGATGGCAAAATATGTGCGTAAAATGCAAGTTTGCGTTGATTGATGGGTGATGATCCGGATGTGATTAACCAAGCCCTAAATGATATAAGGGACTTAATAATCTCCCATATATGATAATATGTATATATAAAGGTTTTTATGTCTTAAATGACCCAACATTACATGTTTATAAATAAAGCCACTTAAAACGTCAAGTTTATATATATATATATATATATATATATATATATATATATATATATATATATATATAATTTTCCATCTTTTGAAAGGTTTTTCGGCCTACTTTGAGGCTGATTTTGACCAAGTTTCAAAATGATTTAGACTTTGGTTTTCTTAGATATTAAACTACTATATATAAAGAATTCTTTAAGTCAAGAACGACCATTTTTCGAGGTGTTTAGGTTAGGGAAAAAGCTCGTTAAAAACCCTATGTTGGCCATTTTTGAGCTGTCAAACTTTCGAGTTCCCAAATAATATCTGGGGGTTCTAAACACCATAATAAATTATGAAAACTTCCAGATTTTTAGTTAAGACATAGATCTAACTTTTTAGACAAGAATCAACTCATTTCGTTAAGTTATGAATTAGTTATGATTTTTCAAAGTTGATGCAACATTTCTGCCGAAATTCCGTATTTCATAAACTTGAAATAACTTGTGATTCTGGTTGTTTATTAAAAAACTACTTGTATAAAAATTATAAAACACATTTATATAACTTGTTTTCATAATATTTACACTTACATGATGTGTTTGTATTTTTATAAACACCTTTGAAGAAAACAAGTTAAAAGCAAAACTAGTGATTTATATGTAAGGTCTGCACACTACGGATCTATCTTGATGCGACACCTTCCAACGAGTGTGGAATCCTTGTTAGTGGCTTGACGGATATATCACGCACACCGAAATACGGAGACTACCACAGTGATAGACGAACAACTTAGAACTCCCCGACATGATGATTCTCTCCTCACAAAACTCACTGATTGTAATCAAGTTCGAGATCGCCTTCTGCTAATCGTCTGACAAATTCTACAAAAGTCTCATAATTAATCGAATTAACCCTTAATTATACTGTCAGATTCGAGTTTGTCAAGGACAAAGTGGAATCTGGCCCAAGGCCTATTCGAATTTGTCCTCAATGACAAATTCGAATTTAGCCTAAATTCGAAGTTCACCTTTCAAACTTATGTTTGAACTTATGTTTTATCTTAAGTTTGAATTCATCTTTGAACTTTATGTTTGAACTTCTTGTAATACATTACACCAAGTTCAAGCATACGAACAATCAATATCAAACTCACATAATCAAACATATATCGAACACTTGTTAATATTCAATATCAAGTAAGTTGACTTACACAAAATGCTATCTAAACTTAGACTGCTATCGTCACACAGGATGTACTAACAGACTCCCCCTTGACGATAGCTTCTAACTTTTTACATTTTGTCTAAATACTTGAACCATATAGACTACTTCCTCCATATAAACCTATATCTTTACATATTCTAACTATCTTCTGGAACTTCCTAGCTTCAGATCTCCATCCTTCGTGAAAGAAGATAGGCTGATCGTGTAGCTTCTTTAGGTCGTCCTTTGATAGATTTATTAGATGTAATGGATCATACACTCGCAAAATAACTTTGTCTTGAGTATCTTCCGTCACGGCTTCAGCAGAATCATCATCTACATACCACCACTTCATGTTACTTAGAATATCTTGTAGCGTCGTCTTCATGGGCACTTTCTTCAAACACTTTACAGGCTAGTACACCATTCTGGCCCACGCCCTACCTGTATGTGGATCAATCCTTGTTTCATCTTCCACTCTCTTACCCGTCCTTGGCTTGAGTCTTTCAAATTTTCCGGATCGGCCCTCCTTTCTGATAATCTTGTCTATAACCTCAGCATAAGGATCCTCACCGATATTGATTAACTCTTTCCACGCCAACTCCTTTACTTCTACCTTCGGTAGTGTATTAAATACTCTGAGCGTCCGCCTAAGGTATTGAAGTCCATCTCTTCTTTTCAATACGAATAGCTGCAGTTCTCTGTCGAAGAACTAGCTTATAATCCCACCTGATAGATTCTCGGAGCCAGGCACTTTCATTCATCATTTCATCTTAGGCTCTGCCCTCTTTTCCTCCTTTCGAAACCATAGATTCAACAGTTCAGCCCTAGATGGCTCTCTCTCAGCTTCCTCTAGTTCAGAGTCTTCTACTGAGGCCAGCTTGATCTGATCGATATCAATCACATTGTGATTGTCTTGCACATAAAGCTCAGTAATGGGCTGTGAGTTTACGATCACCTCATCGACATTGTCGTCTTCGTCTTCTATCACTTCATCATTTGATTTCCAATCAGCTATGTCCTCTGGCACGAACTCTCCTTCCTCCAACTCTTCAATATCATCCTCAAAATCAAACTCTATCTCTTCTTCTTCAATATCCATTAGAGCGTCAATCATCTCGCTATGGCCTTTGAGGAACTAGCCTCACCTCCTTCAACTCCTGACTGACTAGGCTCCCCCTGAACTTCAGCATGCTGAGCGGAAGAAAAATCTACTGGCTCACTATCTTTTTGTGCATCGGGATCATTGCCATCGTCATCTTCTCTTCTCAACTCTTCAACATCTCTGCAACTGGTCTCCCCCTGAGCCTTAAGATTTTTCATTAGCTGCTCGAGGAGGGACCTCATGGTTCTGAGCTCAGCAGCCTGATCAGTGACAAATGTCTTCAATTCAATATTTTCTTTATCAATCTTTGCATTATGCTCTTGAAGCTCGCTGACTGCTTTTGTGAGTTGGAAGATTTGGACTGTCTGGAAGTCTAGTTTGCTTCGGAGCTCTGAAAAATGTTGGTTGTCTGTGAAGGAGGATGAAGTGGATAGAATTGATGTGATAGGTGACGGGGTGATTGGTGGTTGAACAGATGGTTGAGCGGATGGTTGAGTGGATTGAATCTCAGGATCTGAAACAGTAGCAGACGAAGCTCCCTGCATAAACCTATGCCTTTTGGCCCTTTGCCTAGGCACTAAAGGAGTAGTATCTTCAACCTCAAAATCGGAATCTTCATCATCCGAATCTCTAACTGCTCTTCTTTCTGCCTCTCGATCACTAACCACAATTCTGGATCCATATCTGCCTATTCTGACAGCCGGATCAACCGTCTCTACTGCTACTACTTCAACATCTATCTCCTCAGCTTCTTCTGATGACGACTCAGTGATGGTCACTGCCTGACCCTCTACCTCTGGCTGATATTCATCAATTTCGCGCATAAGGTCATCGAAACTAGCTGGAGGCTCTAAGATTGTATCAACCAGCTCAGCTGTAATCTCTTCTTGGGCCTGAGTCCCCTGTGGCCAGATCTCCTCCAAAGTTTCCATTAGAGGATCTATTTCTGGTGGCACACCAGAAGGACCCGCGATGTCCGATGATGGACCTGCTTCCACTGACTCCTCAACCCTGCTGGAGCTTGGCCTTGAAGCCTGAGTCGATCTAAGTTGAGCTCTTGGCCTCCTTCTTTGTTGTGCTAGAGGGCGTTGTTGTTGTTGCTGCTGTTGGACTTGCTGCGGCTGCGATCCTTCCCCAGCCCAGTTCATACCCTCCGGGACTTCAAAATCTGGATTTACCACGGCACCAAAAAGAGGTGCATCCAGTGGTCTAACCACATCACCCCTACGGGCATTGTGCGATTGACAATCAGCAAAAATTCGGTTATCGATAACAGCGACACTCTGAATGTCTGGCAACTGCCGCAGGTTGGGCAAAAAATGTCGGATCAACATCATTACAAACCTCGGATACATCAGAAACCTTTCCCGTGCTGGAGCAGTTATTTGATGAACAAACTCTGCAAAGAACATCTCGGAGTAGCTGAATTGTTTATTATAAACCAATGCGATCAGTGCCGACTGCATATTTGACACGATATAGTCAAATCTGGCCTTCTTAGGCGCAAAGCACACCATAAAGACATGCGCAAGGTACCTCCATTGGCCTTTGAGACCAGTCTTCATGTATGACGCTATAGCTATATCCAGGCCATACCCCATCCTTAAAAAGGCTGCTCGCCTTACTTCCAATGTGAAGTCAATAGGCCCAGCTTCCTGTTCGACCGATCCCAGCTGCTACACTCTTCGAAGCATATCCGCAGAAAATACAAGGGGCTGCCCGGTGATTCTCATCCTTAATACCGTCGGCGTCACTGTACAATCAACTTGCAGGTGATCCCAAAACTGCCTAACATAAGGCTGTACGATTTGCACATTGTGAGAAAGTGCATATGAAACCCTGGAATTAGCTAAGAAATCCACCATTTGTCGAAACGCCTGAGCTTCAAGAAGCTCACGATCCGGCGAAACAACCATATTATGCTTTTGAAAGAAAGCTCTTTCCCTATATCTGCACATTAAAGAATAAAATATATTAGAAGGTACAAAATAAAAATGAAACTTGTTTAAATTCAAATTTACTTTATTTTGAACTTGTGTAAGTTCAAAATCCAACACATATGAATTCCTACAAATTTGACGTTAAAATCATGCAAACATTTCGATTTTAATAGCAAACTCGAATGATATGTTCGAATTTGACTTTAATTCGAGTTTGCTGACATCTTCGAATTTACTGACAAATTCGAACTATATGAACAAACTCGAAGTCGGCACTTTCAAACATAAATTCAAGATTTAAACCATATTAGACTTAGAAAATAACATTCACTAGTCCTAGTAGGTAATCAAAGATATATGTCACTTATTTGAAGTTTCACCGGTTAAACTTTGTGATTTTGAATCACAAAGTTCAAAACCCTTAATACTTCAAAATAAGTCGATTTTTGCTCAAATTGAGTCTAAAACATCCTAAATCTTGTATGATAATGTTGTTTATACCTAGATTTGGTTATAGAATCTAACACAAAGGACAAAACATCGATGAATAGATGAAAACTCGAAAACGGTAAGTTCGAACAATAAACTCGAAATCGCACACAGTGTAAGTTCGAATGTCTAAACTCGAAGGTAGGTGACAATGAATGTTCACTGTTATCCTATATATACTAACCATCTTCGAACTTGTCTTAAATTCGTGACATTTTCGAATACTGATTCGACTTTGTCTTAAAATCGAATCTAAAATGAAAATTTTGAAAATATTTGAATAAAATTCAACTTTTCCTACTTTTTCGTGTAAAGGAACAAACTATGCAAAATTTATATACACTAAGCACAAGATTTTCACGTAATGTTTGTTTCTTCAACTAAAAATGCATCCTCAGTAACTTTGACCTTTTTCCTAAATAAAATAAAATAACATAAAATAAAAATAAACTAAAATTTTTAACAAAATTTAAACTTAGACTAATCTACCATACTTTTAAATTTACATCCTATACTTAACAGTAACAGAATATTTTTGGCGAGAAAGTCAAAGACAGGTTCAATCAGATAGCGGTGTCAAATACGTACTTTCAACATCTTACTTTCACACTTAGGAATTTTTGATTCCTTTGATTGTTTGTTGTGACACACATTTCTAGACGATTGTTGGTATTATTTTCCCTTTAAACATGCTACACTTTGGAATATCTCTTGGCCTTTTTATTTATCAAGAAATTACCTTATGTGATGCATAATTAAACATACTTTATATGATCAAGAAATACACACAATGGTTATAACTTTTCGATATTGCAAATTTTCTTTAAAAGGCAAACGTCGGACACAGTTCTGTATTTACATACAACAGAGTGTCTTAGTTTGTCTTAAAGTTTATTTTAAATCTAGCAAGACAACGGTGACAGGTCTGTACCGACGTACAACAAAGCGACTTATCTTGCTAACTCGAGTCAAACCAGAGGCAACAAGTCTGTACTTACGTACAACAGATTTACTTGTTTTGACTCTCAATTCAGTATCATGATTTTTATATTCTTTTCTTTTCTTTAAGATGTATCTGATGTTGCTACACATCCCCCAGAAAATTTGCATACCTCATTTAGAATCAATGTCTGTATGTCTCTAACATAAAAATTAAGACCATTTGGTCATACATCTAAGTTAGTGACACGTCTGACTTTTTCTTGAATATTTTACTAGCCTTGAGACTCCCTTTGTGTATTATGCCTACCAACATATCAAACTAGATAATGTATAACACTTAGAATTTTAGGTGCATTATATGTGAAAGCTTAACACTTAGAGATTGTAATGACTGTGCTAATTTTCGTCACTTTGAACCTATGTATCTAAGACTTAACATATTTTCTAATATTCTCTTTTTTTAAACTTTTTATGGTTTTCTCTCTTTTTTCTTTTGTTTTTCATAAATAAGAGTAAGAAAATAAACTAATCTACTAACTTACTATAAAAGGAAAGAAATTCTTCTAAGCTACTAAATTTACTATAAAAAGAAAGAAATTCTACTGCTATAAAAAGAAATAAATTCTACTAAGGTAAAGTTACTCTGGATTACGCATTCTGTTTAGTTGAACTAACAACTCAAAACGTGACTTATCAAAAGCTTTGGTAAATAAATCAGCATTATTATCTTCCGTTGCCACTTTTACCAGCTTAATTAGATTCTTTTCAGCACAATCACGTATAAAATGGTGTCTTATGTCTATGTGCTTGGTGATACTGTGTTTAACTGGATTATTGGTTATTGCAATAGTTGACTGGTTATCTATCCTAATAGGAATATGAGTATAAGTCAAACCGTAATCCCGCAATTTTTGTTGTATCCACAAAACCTGTGAACAACAATTACCAGCAGCAACATATTCGGCCTCGCACGTTGACACGGCTACCAAAGTCTGTTTCTTGCATTGCCAGGAAACGAGTCTCCCGCCAAGGAACTGACAACCTCCAGTTGTTGACTTGCGATTCAAACTGCATCCTCCATAGTCTGACTCCGTGAACGCCTCCAATTCCAGATCATCATCAGCGTGACACGAAAGTCCCAGCTTCGGTTTCGACTTGAGGTATCTCAGAATCCGCTTCATAGCTTTCATGTGCATCTCTTTTGGATTAGCTTGAAACATAGCACAAATACACACAGCAAACATTATGTCAGGTCTAGAAGTAGTTAAACAGATGAGTGACCCAATCATGGCCCGATATAATGTCGGATCCACATCGGTATCACTTTCTGTACCCGGTCCGAGATTATGATTCACTTAAATCGGCGTGCGGAAGTGAGCTGTCAGCTTGGTTCCTTCCATCCCGAAGCGCTCTAATATGTCATAGACATACTTCGTCTGATAAATATACATGCCCTCCTTCCTCAGTTCGACTTGCAAACCCAGAATGAAGTTTAACTCACCCATCGCACTCATCTCAAACTAAGACTTCATCTCCTTTTCAAAGTCTGTGCACATCTGCTCGTCTGATGACCCGAAAATGATATCATTGACGTACACTTGTACCAAGATGAAATGTTCACCTCTTCTTTTCACAAACAGTGTACTATCTATTCTCCCTCTTTCAAACCCGTTGTCTAAAATATGATTAGATAGAGTCTCGTACCACGCCCTCGGTGCTTGATGTAGTCCATACAAAGCCTTATCTAACCAATACACTCTGTCTGGATATTTTGGATCTATAAACCCGGCGGCTGTTCCACATATACCAGTTCCTTCACTTTCCCATAAAGAAAAGCACTCTTTACGTCCAGTTGATAAACCATAAAACCTTTGAAGGAAGAAAAAGCTAGAAAGAAACGGATTGCTTCAAGCCTTGCCACTGGCGCGAACACTTCATTGTAATCGATTCCTTCCTCTTGATTGAAACCCTTTACCACAAGCCTTGCTTTGTTGCGAGTGACTATACCCCGATCATCTCTCTTGCACTTAAAAACCCACTTAATTCCTATTGCAGTTTCTCCTCGAGGTAACGGAACTAACTCCCACACTTCAAGTTTCCTAAACTGTGACAGTTCTTCCTGCATCGCTTCAACCGAAGAGTTGTCTTTTAGTGCCATTTGCACATTCTTCGGCTCTACTTGCGAAATGAAACATGAGTAAAGGCAAGTATGAAAGGCCTCGGAGTCATTGATCATCGACAACAACACTGTGTTGTTATTCAAACTACTCCTAGTCCTCACACCAGCATTAGGATTTCCTATGATACTCTCAATAGGATGATTCTTATTAATCCCAGATGTTTCTATCTCGTTAACCCTATGATTATCTCCCAAATTTGATCCTATCTCTCCTAACGGGGGAACGACTTCAGACTCTACATTTTCCTCCTCATGGACATTGTCTTCAAAGTTGGAACTTGTTGTCTGATTTTTGTTTGTAGGCATTTGAGAACAATTTTCTGCTTGAGATCTATCTTCAGTTGTTGTAGGCTCGAAAGTTGATGGAAAGGTGGTCCTTGGAAAACTTTGACCCTCGTCATTCAGATTTAATGACGACAAGTCATGTTCGATTCCGCACAATTTGTCGTAATCAAAGATCCATTCCGGACCAGTTTGGGGTTCATGTGTATAACTTGTGACATCAATGGTATACACAATCTCTACTTTACCATTTGATTTGTTAAAAACCCGTTTGGTTGGTGAGTTCCGCACATAACCTAGGAAGTATCCTTTGTCAGCCATTTCACCAAACTTAGGTTGATGTTTTGTTTTCATTAACGTACCCCAAATGGTTTCAAGCCAGTTAAATTTTGTGGCCTTTTATTCAAAACTTCAAAACAGGTTTTGTTCAATGATTTGACAGTAAGGACCCTGTTTAAAACATGTCACGCGGTATTCACTGCCTCCCCCCAAAACATGGTAGGAAGCTTTGAATCCGAAAGCATGGTCCTTGTTGCCTCAATCAAAGTCCTGTTTTTCCGTTCTGTCACCCCATTTTGTTATGCCCTTTGAAAGGCAATATACACCAATAACCGTGTTTTTTAAATTCTGTTCCTTTATCACTCCTGATTCGATTAACCCACGTCCCGTATGAGTTTTCCACTTGGTCTAAGAACCCGATGAGCTTGGCAGCCGTCTCGTCCTTTGTACCTAAAAAGAAAACCCAATAAAAACGTGAGTAATCATCAGTAATAACCAAACAATACCTACAACCACCTATACTTCTTTTGTTGATTGGTCCGAACAGGTCCATATGTAACAAATCGAACGTGGCAGCTATTGAGTTCGGAGTCTTGGACTTGTGTGCTTTCTTGTGTTGTTTTCCTTTCTTGTACGGTAGACACTTGTCCTCAAACTGAAAACTCTTCATTGGAACACCTTGCACCAATCTATTTTTCGAAATTTAATTCATTTTTCTCAAGTGCAAGTGTGCCATGCGTCTGTGCCATAAAACTGATTCCGTCTCTGATGCTTTAGATAGTAGACAAATTGGTCCCATCGAAGATTTCGGCTTGTTCATCTCTAGCATGTACAGGTCATTCTTCCTTGGAGCCCTAATCAGTATCCACTCTTCTGGTACTTTGAATCCCGGCTTCAGCACTAACGCCTCAGTATCAATGAAAAGTACTGAGTTCTTCTTATCACAGATTTGAGATACACTAATGAGATTGTGAACCAGTTTATCAACGTGATAAACTTGATCCAGTTTGATAGTCCCATTAGTGACCACTCCAGTACCGGTGATATTTCCTCCCTTATTACCAGCGAACGATACAAATCCCCTATTCCCTCCCTTGAAGTCTGCTAGTAGACTTCTTTCCCCCGTCATGTGCCTGGAGCAACCACTGTCGACGAACAACTTGTTGTTTGGACCTGTAGTTATTTCCTGCACATAAAAGAAAAGAGGTTAGTTATCACGGGGAACCCAAGCCATAACTGACTTGGTAATACCATTCTGGTCCACATACTTAAACTCTTTCAAATACCCATCTCTCCTTTCAAGTGACTTGGGTTTTTGATTTAAAGCCTGTTGTGGTGCAGAGTGATTTAAGTTCACTCTCGGCCTTTGTGTTGCCATTTGCTGTGGAGCTCTTGAATAGTTTCGATTATAAGGCATTTCCGACTGATATCCTTGAGCTCTACCTGGTGTTTGATGTCTTACAGGAGTGTGTGACCTAACCGGAGTGTAAGCTCTGCTAGGTGTAGTACTCCTGTAATTTTGTTGCGGTCCTAACCTAGATTTATTAATGACTCTATTTGGTGAATTAGTCCTAATCACTTCTTTGGGTCAACCTGACACAGGTGTTTGTTTCACAGCAGATTTTGGTGTGGCTTGCACAGTTTTCTCGGTATTATGAGAACTACTGGTGCTTGCAACACTTGTAGAAGGCTTATGTTGTCCCGGCTTTCCAGTTATAGGTGTAGAGTCTACTTTCCTATGTGGACAACTAGAAGCAACATGTCCCCTTTCATGACATCTAAAGCAAGACATTTTGTCAATCGACTTTTTATGTGTGCCCTTTGACTTAGGTGTCTCACTAGTGTCTGGTTCTTTCGTCTCACTTATAGTGACTGGTTCATCCTCTTGATCATTAGAGTCAATTTTGGCTTGTCCTACAGGCTTATCACTAGAGGATGGCACAAATTTGACCTTCTTAATCTTGACATTGTTACTAGTCACCTTAGCATCTTTATCCTTAACTGGTTCAGACATAGGCTCAGGTGCTTCCTCTGATTCAACTGGTTTTTCAGTTTTCTCCTGAGGTTAGGTACATAGTTATCATTGAAAGGTGGAGGACTCTCATGATACCCTAGACCTACAGGTTTCTTAGACTGACGCTGTGCATCTAAGATCTTCCCTAGGTTGAGTGATGAGTTCCTAAACTTTTCCAGTTTACTGTTTACCTCGGCTACCTTTACCTTAGATTCAGCTATCTCTACTTCTTTGATTTTAAGCTCTTTGTTCAATGCCTCAACATGCTCATACATCAGTTCTAATCTAACACACTGTTCGCTCAGCTTGTCTTTTAGAACTATGACATCTTGTGCATCAGCCTTAAGCTTATTTCTAAGGTCTTTCTTTATATCTAAGAGGCTAGCGTTGTCTGATTTTAAGGATTCATTCTGAGCAGTTATAGTTTGATGTGATTCTAGTACTAACTTTAATCTATCGTTAGACGTAGCACACAAAGCACATAAATCACGGAAAATAGAGAAGTTCAGAATTACCTTGGCGTGATCAGATTCGACATTGGCCATCTGTGCGGCGAACTCCAGAATTGTCTGATCTTCTGACTTTTCTACCAACATAGGACTGATATCATGCTGATCGCTGTCCCCTGTCTTTTCCTCTGCTCCGTCACTTCCAGTCTCGGTTATTTCAGCCATAAAGGCTCTAGCATTCGACTCAGGATGTGTACTCCAGTCATATGTTCCATCTAGTTGTCTGTCAGATGTAACATTGGATAACAGACCACCTATATTTGCCTGACTGGTTGAACTACCCGGCAGATATCTCCCTTGAGATTGATTCTGATACTGGTTCTGGAGTTCTCTACTTTCGGTCTTTGAAATTCTTTAGCGAAGTGTCCTAACCCCTGGCAGTTGTAACACTTAACTTTGGATTTATCAAACTCAATCTTATTGTTACTTACGTTGAGATTTCTGCCCGTTCTCTTGATGAACCTCTTGACTCGCTGAGTCACCATGGCCAGTTGCCATTGCAGATCCATTTCCTTTAAATCATGAGGATCTACCTGATCATAATCTTCATCCCAAAGTGCAGGATCGTTGATTTTCCCTTGAACGCAATTGCCATAGGCGGCCACAAATGAAGCCAACAGATTCAGATGGTCTTCAGCTGATTTTGCGCTCATCGGCATCTTTGAATACCCTTGAGATGTAGATGTAGCCTGAGTTTGCTTTTCATCTGGTCTAGAAAACCCTAAGAAAGCCCGATTCACTGAGTCTTCTGATTCAACCGGTGTCGATGTTTCTCCTGAAAAGAATGCTGTAGCCGTTTTCACGTCAGCTGCCCCTGAAGATTTGGACTTCCCAAAGTACATGTCCGGATCCTGTACTTGTTCATAATCCCTTTCCTTCTTTAGCAATTCAAAGTTATAGGCCCTCAGCGTTCCTATGACAGTCTCTAGAGTTAGAGTATAGAACTTGTCTTCATCATGCTTTATCATCGCCACATACATTTCCCATTTGGCTGGTAAAGCATCTAGAAGTTTGACAAATTTCTCTGACTCACTGTATTCCACATCGTGGTTATCTAAATCAGTTAGCAAATGATAGAATTTGGTGATTGTCTCATTCAGATTTTCGTTCTTCAAGGCTATGAAGATCGCGAACTGCTGCTTGAGCATTTCCATTCTATTTTTCCTGACCCTCGGATTACCTTCACACCTTTTTTCCAAAGTATCCCACAGCTCTTTTGCTGTTTTCTGATTGCGGAAAGTGTGCAAGATCTCCTGAGGTAAAGCCATTCTAATGATAGCGAATGCCCGGTTCTCGGCCTCATAAAGCTTCTTATCATTGTCCTTCATCTTTGAATATGATAAGACTCTTTGTCGTCCTTCAACCTCTGCCGTCGGTGGAATGTATCCCTCGTCTATACAAATCCACATCCGCACATCATTAAATCTCGCAAAGTCGGCGAACCTATCCTTCCACCAATAATAATCCTCCAATTTCATTAACTTTGGTGGAGAATTTGCTTTCCCGACCTCGTGATCCATCTCAATAAACTTTGTAGGCTTGTCATTGTTTCAAAAATTTTTGAGTTCAAACTTAATTAATTTAATTCGAAATTAATTTAAATTAACACTTTCGAACCTGAGTAAGTTCGAATATAATTAATTTTAAACCTATTTGGATTAAATTCAAAAATAAGTTTGAAGTCCAACTAAATTCGAATGAATGACAAATTCGAAGGTATACTAAATTCGAAGTGCTGAATTCGACTTTGATGAAAAATCGAATCAGGGCAAATTCGAAGTGGCCAAACTCGAATCAAACCCTATTCTCTGACAAACTCGAATTTTGTGAAAATCCTAATACCCCCTTGGTAAACTCGAGCGCCGCAAGTTCGAAAAACGGCTAATACTTCGTGTTTTTCAAGTTTTCAGATTAAACCAATATTTTTACGAGTAAAAATATCGATTTGGATCAAAAACATGAACGATTACAAAGTATTTTCCGATATCTTACTTGATAAACTCGAATATTCTTCAAAAATGTGATGAAAACCTTCCAAAACGTCAAGAAACCACAGATGTTACTTAGTGAACACGAAGAACACCAACGAACACCCAACCTGGCTCTGATACCACTTGTAAGGTCTTCACACTACGGATCTATCTTGACGCGACACCTTCCAACGAGTGTGGAATCCTTGTTAGTGGCTTGACGGATATATCATGCACACCGAAACACGGAGACTACCACAGTGATAGACGAACAACTTAGAACTCCCCGACATGATGATTCTCTCCTCACGAAACTCACTGATTGTAATCAAGTTCGAGATCGCCTTCTGCTAATCGTCTGACAAATTCTACAAAAGTCTCATAATTAATCGAATTAACCCTTAATTATACTGTCAGATTCGAGTTTGTCAAGGACAAAGTGGAATCTGGCCCAAGGCCTATTCGAATTTGTCCTCAATGACAAATTCGAATTTAGCCTAAATTCGAAGTTCACCTTTCAAACTTATGTTTGAACTTATGTTTTATCTTAAGTTTGAATTCATCTTTGAACTTTGTGTTTGAACTTCTTGTAATACATTACACCAAGTTCAAGCATACGAACAATCAATATCAAACTCACATAATCAAACATATATCAAACACTTGTTAATATTCAATATCAAGTAAGTTGACTTACACAAAATGCTATCTAAACTTAGACTGCTATCGTCACACAGGATGTACTAACATTATAAACTTGAATTTTTATGAAACTTGTTGTTGTTGTTGGTGATTATATATGTTATGCAAGACTTATATAAACATAAATAGAAGATGTTATCAATTAGTATTCACTTACTTTGATGTGTTAGAAGAATGAAAATGAGTAGAAGTTGGGTCCTTGAACTTAGTTGCACAAGAGTTTCTTGAAAAACTTGAAGGAATGATAGTTGCAAAGTTTTGGTGTTCTTGGGTGGGCTGGCCGGATTTTCAAGGGAAGAAAGGAGAGGATTTTATCTTTGCAAGGTATGAAGTGAACGATGAATTGAGGTCTCTATTTATAGAGGAAATTGGATCTTGAAAAGATGGTGAAATGATGAAGGATATGGAGGTTGAGTGTGAGATCTTGTGAAATGAAAGAAAGAAGAGATATGATGGTGATATGTTATGGGGTTTTATATTTAAAAAAATGAAAGTCAAGGGCTACATGAACCCTCCTATGGCCGGCCTCTAAGGGGTATTATTGATGTATTTTCATTTTTTTTTGTATAGAGGTATTTAGAAATGTATTCTTGTATTTCCCTTTATTTGTAATTTCATAAATACTTTTGGATACATTGTTTTAGTCTAGCATAATTAATGTTAAGTAAGTGTATTAGTGTATGATTAGTGTCACTAATCATAATTTAATTATGTCCTTAGTTGAATTAATCCATCATATCGTAAATCTATCGGATTAATTGATTTCCTGATTCATCGCACCGATGAATTTGATTTTAATTGAGTTGAATTTCCTTATGAACATTGTTAATCACTTTGATTAATTTCTAATGACCACTGATTAGGTTATAATTGGCTAGTAAATACTGATTAGGTAATAGTTGCTAACCTGGTTTAATGTCGTATGTTACATTGCGTCGAACTTATGAAGATTTTCCTTATCATTTAGAACATAACACTTACAACAAAAATAATGAAATAAGTTATATTTGGTTTAAGATTATTGAGAAGCTCATAAGGAGTTTTTGTTAATTCAAAAAATTGATACTAAAAAGAATATAATCTCAATCATATCAAAAACAACTACAATCACAGAGAGAATTTTATATCAAAAGTCAAAGAGAAAAATCTCTCAAATTCTATTATCTACGTGGAAGATTTACTATACAAAAAAAATTACTATTTATAGTCCAAAATACAAGATATTGATATTTATAATTCAACCCCAAAACTTTACGAAACTATCCCCCTTACAATCTCCCCCTTTTCTTAAAGTTGAATTCAGTTAAGCTCAAAACCACCCTATTTTCAAATCAAACCTTCTAACCACTTCTTGATCTCTTAACTTCTCTTCAATAACATTTAGAACCCTCATGAATAACTCTGTTCTTTTTGGCTCATCAGTTTTTTTGACCTTTTTCCTTTCATTATCTACAAGAATTTTCCTCATCTCTCTTGATAGATGCCTCAAAGTTCCTGACGTGTATTTACTCGTTTCGGATGTCCTCAAGAATAACTTTTTGTTCATATGATTTTCATAGATAACTCCCAACTCCGGTTTGGCGATTATTAAGCATGGAGGAAATCGGTCTATCTCTGGATGATCTCAGTCTGGAGGTGTAAGATTGATTCTTTTTTGATGAGTCTCCAAACCAAATTGAAAACTTTCAACCATAGTCAAAACATAATCTGCCTCACTGAAAAGTGTATAAATTTTCACATAACGTTGTACAGTTAAGATCGGATAGTAGAAAACTTGTCCTAATTTTTTTTTATACACCTTATCCAATGAGGCAATTCTTAACCTTGAATACACATACTTAGCCGGTTGCTTCTTTGTTCTCATCAAAATGATATATGCTCCCTATGCATACGCTGAGCATTCCTAATCTCGTACACCAGCCTGCCATCAATCTCCATTACTTTGCTAGAATAAATCTTTCTGGGTAGCTTATCTTCGAGGAATACATCTCTTCTATGCGGTTTCTCCCAATCTATCTGCTCATCTAAAACCTTCATTCTCTGTTCCCTTCTTTCGCTTTTTTCTCTATAAGCTCTGTTAAATTTGTAATTACAATCATACAAGTTTATTTTGTGATAATTTGTATTTAATTTAATTAAATGTAATTGTCTTTTATTTGTATGCAATGCAATCCTTTTTTAGATAGAAAGTTGAGGGGTATGTTGTGCAAACCCAAGAAGTAGTCCTAGGTATAAAAGCAACATTTGACCTAGGGTTTTGTAACCTTTGCACACTTTTACAATATGAATATCCTAAGCAAAATGTGGTGGCTGCACATGTAGGTTTTACCTGGATTGAGTTTAAACATTCTCATTGTTTTCTTGCATTAATCAGCCGAATACCCTACAGGTTCTTCTGTGAGTGCATATAATTAGTTTGAGACCACTACAAAAATTGACCAAAGCACCCATGAGTTCAGTCTGAGGGAGACGTGTTGGGAGAAGGGGGAGCAGAGGAACGGGAACAAAGTGGGGAACAAGTGCCAACTGCCCCATGAGGTCAATGGAGGAAGACTTGACAAGGGCAATGGTTGTGTATGAGCCGCCTTCAGAGAAAGTTAAAGTCGTCCTACTTTCAAATTCGGTTTTAGTGATGAACTAAGATGAACCTATTCGACAACCCAAACCAGAACCCGAGTCACCACAAAATCGTCCTCCTCATTTGACTTATTAAACTTGTCTTCACATTAGCCTCAACAAGATATAACCACAATAGAAAAGGCCCCTACCACTCTTCCTAACCTAAAACTCACTCTTAGTATATCCATTTCCACCATCACTCAGAGAAAACCAGCAGAAACACAAGAACCCTCTGGTCTACCGAATCGATCCCTGCACGGTACATTGCCTTCAAGAGTCTACCGAATCGATCCGTGATATTTGATGAAGGGGACCTCGACCGGGTAGACTGGTTCTCCAATGGTAAGGTACACTCCCTGCCTCTCGATAATATAGAAAAGCTAAGACTCGACCACCGGGGTCGAGTCTATAAACTCCTGGAGATTCCCGCAACGGAGGTCGAAGCACCTTCGGTTCAAAGGCTCAAGGAATACCTTATGAAGATAAAAGCAGAAGACTTTCTTGAGCCCTACTTGGAAAATAAATTCAAAGACATATTCATAAAGAATGCAAGGAAATTCAGTAGACGGCTGCTCATGGAATTAAGCGATGGATCTAAAGCAGAGCAGGCTGAGTATAACCAAATGATGTTGCGAGAGACTAGACTAAAGTCTGAATATTGGTCTAAGTAAAAAATTCTGAATGTCGTCTCCATCTCCATGTACAAAAGGCCCGCCTCTTCACACCTTCACTAGAAATTAAAAGAGAACACGACACGTCTCAACTTGACTATGAGAGCTACTCTGACTTCATGAACCCCAGTGACATTGAAACGATGCACAACAAGTTAAAGAAAAAAGTCAATGGGAGATTAAGTTATATCACGGCTATGGTGGCCCTTACCAGAAGCATGAGACGACACTCAACAATAGTGTGCTTAAGAGACTTCCAGCTAGCTATAGAGAGCTATTTCGTCAAGGTTGGCCTCAAAGCTCGTGATCAGACTTTCTTCAGGATCGATCATCAACCAATGTACCGAGTTTTCAAGAAACCTGAGAAATGAGTGATCTTTCTTAACAAAAGAGGACAAAAGTGGTTCCTGCGGTTTGAGGAACTTCCTTGTTCTTTCGAGGGTACTTTCGAATAATAAGAGTTGAACTAAATGGGAGACTCCAAGAGGATGACACCCTAATGTTTGTAGAACTCAAGAAAAAGCCTCGAGAGATTCAAGCTATCCGACTTGCGCCAGGTCACGTGAAGATTTGATGTCATCCTTGGATCGAGAGAGTCAGATGATAGAGCTTGCCGTCTTCCACAATGATTGAAAAGGAGGAGATTGTTAGATTTGTAATTTCAATCATGGGGGTTTATTTTGTAATAATTTGTATTTAATTTTCTTACATGTAATTATCTTTTATTCATATGTAATCTTTCTTATTATATAGAAAGTTGAGGGGTATGTTGTGTAAACCCCTCAAAGTAGTTCTAGGTATAAAAGCAATGTTTGACCTAGCGTTTTGTAACCTCTGCACGCTTTTAAAATCAGAATATTCTAACAAAAAGTGGCGGTTGCACATGTAGGTTTGACTTTGATTGAGTTTAAACGTTCTCAATGTTTTCTTGCATGAATCAGCCGAATACCCTACAGATTTTTGTGTGAGTGCATATAATTAGTTTGGGACGACTACAAATATTGGTATCAGAGCCTTTAAAGTGGGTTTCATCCAGATCTTAGGCCATTTTGATGTTGTTCTTCTTGAAAATCCCATGGGTTTCCCTCTAAATCCTTTTTAATTTTATGGTTTCACGTGTTTTACTGTTGTATATTCATTGTTTAACATCATTGTATGAATTTCAAGCATTCTTGTATACTTTTTACATGATTTAGGTGTTTATTTTCTCTAAAATCAAATATGAGCTGTTCTTCGAAAAAAAATGATTGTTTTTGGTTTAAAAAAATCGTATATTGAGGTGTGTTTGGTTACATGTTCTTTACAAAACTTTTTTCTAAAATCAACCCGACCACTTAGTTACCATTTTTAGGCGTTAAATCTAATTTTTTTTATTAAATTATGGGTTTGTGTTCATAATAGGGTATCGTTTTATTGAAAAATCTCTTCCCTTTTTTCTCCCCATTTCGCCACACAGGGGGCATGGAGACGTAAAAAGGGGGATCCTATCAACTTGTTCCGACCTGAGATAATAAGCTCATGAGCTTGGTCTTACTTCACTGTCGAGAAACAAAAGAAGACTTCCATCTCCAAGTTTCACTCTGACGTAGCTCCCTTCTTTTTGGGTGTGAAGCAGTGTCAATACAAAGTCTAAGAGTAATCTCGGGCCCCAACTTCGGGTCATCTAACTTTGGTTCAAAGCAAACTTCAGTTCCTCAAACGAAGTTTGGGTCACTTGTTTTTAGAAAACCTAACATACACCTATCTTGGGTCATCGTCCAAACTTTGGGTTCCACCACCCGAAGTGTCATTCAACCAAACTTCGGTCCAACCCGAACTACCGTTCCCCCAACATCTTTCTGTCTCAATAATATTTGGTTCTTCAGACCCGAACTTCAGTCTATCAACCGAACTTCGGTCCTACTCAAGCGAACTTCAGTCATTCCTGCTGATTTTCAGTTTCCACTTCACAGATCAATTTTTCCTTCACAGCACTCACTAACACATCCACCATGTCCAAAAAAGCTCTGTCATGGGTTCAAAGAACAGACCACCTGTTCTCTTCCTTGATGAGTATGAGCAATGGGAAAAGCGGTTCCTGATATTCATAAGCATGCAAGTAATGGGTCATCTCATGATCCAGTCTATCATTAAGGGATCAGCTATTTTCTACTCGGACCATCATGCAGTTTCAACTACTGTTCCTCCCATTCCCGCAGCCTAGGACGTCCGGTGTCCTCAAGTTGAGAAAGAGAGAGAAATAGGCAGCAGACCATAGGGCAGAATATTTACTGTACCAAGCCCTTCCCACTGACATATTTGTAAGTGTTGATCGTAAAATTTCTACAAAAGAAATGTGGGATGAACTGGAAATGCAAATGCTTGGGCCCCGATCTGAATGACAGGGCTAAAATTGAGGAAACCTAGGCAAAATTTTCTGAGTTCAGAGCCAGGATTGGAAAATCTCTACAGAGTACCTTCACTAGATTCTGCACTCTCCTCATTGAACTCAACAAACTGCACATCGTCAAAGATCGGGATGATATCAATATCTAGGTCCTATCTTCTCTGGTTCCTTAGTGGCGCAATGCATGTCGGGCAACTAAGACAGCTCTAGAAACCAGTCAGGTTTCCATAAGTGTGTTGTTTAAAAAACTGAAGAAATACCAGGGAGATGTGGACACTCACAAATAGATTGCTAATACTCTGGCTTTGCTGTTGTTGGATACAAACCAAATTTCAAAACCCAACGATTCCATGGCATTACTATCCAACATGACACAAGTTCTTAAGCCATTGCCAACCCCATCACCTGCACCCTACTACACCAAAGCTGGTTCCTCCTCTCAATACCCATATACCATACCCCAGATGCTTGAGCCTTTGGATGTATGAGAGGCTGATATACATGAACAAATGGCCTTGTTGTCGAATCGCATTCAACAAAAGCAATTCTTTCGAAACAAGACCAACAATCAACTCTGATATGACACTTACCTAAGAAGGTATCCCGATGAGAGGAGAGAAGAAAGGAGAGAGGAGAGATGACTGGAAAAGAGAGGATAGGGATGAAAAAGGTATGATGATCGGAGAGAGAGTAGAGACGAGAGAAGAGATTATCGAGATGATCGCCGTTATAATAGGCGTCATGATAGAAGGGTTGATGATAGGCATGAGACTCACCGCCGTGAGGACGACCGGGACTCCCGCCGAGCTGAAAAGATTTCGCAACGCAGAGATGAACGACCAAGGAATAATGATCCCTAAACTTTTGACGACCGTGGATGCTACAAATGTGGGAAGCCAGCTCACTTCGCTTGACAGTCAAAAAACCAGTTCGGGCGTGTCTTGAGCTACTATGAACGAATGGTAGCGGTTCTGAAGAAGACAGTTGAACGAATAGAAGATTACTAGGTTGATGAAGAGATTGATGATGAGGAAGACATGGGTTAGCATTGCAAATGGCCAAAAGAATTTAGCCTGCTGATTGTGCTACTCATTCCGACACCGAATTAAACAAGTCTGTAGAGGGGGAGAACATTGATGAAAATACAGCCTGTCTGATGGCCAAATCCGGGGATTCAGAATGTTCCAGACTCCGAGGAAAATGAGGTACATTCCATTTACTTTCATAAATCTTAAAAAATTTAATTTGTAAAGAATGAATGTTAATGGCACACACTAATGCTTGAGTTAGAAGCAAAATAGAACACTGAAAAAGAAAAGTATGTGAAAGCGGAACAATTGGCTCAATCACTAAAAGAAACATCTGATACGTTTGAAAAGAAGTGGTTAAACGAGTATAGTCTGGTCAAAACCTTTTTACCTGGAAAAGTAATGGCTAAGGATAGGAATACTTCACTTAAGAATTGAAGTCAGAACTATCTTTTCTTATAAAATGGTTAGAATCTTTAAACGTGGAAAACTTAGAAAACGAGAGAAAGTTTAAAATGATTGAAAAAGAAAGAATAGGTTTGTACTCACGAATCAAAACCCTTGATGATGAATTCTTAAAACGAGGTCAATCTGCACAAACTATTCATCTAGATTAACCAAAAGAAACTAGGTTTTATCATTCCAAAGAAGGAATAGGTTTTAGAAATCCTAAGTTTTCAAAAAAAGCTCAATCGCTTTTACCAATGCTATATGATAGAAGATACAAGGGACGATGGTATCAGGCCTTCTTTCATCATTCATTTATAGAATTCCTGGCCCATTAGGAGGAGAAAAGAAATCAAAAGGAAAACATGCAAATTCGTTTTACATATGAAAAACTAAATGACAGTTATCCTTTCAGAGTACCCACACTCGAGGATGATTTCTTTTTTAGCTATTCATCGACAAATATGAAAGCCAAACCTGTTTAACCAATTCCTCATCCTTATATTCCAACCACCGTTATTCAACACAAAATCAAAGTTTTAAAAAAGGAATTAACGACAGCTCGTGAGAAAGCGTCTTCCAATCAAGAAGTTCTTCTCACAAGCGAGGAAAAGTTAGAAAAACAAAATTTTAACAAAGTATAGATTTAACTCTTTACAAAGAATGGTTTAACACTGTCTCAGAAAGGTTAAGCTCTTAGACAAAAGATTCAAAAATCTCTCCTCCAGCTAGTGACCTATATACATCACAAGACAAAGGTAAAATCAAAATTGAAGTTCCTTTAAACACGTTTAAAGGTGAGTGCTCAAAATTTCAAATTCTGAAGTTTCCAAGTAGACTAATAGTAAATCAAAGTTCTTAAAGAAACCCACTCACCAAGGAAATCTCTCTAAATACAAGCTTTCCAAATGTACTGACACTTCTTGTTTTATACCTACAGAACATATAAGAAGGGTTCCAGAAACGACTATGCAAGACTTTTCCAGTTTCTTTGTGAAAAAGACTGTGCCAACTGTGTTGGTTTCTAGTGATAGGGGGAATGTAAATTCTGAAAAACAATGAATGTACTGTAACAAATTTTTGTGTTTGAAATATTCATTCGCAGAAATTTTTGTTGTATACCCTACTCGGTTTAGACGCCAAGTACCTGAAATGAATAAATATGTGTCATATCCGGTAAAGCGAGTCTTTAAAAAAGAAAAATAATAACAGTGCATCATTGGCCTCATTGAAAACTGAAGCATGTATTTTGCCTAAGGCTTCACCAAAGGCAAATACAAAACAGATTTTAAAATTTCACAAACCAAAGGTAACTTCACTGCCTAAGGTTTCAAAGCCAGTTGGACCTATATAGAAATGGGTTCCAAAAGGTTCTGCATCTGGACCACACACAACTGCAATATGGCTTCAAAACTGTGAAATTGATATATGTATTGTAACTCCTATTAAAAATGGACCCATCCTAAATTGGGTAACCAAAGTCGTCTGATTTAATGCAGATGGTTCTTGGTTACTTCAGATCAAGACCTACACCTTAATGAAATGGCTTCTAGTTAACTCAAACTAGGATCCGTCTTTCCATGTAATGGTTTATGTGCATCTTAGCACAAAAACCGATGTGTGTTGACTCCTGTGCACTCAGTTCTGGACCCGTCCATAACCCAACATGTTTTCTGAACAATTTGATTCAGAACACGGTTTGCATGTCACTTTATTATTATAGTCATGGATTTATTTCACCTGCCTGATAATTTATTTAAAATGTCATAGTCTTAACACAATTCATATCTCAAGCTAAATTCATTTGGTTAATGGATTCTTGTTGCTCCAAGCACATGAGTGGGAGAAATGAGTTACTGTCTGTAGGTCCCAAAAGGTTTCCCAAGTATGTTGTTGTAAGTTGTAAAGGGGGAAGGGGGAATACAACTATAAAAAAAATTCATCACACTGTCTCAATGTTTGTATGTATATTAACGTTGTTAATTACAAACATGTTTGAACTGTGGAATGGTTCATATAACACCTTGTTTTCTAATTCATGTGTTTATGTTGCAAATTGCGTTTTATGATGTAAATTGTGAATTTAATTGAAGTGAATTGCTAAATAATGCAATTAAAGTAATTAAATTATTAAATATATGTTATGACTTTATTATAAAGCATTAATTTAAAAGAAAGTAACAAATGGAATTTTAGTGGCAAAAAGGAGAGAAAGGGAACTTGTAGGTTATATAAATACCCAAATGGAATTTAATTGATCGTTTCACCAAACATTTCCCTGCTCACTTTCTCAATCCTCCACGGTTTCTTCATCTTCTCAAACAAGAACCCTAAAAGTTGTTCAAGGTAATTTTTTTAAACTCAATCAAGGGTTCTCAAACAAGAACCCTAAAACTTTCTCAATCAAAGACATCAAGTATCACGATTCTACAGGATTAGGTAATTTTTTTAAACTCAAAACTTTATGTGTGTGTATTGTGTGTTCTGTGGATTACGACCCTGGTGGCAAGAACCGAACCAACAATCTTGTGACACCGTTAAATTCGAATTTTCCTTCGATTTTAAGGCTAAACTCGAACCTATAGTGACAAATTCGAATGTCATTCGAATTTAGTGTCCTAAATTCAAATTTAGGTGATTAAACTCGAGTTCCATGTGTTAAACTCGAATACATGCTCGAATCCAGTACCAAAATCGAGTTTGTTCTTGTATTTCGACTGTGTTCTTGGTATTTTCGAGTTTGTTCATCTTTACAACTTAAATCCTTCATTTCAAAGCCTAAAATCATGAATATATCAAGTATTATACCTAGGTTTGATTCTATTACACATATACTAACATATTCTTGCAAGATTTTAATCAAAACTAGCTCCAAATCACATAAAAATGGCAGATTCGAATCTAAGTTCTTCAAAACCGAAATAAACAAACTTAAAAGGGTCGATTCTTACCTCAATCCGTACGAAATCGAGAATCCAATTGCAGATTGTTGTAGTACTCCTTGAGATCTTTCCGATGACGTATAAATCTCGATAATCGGCCGGTCGGTTTGTGAGATAATCTAGAGAGAAGTAGAGAGCGTTTTCAAGAGAGAGAAAGTAGAGAGAGGGAGTGAAAATGAAAATGACTAACTTTTTAGCCTTTTTATTCAACTTTCATTATTTTGCACATTTCACCCCTCAACTTAATCGGTTCCATAAAATACTGATTTATTTTTAAATTTATCATTACTAACTTTTATCATTCAAAATACTCCATAATAAAAATTTTTAATTCTCAAACTTCGTAACTTCTTAAAATAGCAACAAACTTTTAAATAACCCAAATACATAATATTTGCTCATAATTCAACTTAATTTATAAATTTTCCACTTAAATAGCTCCGAATTACAGTAATTGAATTCGAGGATGTTACAGCATGGGCTCCACCACGCTCAAACTTCGTCCTCGAAGTTATTTGACTTCAAATAGCTGCGGATATTTCCTTAACATATCAGCTTTCGTCTCCCATGTATGATTGGCTCCCTTATGATGCTTCCAACGTACAAGCACCATTTCGATCTCTTTGCTTCTTAACTTCTTCATCTTAGTATCTAACACACACTCCGGCTCCTCAACATACTAGAGCCTTTCATCAACTTGCAGCTCGGTGTGGTCAGCCTAATCCTCATTGTCAGCAGTAAAGGATTTCCTAAGATTCCCAACATGAAATACCGGGTGTATGCCAGACATCCCTTCAGGCAACTCTAAACGATACGACTGATTTCCAACTTTTTCAATAATCCTAAATGGTCCGACGAACCTCGGAGCCAACTTTCCCCTCTTCACGAAACGAGTAACACCTCTCATAGGTGATACTTTCAGATACACCCAGTCATCTACTTCAAAGTTGATCGGTTTGTGCCTCTTATCGTAGTAACTTTTTTGACGATCCTGGGCCGCCTTCATGTTCTGCCTAATCAACTGTATCTTCTCATTTGTTTCTTGAAGCAATGCTGGCCCAGCAATCGGTGTTTCCCCAGTTTCTCTCCAACAAGTAGGAGTCCTACATCTCCTCCCATATAACGCTTCAAACGGCGCTTTCTTTATAGTTGCGTGATAACTGTTATTATATGAAAACTCTATTAGTGGCAGATGATCATCCCAGTTGCCACCAAGATCTAGTACACACGCTCTCATCATGTCTTCCAAAGTAAGGATTGTTCGTTCACTTTGGCCATCGGTTTGCGGACGATAGGCCGTACTCATAGCGATCCTTGTTCCCAATCCTTCTTGCAGTGCTGACCAGAAGTTTGAAGTAAAGCGACTATCACGATCAGACACAATGGACTTAGGCACCCCATGCCTAGAAACAATCTCGTCCATATAAATTTTAGCCAACTTTTCTAAGGAGTAACTTTCTCTTATCGGTATAAAATGTACAGACTTAGTTAATCTGTCCAGTATTACCCAAACTGCATCGTGTTGACGCCTAGTTTTCGGTAGTTTCGTAACAAAATCCATTGTAATATGTTCCCATTTCCACTCCGGAATGGGAAGCAGTTCCAGACTGCCATATGGTTGCTGGTGTTCGGCTTTCACAAGCCGGCAAGTCCTGCATCTCTCCACGTATTGGCCTATATTTTTCTTCAATCCGGGCCACCAGAAGTCTGCTTTCAGCTCGCTGTACATCTTTGTGCTCCCGGGATGTACAGAAAATTTCGATTGATGAGCTTCTTCTATTATCACATTTCTCATTCCACCCAACTTCGGCACCCAAATCCTCCCGTATACTCCTTTCAGTCCCGACTCAGTTGTTTCCATATTCTTAATCTGCACTCTTATATCCTCGACACCAACATTTTCATCTTTCAAGGCTTCTTCTTGAGCGGCCTTAACATCATCAATTATTGTGGATGTTAACATCGTGGACGTCATCATATAACAGCAATCCTTAGCATATGCTTTGCGACTCAAAGCATCGGCTACTACATTAGCCTTTCCAGGATGGTAAAGGATCTCACAGTCGTAATCCTTTATTAGCTCCATAGATCGTCTCTGCCTCATATTGAGTTCTTTCTGACTAAAGATTTACTTTAAACTTTTATGGTCCATGTAAAGTTGACACTTAGTATCGTACAGGTAGTGCCTCCATAACTTCAAAGCAAATGTGACCGCTGTCAACTCAAGATCATGAGTTGAATAATTCTTCTCATGCTGCTTCAACTGTCTTGAAGCATAAGCAATTACTTTCCCGCGCTGCATCAGTACAGCACCTAACCCAGTCTTGAGGCATCCGTATACACCACAAAATCGTCATTGCCTTCAGGTAAGGCAAGTATCGGCGCCTCACTTAACGCCCTCTTCAGGATCTCAAATGCCTCCTGTTGCACTGTTTCCCATATAAATGGTGCATTCTTCTTTGTTAGTGCAGTCAAAGGAACTGCAATCTTCGAGAAATCCTTAATAAATCTTCTATAATACCCTGCCAACCACAGAAAACTTCTAACTTCAGTAGATGAACGAGGCGGCTCCCAGTTCTTTATTGCTTCAACTTAGGCTGGATCTACCTAAATCCCAGCCCCCGAAATCACATGCCCTAGAAACTGTATCTGTTGCAGCCAAAACTCACACTTCGAAAATTTGGCGTACAACTTCTCTTTCTTAGTAATTCCAGCGATTCTTTTAAATGATTAGCATGTTCGGCCTCAGACTTAGAGTATACCAAAATATCGTCAATGAACACAATCACCGACTTATCCAACATCGGTCTACAAACTCGGTTCATTAGATCCATAAAGACAGCCGGGGTATTGGTTAACCCGAAAGGCATAACCAAGAACTCATAATGCCCATAACGTGTCCTAAATGCTGTCTTAGGCACATCCTCTTCTCGTACCTTCAACTGATGGTACCCCGACCTCAAATCAATCTTGGAGAACACACTCGCCCCATGTAATTGATCGAATAAATCATCTATCCTTGGCAGTGGATAGTTGTTCTTAATCGTCAACTTATTAAGCTCCAGGTAGTCAATGCACATTCGCATTGTGCCGTCTTTCTTCTTCACATACAGTACCGGAGCTCCCCACGGCGATGAACTAGGCCGAATGAAGCCCTTGTCCAACAACTCTTGAAGCTGTGTCATCATTTCTTTCATGTTGGTTGTGGCAAGGCGATAAGGAGAACGAGCTACCGGTGCAGCTCCAGGGATCAAGTCAATCTTAAACTCCACTTGTCTCTCAGGCGGCACGCCAGACAAGTCTTCCGAAAACACATCCGGGAATTGTGAAACAACTGGCACATCGGCCAAAGATCTCTTCTCAGCCTTAGCATCAATCGCATATGCTAAGTAAGCGTCACATCCCTTTGCAACAAGCTTTCGGGCTTTTGCAATAGTCAGCAAACACAGATCCCTGCTTCTCCTATCCCCGTATATACATATCTCACGCCCCTCCGGAGTAGTTATCTTTATCATTCGGTTCTTACACACTATATTTTTTTTTGAACGGCTCTTGCACACTATATGAGCTTCATTCTCAATCAACCAGTCCATCCCAACTATCACATCAAACTCGCTGAACTCTATAGGAATCAGGTCCAAATTGAAGACTACATCTTCAATTACTAATGTGCAATTACGGTATACGTGATCTACCTTGCCTAGAGTGTTGCTAGCAGTTTCAATGTCAAGTATAGCAGATAATCTAGACAGTGGCATGGCAAGTCTTTGTGCAAAAACAGTAGACACGAAAGAGCGGTTGGCACCTGAATCAAAAAGAACTCGTGCAGGCAAGGAATTTACAATAAACGTACCCGTGACCACCTCCGGATTTTCCCTTGCCTCCTCTGCAGTAATTTGAAAAGCACGAGCCGGTGCCCTTTGTGACTGACCCCGGCGGTTAACTGAACCACCACTCGAACCTCCAGAAGATCGCGTTGATGATGGTGCAGCAGCTGTTGGAGCATTCTTCCTACAGTTTCTACTATAATGTCCCCACACCCCACACTTATACCAAGCATCTCCCTTCCTTGGGCAATCATTTTGAAAATTACCCAATTCCCCACAGCAAAAGCAAGCGCGTCCGTTAGTACACTTGCCAAAGTGCTCCAGATGACACTTATTGCAATATTGCGGCTCGGTGTTGATGGAATAAGCACGAGCACGACCACGATCAGATGAACCAGACTGTCGGCGATAAGACTGCTGAGGTGAGTACTGTGATGACCGGGAAGATCCCGAGTATCCTCCCTCCCGTTGGCGCTTCGGCGGTGACGGCTGTGTTGGGTTGGTGGAAGCAGCAGCGGACCCAATCGAGTATCCGGACATAATTAGAATCTGTTCTACATTTCTGGCAGCCTCAAGTAAACCAGCAAATATAGGGTAGCGAACGTTGCTCATGACCCTCCTAATTTCAATATCCAGACCAGCCTCGAATCTAGTCACTTTCCTTTCTTCAGTATCCACCTGATGAGGCGCAAACAGACTCAGCCTCGTGAATTCTACAGCATATTGGGACACAGTCTTAGTCCCCTGCATCAGTGCCACAAACTTCGCCTCCAATCTTCGGCGTTCATCAATCGGACAATACTGCTGAGTGAATAAGTCCGTAAACTCAGCCCAAGTCATCACAGAAACCTTCTCTAGTGTCAAAGCATTCATCATAGCTTTCAACCACATAATTGCATCATTAGTGAACATCGCTGTAACAAACCGAACCATGTCCTTCTCAGCACAGTCGCTGATTCGGAATGTTCGTTCGGTTGCCATTATCCATTCGAGTGCGGCAACAGCATCACCCAATCCATTAAATTCCACAGCACCATTTCCCTTAAAGTCCTTAAACCGACAACCTTTGGGCTTGTTAGATGACCCAGTATTGTCATCTTGTTCCTCATTGTTTCCCCCTTCTTTTTCTTTGTTCTTCCTCTTATCCTCTCTTCTCTTAGCTTCGGCCTCATCTCGAGCCCGAAACTGATCCTGAATCATTTTGTTCTGCTCAGCCATCATGGCTAGCATCATCTCTCTAGTTTCTTCAGGTGTCATTCCTCCTCTAGACATGTTCTGAAATAATAAACATATAACTTGTTTAGTAACATGTCATCAATTTAAAGACACCACTCATTTGTCCTGTATGATAGTCAATCTCTTATAATTACTAGATCATAACCTATCTTAGTTCAGATCATTACTTAAACCACTACATATCATTACCTAATGTTTGAGATTAAGACCTCACGGACACTTGAATCTCAAACTACTGCTCTGATACCATCTCGTGTGACACCCTTGCCATAACAACCACCATTTACAAACACCCAGGATTTAATCACCAACATTCAAATACATAATGATCTGATAACCGAAATTAAATGCGGAAGCATTAAAAACACATAATAAAAGTAGTGCAACAGTGTCAAACACCCTACGGTGCTACAAGGTACCAAATCTAAGTCTACATGCCCAATACAATTATTACAACATCCAGAATATAATATAACATTGTCCCAAAGCATGATTACCGATTATATAGTACCAAATCTTCCGAATCTTCACAAATGACCTAACTAGAAGGTCCGGCGGTAGACTTCCCTTTTCCTGTAAAATAAAAATAAACAACTGGGGAATAAGCAGATCCTTAGTGAATACAAAGATTACGCATTTTATAAATTTTTATGAAGCCCAAGGGTAAAACCGATGACAAACATCGTATACCCTCTTTGTACACCAAGTACGGACCAGAGCCGCAGCCCCTTCGAGCCCAAAGCTCGGCATTAAACATACCATCTGAGACAAACGTACGATCGGGGATGACATACTGCCTACCAGAACCTCGAAGGGATCAGCTCCAGGTCATATAGCGCAGTAACATCAGAGTAATCGATGCGAACCACCGGTACATCACTAGATGCACAACAATCGAACGGACATGCAACAAGTAAGAATGTGCATCTAAATCTACGCAAGTTAGTAGAATTCCAAACAAATCATGAAGCAACAGGTCTCAGCAGGCAAAGCCTAACATAAAACAGATATAAAGATGCGAAATCTACTGTACTCACAGTGGGTGCGTAATTAAACTTTAACCGATATTATTTCTCTTCGGGCTATCAACCGGATCCACCAAGTATCCCACTGTGGGTTAAACAACACCATAAGGGACCTGTTAAATTAGTTGCAACAATACCTCAAGTGAAAAACCGTTTAAATTCATAAGACCAAGTTTTGCAAGTTTTGCAATATTTTCCCCCATTTCGGGTCCATGTCTAAATTCGAACTACAACAAAGTTTGAACCCATCACAAGTTCATACCTTGTCCTTTGAATAACTCTTGTTGTTTTAAGTGTTGTTTATGTGTTTCATTCAAAATATTCGAGTTTAGAGAGTGGGTTTCAATTTTTAGGCATTAAATTCGAATTTAAGGGGTTAAATTCGAATTTTCCTTCGATTTTAAGGCTAAACTCGAACCTATAGTGACAAATTCGAATGTCATTCGAATTTAGTGTCCTAAATTCGAATTCCGGTGATTAAACTCGATTTCCATGTGTTAAACTCGAATACATGCTCGAATCTAGTACCAAAATCGAGTTTGTTCTTGTATTTCGACTGTGTTCTTGGTATTTTCGAGTTTGTTCATCTTTACAACTTAAACCCTTCATTTCAAAGCCTAAAATCATGAATATATCAAGTATTATACCTAGGTTTGATTCTATTACACATATACTAACATATTCTTGCAAGATTTTAAGCAAAACTAGCTCCATATCACATAAAAATGGCAGATTCGAATCTAAGTTCTTCAAAACCGAAATAAACAAACTTAAAAGGGTCGATTCTTACCTCAATCCGTACGAAATCGAGAATCCAATTGCAGATTGTTGTAGTACTCCTCGAGATCTTTCCGATGACGTATAAATCTCGATAATCGGCCGGTCGGTTTGTGAGATAATCTAGAGAGAAGTAGAGAGCGTTTTCTAGAGAGAGAAAGTAGAGAGAGGGAGTGAAAATGAAAATGACTAACTTTTTAGCCTTTTTATTCAACTTTCATCATTTTGCACATTTCACCCCTCAACTTAACCGGTTCTATAAAATACTGATTTTTCTTAAATTTATCATTACTAACTTTTATCATTCAAATTACTCCATAATAAAAATTTTAATTCTCAAACTTCGTAACTTCTTAAAATAGCAACAAACTTTTAAATAACCCAAATACATAATGTTTTCTCATAATTCAACTTAATTTATAAATTTTTCACTTAAATAGCTCTGAATTACAGTAATTGAATTCGAGGATGTTACAAATCTAAGTAAAAATATCAAATTGATGTTTGGATCTTGTGGAGAAGGTTAAACCAAACATATGTAATCCATCATTTAGTGTTTAATTGTAATTTTATTAAGGAAATAGGCTATTGAATTCAATGAAAACAGAAAGAATAATGCAGTATGTAGTGTGTGTTTCGTATGTTGTGTCGCATGTGGAGAATACCGAAACCCTCATGGGTTTCGGTAATACTGAAACTGAGTCAAGGGCCTACCGAAACCTCTATATTTGGTGCCTAATTCTACTGAAACACAATATATATAGAGATCATGCTAAACTACCCAGACCCAAAGGGGATACCGAAACCATTGTTAAATGTAGAAACCCATGATGTACACCGAAACCCATAGCAAACACCGAAACCCATAAAAAATATTGAGATGTACCGAGTAATACCGAAACTCTTAAGAGTTTCCGAAACTCATTTTGATATATCGAAACCCATATTAAGTTTCGGTAAATACCGAAACTATGAACTCACTACCGAAATTATAATTACCGAAACCTGCACATTTAAATAGTGAAACCTTTTGAAAATGCAGACACATACCGAAACCAAGAATGGTTTCGGTAATCCTGCAAGTATCGAAACAAAGTCAGCAATATAATTTCATTAAACACAATGTGTGCATGTGAGTGGGTGCGTGGCTGACCCATGCAGAAACAAAAATATAAACATTGTGATGTATGTACGTGAGCACTATATATATATATATATATATTTATATGTATATATATTTATATGTATATATATACGTATATTGTGTGGGTGTCCCATGCACAAACAGAAATATAAACATTGTGATGTATGTATGTGTGCAATATATATTTATATATGTATATTGCGTGGGTGTCCCATGCAGAAACAAAATTATAAACACTATGATGTATGTATGTGTGCAACATATATATATATATATATATATATATATATATATATATATATATATATATATATATATATATATATATATTTGAATGAACACAATTAAGTGCCCATTGGTCAAACTTAATTGTATTTCAAAAGCTATAAAACATTTACCAAGTTTTATTAATTTGTTATGTACTCTGTAATACTAATTACAGACACTTTGTTACACGCACGTTAGTAAATTCAAGCATAATAGTTCGGTTACGAGTCAAAGCTTATTTAAAGAGTCAACCTTCAGAAAAAGTTCAAAGCCAGAATTAAAGCAATGCAGAGTACTATAAAGCTATTGATAAGCCGGTGCAAGCATTTAACATTACTGTGAGTAAAAGTTATTCCTGTTTGCATTTATTTTATGTAATAGAGATATAATTTGCTTCTATATGCCATCTTTGGACTTCAATAGACTTTTTTGAGAGAAGGCGAACACTGTGGTACAGGCGGTGCCCAGCTTAGCCCCGCATCACAGATTGATCATTTGTCAGCGGTAACCCTAGTGGTGGCATCTCCTTTTCAGCGTGCAATGTCTCAATTATGCAAGCATTCATTCTGGGTATAAGCATTTACAAGCAAGCAAACATTTGAGCAGCCTTTATAGCCACTTTCCATTTTAGCCACATATCTTACATGCATCATGAATTTTTGTTAACTCACAAAGCAATTAGCTTACAGTTGCTACTCATAATTTTTACAGGCAAAGGAAAAGAGCAAGATGGACCATCATCTTAGGTCTACAATCTGATTCAACCCATAGGACTTAGCTCACTATTCAGCTTGTGGTATAATATTGAGTTGCTTTGGGATCTGGGTAGCTGCTTTTATTATTATTGTGATGTAATAGCAACTTAGTACTGTAACCTTATAGCACGTGTATTGCATGATTCCTTGTAATACTTAATTTAGATTTATGCAAGCTTTAGACTTATTGTTATGTTTATGGCAATTGTTATTTATTCCTGGGATTAAGCAAGCATGTTTAAAGTAAGGATGTGACACGTGATATCAAAACTAGGAAGCTCCCAAATCAGCTACTGCGATCCGAAGTTTCTTGGGATTGGCGGGCTACTACCGTCGATTCATTAAGGACTTCTAAAAATTAGTCGTGCCTCTTACCTCTCTTACTCGAAGGCAATGAAGACGTTGTTGTCTTTAGCGATGTTTCATATCAAGGGATCGGGTGTGTTCTGATGCAAACGGACAGGGTCATAGCATATGCTTCTCGTCAACTCAAGGATCATGAAAAGAGTCAGCCATCTCATGATCTTGAACTTGCTGCTGTGACTTTTGCACTAAAAACATGGCGTCACTATCTCTACGGCACCAAATGTCAGCTATATACGGATCACAAGAGTCTTAAATACATTTTCAGCCAAAAGTAGCTCAACATGCGCCAACGACGCTCCATGGAACTCATCAAAGACTATGACTGTGAAATTTTGTATCATCCTGGCAAAGAAAATGTGGTGGCCGATGCATTGAGTCGAAAATCTTGTCCAAGCTGAAGCCTTGAAAAAACTAAACCTCAACTCTGAGGACATGAAAGGGCAACTTCAATTCTTAGTTGACAGCCCTCGTGGCTTAAAACTTTTCAAGAATCGAATTTCGGTTCCCAAATTTGGTGATATTCAACAGAAAATCCTTTCAGAAGCTCACTGTTCTAACTTCTCAGTACATCCTGGCAGCACCAAGATGTTCAACGATCTAAAGCTGAGTATTGGTGGCCTGGTATGAAAAGAGACGTGGGCCAACATGTTAAGAATTGTGTCACATGCAGATTGGTTAAAGCGGAGCATCAGCAGCCTTATGGTAGTCTACAGCCTCTATCGATTCCCGAGTGGAAATTCGTTCACATAACGATGGACTCTGTGACGAAGCTTCCTACTACGCGAAGACAACATGATGCAATTTGGGTTATCATAGATCGTCTCACAAAAGTCGCACACTTCATACCAATTCGCGAGAGCTACTCATTGGAGAAAATGGCTAAAATTTACATTGACGAGATCATTACTTGACACGGAGTGCCACTGTCAATCGTTTCAGATCGTGATTGTCGATTTACTTCAAGGTTCTGGATTGCATTACAAGAAGGTTTATGCACCAAGATTAGAATGAGCACGACATATTATCCGCAGCCTGATGGCCAAAGCGAGCGCACGATCCTTACACTTGAAGACATGTTGAGAACCTGTGTTCTCGAGTTTAGTGGTAACTGGGACGACCACTTGCCGTTAGCAGAGTTTTCTTACAACAATAGTTACCACTCATCTATCGAAGCCGCACCTTTTCAAGCATTATACGGACGCAAGTGCCGAACGCCTACTTGTTGGCATGAAGTCAATGAAGCACCAATCGCCGGTCCCGAGCTACTTCCACAGACTAACGACAAGATTCGAATCATTCACCAACGACTGGAAACTGCTCAATCGCGACAGAAATCATATCACGACCGACGTTATAAGCCTTTAGAATTCCATAAGGATGATTATGTGGTACTGAAAATATCACCGATGAAAGGTGTGTTCAGATTCGGCAAGCGCGACAAGCTAGCACCACGATTTGTTGGTCCTTTCAAGATCATCGAACGTGTTGGAACTCAATCCTATCTCTTGGATTTTTCGACCGAATTATCCAACATACACCTTGTGTTTCACGTCTCACAATTGAGGAAGTGCAAGGAAAATGAAAGTGAAAAGTGGGCCGATCATTTGAGCTACAAGATCAACGAGAAGCTGCAATGCGATGAGCCTGAGACTATTTTGGAGACGAAAATGAAGCAGCTAAGGAACCGAGAAGTGGCAATGGTGTTGGTGTAATGGAGGACTTCTCATGGGACTTGGTCATCTAATGAGATATGATCATTCGTGAAAATCGCTGATCTGGGACAAATTTTCTTGCGCGACGAGTCCTTTTGGCTTGGATCATTTTCATCTGCTCAGTCCACAGCATCCAGACATAGTTGTGGTGGTGATTATAAGCTACGTTGTGGAAGATGCGAAAAATTCGAAGACTTGCTCGGTCGGTGCCAGTAGCTCTGACAGTTAGGCAGCGGTCAAGCATTGGGTATATATAGTACCATGGGCCTAAAAGATTCCTTTGGAAAAATTGAGATGCCTTTTCAAACATACCATCGGAGCCCAGTTGTTGTATCTCTCGGCATATTTGTTCCTCGGGTACTTCCTCGTCATATTCAGGACAACCAGGGAAATCTTGGCGGCGCGGAAGACGAAGTATATGGCGAAATTTCTGGAAAGGTATTTCAACGGAATGGTCCTCGGTATTACCAAAAATACGTTCATTTTCATGGTCAGGGTGGTAGGTGAGGGTATGCTAGAATTGTTAGAGATATACTTGAGGTGGGCGAGGACGAGGACGGCTGGTTAGGGCGTAGGATATTCGGTGTCCTAATAGAATCTCTTCAACTACTCGGTTAGAGAGTCGAAGGTCTGGGTCTTCATCGGTTTTGTTTAGGAAGGTTGGGTCTAGCAGGAAATTTTTTGGTTGCTCTGAGGCTCTGGGGGTGTGCTACAGATCCCGAGGTTATTTCCTCGTCTGATTGACGGTTTGGGTCTGAGTGTTGAGAGCTAGGGGGAGGTATTGTACCTGTCAACCAGCTTAAAGTTAGATACGTGTTTGCTTAAAATCATGACTTATTCAGAGATGTTTCATGTGTTACACGATAGATAAAATGAATCTGATTTGTTAAAGGGATTCTACAGATTAATTCTCAGTAAGAGAATCCATTTGAAGAACCAAAGTCTGCAAGACCAGTCCCAACTCAGATTAATTCATGTGAAATAGCCTATAGACAAGATATAAAACCTCTAAACCATTGAACTATCAAGTGAGCTCAACACTGTGGTTTCCAGACTTAGAAAAAATGTGCCACAACTTGCGGATAAAGAGGCATCTGAGAGTTCCAACTCTCGGATGAAGCTTTGGTCGTGGGTTGTGTTTAAAATTGATGTATGAAATTTTGGACCATACCAACCTGCGGATATAGTGTCGTCCGAGAGTTGAAACTCTCGGATAAAACAGAGAGTGAAAGTTGTACTTAGAAACTTTGATAAGATCTCAGGTTAGAGGACTAGCGGATGAAGTTTTAACCGCAAGTTATAACTTGCAGATAAGACTCTACACGTGAGTTTTAACATAGAAAAATTATGATTAGTCCACTTTTGAGAATGTTTTGCGGATGAAGTGTTACCCGCGAGTTGTCACTCGCGGACAAACCTTTACACGCATGTTTAACTTAAAAAAACTTTGTGAACCATTGAGGTGATAGTTATGCACGAGAGTTACAACTCTCTTGTATAGCTTGTCATCCCTAACACTTCAAAAATTTTAAGCCCCTCCCTTTCCAACAACCTTTGTTGCCCAAGAGTTGTAACTCTCCGGTAAAGGTTATAATACTTGGTAAAAATTTCTCTTTTATGCTCAACCGTTAAAGAACTTCCACACTTAACCATTATCGATCAAAAAGTGGTTTGTGAAAAACCTTTTCAGTTTCTTAACCACGAAGAAACTACACTTTCAGACCTTAAAAACCCCTTTTAGGAATCGATTAAGTGTTCGGTTTTAAAAGAAAAATGTGTATTGATGCATAAAAACGTAAATGATAGTCACTTTAAGCACGAAATCGCTTTATATACTTCAAAATCTTCAGATTTAGATGAAACAGTGAAGGATTTAGACGAGTTTTGTGGGTTTTGTTCTTGAGGATGAAGAAGATGATGGAAGGGGTTTGAAAGTGAAAAGTGGGCGGTTTATATATGATTTTGAAAGTTCGGTTCCCCCCAAACCCAATAAGCGGGAACCCGACCCAATTAGCAGTCTTCATTTCGAAGAATAAAATAATAAAATAAATAAAAACTAAAACAAAAAAAATTAAATTAAGAAAAATTAAAATTAAATTAAATTTAAAGGAACTTAACAAATAAAATCTTTTTGGGATTTTAAATTTATAATAAAATAGAGAGAAAGTAAACACACAAAAATAAGAGAAAATTTTTTTGGATTTTATATTTAAGGAAAAACACTTGAACACAAAAAAATCTTTTTGGCTTTAAATTTAATTAAAAAATAAAACACACTAAGTAAAAATAGCATACTTAAATATTAAATACACCAACAATAAAATACATTCTCCCTCTCCGAGTGTGCACGATATGCCACATAAAACACTCGGATACTTTCCTTGATGTGTCCCGATTAGGCATGATACAGAGAAAAATTAACACAAAGCCTAGAAATATACTAAATAAACACGAAACATAAGTTAGTAGAAAATGTAACATTAATCGAAAAAGAAAATATGTCTTTTGATAAGGCAGATAAACTTTGCATAAATGTTGCATTTTAAAATAAATTATGTTAATAAATTCGGCATACCTAACTTGTTCACCAGAAAATTAAAATGTTTTTCATCCAAAGGTTTTGTGAATAAGTCGGCAATCTGATTTTCGTTGTTTACAAAGTGTAATTCCACGGTACCTTTTTCAACATGATCTTTTATAAAATGGTACCGAATATCAATGTGTTTAGCACGAGAATGTTTTACGTGGTTAACCATAATTGCTATTGCGCTCTCGGAGTCGCAATAGTTTGGAATGCGGCTTAGCCTGAAGCCATAGTCTCGGAGTTGAGTGCGCATCCAAGGTAGTTGAGAGCAGCACCTTGCAGCAACAAGGAACTAGATGTGACCCGATGTGCTCATTCTGTCATGCTTGCAACCTGCATGATCTGCATCTAAGTAGGTAGATAGTTAAAAACTGGTTCCTTTCGGATACCAGAGACCAAGGTTAGGCGCACGTTTTAGATATCGCAAAATTCGTTTAACGGTAGCCAAGTGTGACTCTTTAGGATCAGCTAGAAAATGAGCACACAAGCATGTAGCAAGCATGATATCCGGTCTAATAGCAGTTAAATATGATAAGGAACCAATCATTCCTGGATAAGTCGTGATGTATGTGGATTTACCCATTGGATCTGCATCAGGCTTTGAGGAAATCGACGTGGTAGTTTTCATAGACGTACAGTTTTCCATCTTAAATCTCTTTAGAAGATCGTGAATGTACTTTGATTGGTTTATGTGAATCCCATCAGGAAGTTGTTTGACTTGTAATATGAGGAAAAACTTCATCTCCCCCATCATACTCATCTCGAACCTCGATTCCATTAATTTTGAAAATTCTTCACACAGTGAAGGTTTTGTAGAACTGAATATTATGTCATCTACGTAAATTTGAACGAGTAAGATGTCATTACCTTTATGTTGTATGAACAAGGTTATATCGACCGTACCTTTTGAGAAACCTAAATAAAGGAGGAATTTTGTTAAGCTATCATACCATGCCTGAGGTGCTTGTTTCAAACCATAAAGGGCTTTGTCAAGAGCATAGACATATGATCGTCTAGACTCATCGAAAAAAGCTTCTGGTTGGTCCACATACACCTCCTCTTTCAGAATCCCGTTGAGAAACGCCATCTTCACATCCATTTGATAGACCGTGCAGTCTTTGTGTGCCGCGTATGTTATGAAGATGCGAGTTGCTCCAAGTCTGGCAACTGGAGCAAACGTTTAATCATAGTCGATTCCATCTAGTTGACGATAACTTTTAGCTATGATTCTGGCTTTGTTTCGGATGACAATCCCGTTCTCGTCCCTTTTATTCTTGAAAATCCATTTGCTGCCGATAATTGACCGATCTTTTGGTCGCGAAACTAACCACTGGACGCATAGACATTCGAACTGTTGCAGTTCGTCATGCATGGCGTTCAACCAGTTTGGATCTCGTAATGCTTCAGCGATTGTTGTAGGTTCGGTCTTGCTCAGGAACGCAGCGAACATGCGTTCTTCATTTGTTGCTCTTCTGGTTCGAACCGGAGCAGACTTGTCCCCAACGATTTGAGATTCGGGGTGCGATAAAGTTCATTTATGCAAAAGAGGTATGAGATCGTTTGCAGATTGGGGTGAATCAGAAGGGTTTGAGTCAGTTTGAGGAGCATCGGCCGGTGTAGAGGATTCTGGAACTATGTCAGGGTTCAGGGTAGGAACAGAAACACTAGTTGGAGTTTTGGAAGATTGTGGTGTGGGGTCAGTAGGTATAGGCTCAGATGTGTCAAAAGTGGTGGAGCTTTGACAGACTTCATTATGTCTGCACCAGATATAGAAGTTGAATTAGACTTAGAACTAGGATATAAAAAATCAAATAAAATATCTAGTTTAGATCATCTTGGCCTTTTGATGGGATAGGCGGTGATGCAGATGTTGTCCGAACTGGTTCAGACAGTTGATGTGGAGCCAGTTCTGAGCTGGTTTGATCAGAAGCATATTCAGACTCAGCTAAATCATTGAATGTGATGTTCACACTCTCATTAACGGTTTTTGTGTGTTTGTTGAAGACCCGGTAGGAGGCTGAATTCTTGGAGTATCCAATGAAGATTGCTTCATCTCCTTTTGCATCGAACTTACCGAGATTATCTTTATCGTTTAGAAAGAAACACCTGCAACCAAAAACACCAAAGTATTTGATATTAGGTGCACGTTTATTTATAATCTCATAATGTGTTTCGCTAAACTTTTTATTGATGATAGATCGATTTCGGGTGTAGCATTCAGTGTCCACAGCTTCGGCCCAAAAGTGTAGTGGCAGCTTCGAGTATGTGATAATGAATCGAGCTACTTGGACCAGAATTTGATTCCGCCGTTCTACAACACCGTTCTGTTGTGGAGTTTTGGCAGTGGAATAGTGATGGGTTATACCAACAGAATCTAGGAATATGGTTAACTCATTGTACTTGAACTTTGTGTCGTTGTCCATACGGATGGCTTGGGCTTGAATATTGAGATTGACTTTAGTCAAATTTAGAAATGAGATGATAAGTTTGGTTTTTCATCCTTCGTGCGTAGTAACCTCACCCAGGTGTATCTTGAGTACTCATCAACCATCACAAATATGTACTTTTTTGTCGTTAATGCTCTGAATGTGCATCGGTCCACACAAATCCATGTGGATGAGCTCCAGTGGTTGTGTAGCGTTAGGAGATGGTTTTTATTTGTGTGAGGATTTTTTTGATCTTGCTCCGTTCGCAGGCTGCACACAGTTGATCTTTGTCAAACTTCAGATCTGGCAGACCTGAGACGATTTGATGCGAGCTTGGTTATGTTTTTGAAATTCAAATGAGAGAATCGCTTGTGCCATAACCAAGACTGTTGAGATGAGGCGTTAGATAAGAGATAGATCTTCTTGTTGACTTTCACTTTGCAAGGGTTGATGGTGTACAAGTTTGATTGTCGAGTGCCGGCGAGAATTTCCTTACCCGTTGGAGAAAAGAATGCTACATCTTGTGGCTTTGAAAGATTCCTCAAGTCCTTTATCACAAAGTTTGCCAATACTAAAGAGATTGTGGCCAAGCCCTTGGACATAAGAAACTTGAGCAATCTTAAGATTTTCCATTTCAAGATCCCCAAAGCCACAGATTTAAGCAATACCGTTGTTGCCAAATTTCAACGAACCACCATCAGATGACGTGAAGTTGGATAGGAGATCTTTTCGACCAGTCATATGACTCGACCATCCATAGTCTAGAATCCACACACTGTTTGCCTGAAAGCAAAAGTCTGATCAGTGTGTGTCGATTGAAGAACAGGTTCTGAACTGAGTGTTCAGAAGCCGTCGAAGATGAAGAGCGGGTTCTAATTTGAGGTGATTAGAAACCATTTCTGCAAGACACTTAGGTGATCTTTGGTACCCAAACTGTATGGAATTTGGGTCGTGTTGGATTAGCATTTATGGTTAGGTTCTTAAAATAGGAACCTCCATAGATCTTATACGATGTACACTTAAAGTCTATGTTTGCAGGAAGATCATTCTTAGGAATCCAGACAGACTTATATTTAATAGGTCTAGGAGTTTCCTTTTTAACCTTTTGATTAGGCCTACGACGACATTTATGTCTGAAAACTGGAGCATAGTTTAACAATGTAGGCACAGACAAACTTTGTGGCGTTTTGGACATATCAAACAACTATAAAACGAATATGTCTTAACATTGAAAACATTAGTCATAGCACAATCATTCAAAACGGTACTGGAATTTAAATCAACCACAATTTTGTCTTTGATTATATAGGAAACTAACGACTTTGAAATAACAGGAATTGCATCTTGACTCTTGACTTTAGATGACGTCTTTTGAGTTGTGTCCTTTGGTTTTACTCGATTGTCTGAAATGAAATGCATATTTTTGTTAGCATTCGCAGATTTAGAATCAATAAACTTTGTGTGCGATTTCTGTTTCCAAGAATTTTGTTTACCCTTATTACAAGAAGCAACAAAATTTTCGGGAACAGTTCTGGAAGTGTTGCCAACGTGTTTTGAAACAGATACTATCATTTGGGCTTTGCCTTTCTTTATGTCTAAAACATATTGTTTTCCTAGATTAGAGTTTGACTCACTGGCTTGAGATAGATTTGTAACCTTAGAGTTGTGAATTACAGAAACTGATTTTACTAAACGATGTTGAGTAGATTCAATTTGAGATTCTAACCCCTTAATGGTTGCTAGAAGCTGATCTCATTCTTTGTCAAATGATTTAGCATCGAGATTAAACTTCTGTTCCCGAACTGAAAACTGTCTTCTTGCATCATTAAACTCATTTTCTTTTCTTAAAAAGTTGTTTCTCTCTGAATCAAGCAATTCTTTGGTTTCTGTTAAGGCTAACTCAAGGGCATGGAATTTATCAGTTAGTTGTGAAGCATCAGCTAGAGAAGAATTAAGTCGAGCAATTTCGGCTTCAAGATCTTATATTTTCTTTGAAAAATCTATCCGTTCTTGCTGAAAAGATCATTATGTGGTTTCCAATATCTTTTCTAGATCAGAAGCCCGTTGTTCAAGAATAGTATATGGTATGTATTCACGACGTTTTGGCAAGGTTGGATCTTGTGTAATCTCCTTTGGTTCAACAAATTCCACTTCTCTATAAGATTTATCTAATTTTCTTTGAAGAGAGTCATAATTTAACCAATCATATACAAACTTAATTTGTAGGGTATCAGATTGTGCTCGTTTTTATTCTTCTTTGGCTAACACTTCCGGCCATGTTTTGTTATAGGGCATCACAAATCCTTAACCCATGGTACCAACACGATATAATGGACTTTTCTATTTGTTTATCAATTCTTCAATGACTCTAGGACCGGTGAACCCTAAACCATCTCAAGATTTTAATTCTCTAGGCTTATACATGTTTATGGTTTGATCAGTTTAGCCTCGTTTATAACATCTATCTTCCATGTCTTTGAGTTTTTTGTCTTAATTTCGTTCTCTCAGCCAAGACAAACTCATATTTCTGAAAGCAGTCGGAATTTCTACCTTAAGCTGTAACAACTGGCCTAAAAATATAAGGTATGAAACTCAAAATTAAACTAAATATAAAACTCGGATAATGAAGTAATAAACTCGAATGAAGTTATATGAATCTCGAATCATATAATCAATAAACTCGAATGGTGTTGTATGAATCTCGATGAAAGAAGTAATAAACTCGAATAATGATATAATGAAACTCGATTAAGTGAAGACCTAAACTCGAATGACACTTTGATGAAACTCGAATAAAGAAAGGATTTTCTCGGATGATGCTGTATAAAACTCGAATGATGAAGATACAAATCTCGATTTCTAAGGGATGAAACTCGAATAAAGAAACATAAAACTCGAATAAAACTACATAAAACTCGAACAGTTAAACAAAGAAACTCGATTAAAGAAGCAAGAAACTCGGGCATTATGTTATAAAACTCGATTGACACAACAACAAACTCGATTCACACTTGAATCGAGTTTAACATCCCAGAAAAATTTTCTAAGTACGTATATATATATATACAGTAATAATAAATGCTGTCACCTTTTCGTGCACACTTTTGTACTTTTATTAATATAAAATATGAAAACCCATACTACTTATCACTCCAAAAAGTAAGTTGTCCTTTAAAGGACAACTAGCATGTACTTTTGTATTATTTTAATAATAAACAACATGCAACAAACAATTATGAAATCGGCCACACCTTTTTGTCCAACACTCAACCGAAAACACATTTTCTTTTCATCATTTCACTAAATTTTAATTAGTTTATCATTATTTTTAATAACCTTTTTTCTTCTATAAATAGAAGACAAAACCCATTTCACAAAAACACACCAACATACCTATTCTCTCAAAGAAAGAAAAATCGGCCAACCATATTGATTTCAAGTGTTCTTCCACTTTTGTAAGTTTTTCTTATATACTTTATTTTTCCACCTTAAAAATTTATAAAACATGAAAAATTAAATATATTTACCAAAAATATAATATTTTTCATTTACAATTCGGTTTTTCATAATACTCGTGAAAATTTTCCATGCAAAATATATGAATACCCTTTTCATAATGATGCACATGCTCGTATATATATGTATGCATTTTCGTATATATATATATATATATATATATATATATATATATATATATGTACATATATACGTGAGTATGCATGCATGCAAACCATTTTAGAAATAAATATCCATAAATCGATATTCACGTATAAAATCCCACAAAATTATTCATACATCACAAGTACATAAAAATAATTCCGAAGTACTCAAACACGTATTATGATGATATTGACCCGAACTCGTAAAAATATTAGGACGAGTCTCAACTATACAATCAAGTGTTCAACTCAGATCCAAAAATATCATCAAAAATCAACAAGGTGAGTCTTCATAGTCCCATTTTTCACATTATTATGTTTTGGGATGAAATACATGCTTCGTTTTTATATGGACACAAAAACTTCTCGATTCTATTATGTATTACATATGTGATTTCCGCCCTTATATCATGAAATCGTTAGTTGCATTTGTTTGCAAGCGCGAATATATTGTGGATAGATCTATTGGGAGTCATGTCCCCCACTCGGGTTAGTGGTTTAGCTAACGGCGGGTGCATATATATTCAACTCACGGTATTACGTATGGGAATACTGCTCGGGGCAAAACTCATTCTAATTAAGCTTCGGTGACATGATGGTTTATGTAATACATCTCATGGAATTTATGATTTTATAAATTCAAACGCATCTGATAATGTCCATACAACTGGTCTTTTCGTGTAAACCTATGAACTCACCAACAATTTTGTTGACGTATTTTAGCATGTATTTTCAGGTAATTAAGGCAAGTGTGCCTTCGGATACACCAATTTTTCAAGCTTCCGCATTTCATGGAGTCGCATGCATATTTCGAAACTAATGGAGATTTGACTGCATTATTTTTGGACGCATTAATTATGTATTAGAATCTCTGTATTACGCGAACTTCATTCCTTTCATTCTGTAAAACATTATTACATTTTTAAATTTTAATGATGTAATATTTCGAAAACGTCCATATAGTGGTCGTTCGTTATAATTAAGGTTACGCTTCCGCACTCGTCACGACTCGCTGCCAACCAAGGTGGCAGGGTGTGACAGATTGGTATCAGAGCCATAGTTATAGTGAACTAGGTTCTATCAGTACCCTAGACTATAACTGCACATAAAAATTTCTGATTTTAAGAATGTTTTTGTAACTAACTAAAAGAGTACAAATGAACCTTGTTAGCAGAAACCATGAACCATCCAGAAATTATCATCCCATCTGACTCAGAGGAGGAATACACTCCCGCAAGTCCCACGGCCACGGAAGTCTTTTCAGATGAAGAAACCTCGGAGGAGGAGGACCCGTCGGAAGATCCGATGGAGGAATCCGAAGAAGAGCCGATGGAGGAAGAGGATCCTTCACCACCGACGGCCCCTGCTCGCGTCCCGTACCACCCGGCCGAACCATCATATAAGCCGTATAGGCCTTACCCTAACGGCCCAAAGATGTTGTACACACCCCGGAAACGGGTAAGCATACCAAGAAGGGAGACTATTCCTGTTCCGACTCCCCAGCCCAATCCCCCGACACCACACCGACGGGAAGACGCCCGGCGATGGACCTGGATACCGGAGACCCTCCGCGAATGGAGGCAGATGGAGGGAGTTCCTCCAAACTTCGAGATCGGAGGACCATCCTCCGCACCTGTCTCATCGCTCACCCAAGAGCCTGCCGATCAGACCATACCACTTTTGATCGCAAGGTCTACCAGGCATGACCACCAGATTCGGTCACTTAACCTGGATATCGGGGAGATGACCACTCGTTTAGAGCGGGAGGAGTTGCAAAACTCCAACATATATTGGGCCAATCAGCACGCCCTTGCTATACAGCAGGACGGACTGAATGAGCTCCGACAGCAACTAGCCGAGAGCCAAGCCCGGATCGAAGAGCTGACGCAGCGCCTCCACTCAATGGAAAAGGGAGAGACCCCTGATCACTCCCACACCTAGTACTTTTCCATTTCCTTTGTATTGGTAGGAAAAATATCGTGTAATAGCGTAGGATAAAGTTTTCGGGTAATAACCCGCCCCCAATGTAAGAAAAATTTCGAATGATTAATGAAAATTCCCAAGATATTTATGAGATCGTGCTTGATGATTATAGTATTATGCTGCATCTTTAAGATTCAACTTCTTACACTATGATTCTCTTTAAACTTCAAGATAATGCCGCCAAAACGAACAATGAATGCCGCTGACATTGAAGAGCTTGTTGCACAAAGGGTGGCTGCCGCCATAGCTACCTACGAGGCAAATCGGAATAGCACAGCCAATGGGGATGGTGGTGCTAGTCGCACCATGGGAGGAACTGAAACTCACACGAAAGGTTGTGGGATTAAAGGGTTTTTAAGTTGCAAACCCCGGTATTTCAATGGAACCGAAGGAGCAGTCGGTTTGATCCGTTGGTTTGAAAAGTTAGAATCCGTATATCGTGTCAGCGGGTGCGCTGAAGGAGACAAGGTGAAATTTGCTACTCACACCTTGCAAGATAGCGCTCTCACATGGTGGAATTCCTACGTCCAGTCCGTAGGTATTGACGAAGCCTACCAGCTCACGTGGTCCACGTTGAAACAGATGATGACGGATGAGTACTGTCCGAGAAACGAACTCCAGAAAGTGGAATCGGAGTTCTGGAATCTATCAATGAAAGGAACGGACATTGCAGGATATACCAACCGATTCCGTGAACTAAGTATCCTATGTCCGCAAATGGTAACCACGGAATACAAGAAGATTGAACTCTATATTTGGGGACTCGCTCCTCAAATACAAGGAAACGTTACAGCCTCCAACCCATCCACCATACAGGACGCCATCAGAATGGCCAACAATCTTATGGACCAAGTATCCCGGAGGAACGAAGCCAAAGCCGGGGAAAACAAGAGAAAGTGGGAAGAAAAGACCGGAAAGAACACGGGTTCACAGTCCAAGAAACCCGAGACCGTTAAAGCCTATGTAGCAGGAGTTGAGTCAAGGAGAGGCTATACCGGTACCAAGCCTTTTTGCACCAAATGCACCTTCCACCACAACCCTGGCCCCTGTCCAACCCAATGCGGAAAATGCAAACGTTTGGGCCATATGGCCAAAGATTGTAGATCCGGAGCCCCGGGTGCCAGTGGTAGCAACCCGAGGGGCTGTTTCGAATGTGGCGCAACGGGACACGTCAAGAGTGAGTGTCCGAAATTGAGGAACGAAGGAGGAGCTCAGGGGAGAGCATTTGTGTTGGGAGCAGGAGACGCTCGTCAGGACCCCCACGTGGTATCAGGTACGTTTCTCCTAAACGATATTTACGCTTACGTACTCTTTGATACTGGGGCTGATAGGAGCTTTATATCTGATAAGTTTAGCCAGCAGTTGAATGTTTCTACTCTTCCCTTAGACAACTCATATACAATAGAACTGGCGGATGGCAAAATAATAAAGGCAAGTAGTATCATTAAGGAATGCACACTAAAACTAGCGGATCACTTCTTTAAGATAGACTTAATGCCTATAGAACTCGGAAGTTTTGATGTGGTGATTGGTATGGACTGGTTGTCACATAACCAGGCTGAGATTTTGTGTGGTAAGAAAGTGGTGCGAATACCACTCAGTAAGAAGAAAGTCCTCACGATCCAAGGGGAAAAGAAGAACCGACAATTGAATGTCATATCCGGCCTAAGAACATCAAAATGTCTTAGGAAGGGTTGTCATGCAGTGCTGGTCCAGATCGTAGAAAAAGAGTCGAAGGAAAAACGACTTGAGGATATTCCAGTAGTACGTGACTACCCGAAGGTATTCCTGGAAGACTTGCCTGGGCTTCCTCCAGCTAGGCAAGTAGAATTTCAAATCGACTTAGTGCCAGGAGCTGCACCGGTCGCAAGAGCCCCATATAGGCTCGCACCTTCTGAGATGCAAGAACTATCCAGTCAATTGCAAGAATTGATGGATAAAGGATTCATTCGACCAAGTTCCTCACCTTGGGGAGCTCCGGTTTTGTTCGTTAAAAAGAAAGACGGATCCTTCCGAATGTGCATAGACTACCGAGAGCTAAACAAGTTAACGGTAAAGAACCGCTACCCTCTCCCTAGGATTGATGACCTGTTCGACCAGTTACAGGGATCTAGCTTCTACTCAAAGATTGACCTGCGCTCCGGTTATAATCAAGTAAAAGTTCGGGAGGAAGATATCCCCAAGACGGCATTCAGAACTCGTTATGGACATTACGAATTCCAGGTGATGCCATTCGGTTTAACCAACGCACCAGCCGTATTTATGGACCTCATGAATCGGGTGTGTAAACCATATCTGGATAAATTTGTAATAGTGTTCATAGACGATATCCTAATCTATTCCAGAAGTAAAGAAGAGCATGAACAACATCTCAAGTTGATCTTGGAGTTGTTAGAGAAAGAGCAGCTATACGCCAAATTTTCAAAATGTGAATTTTGGTTGCGAGAAGTAAAATTCGTTGGGCATGTGCTCAACAGTCAGGGAATTCAGGTTGACCCATCAAAGATCGAGGCCATAAAGAACTGGGCAATCCCTAGAACCCCCACAGAAGTCCGCCAATTTCTAGGACTTGCCGGTTATTATAGGCGATTCATTGAGAACTTCTCGAAGATAGCAGGTTCCTTAACGGAGTTGACCCGTAAGGATGTGAAATACGTCTGGGGTGAAGAGCAGGAAAAGGCGTTTCAGCTGCTTAAGCAGAGGTTGTGTAGTGCACCAATTCTGTCCCTACCCGAAGGGACTGAAAATTTTGTAGTCTACTGTGATGCCTCGCACAACGGATTTGGTTGTGTGCTCATGCAAAGGGACAAGGTCATCGCTTATGCATCACGAAAGCTCAAGATGCACGAGGTAAACTATACGACTCATGACCTAGAACTGGGAGCAGTGGTGTTTGCTCTCAAAATATCGAGGCACTATTTGTATGGAACCAAGTGCACGGTGTTCACGGACCATAAAAGCCTCCAGCATATTCTGAATCAGAAAGAGTTAAATATGAGGCAACGACGTTGGGTGGAACTTCTTAGCGACTATGACTGCGAGATTCGCTACCATCCAGGAAAAGCAAATGTCGTAGCTGACGCCCTAAGCCGAAAGGAACGGGTTAAGCCATTGAGAGTCCGAGCTTTGGTAATGACTATACAGTCAAACCTAAACTCTCAAGTCCGAGAGGCACAAGAAGAGGCAGTCAAGGAGGATAATCTGCTGAATGAAGCATTGAGAGGCATGGATAAGCAGTTTGAAATTAAGTCAGATGGATGCCGATACTTCATGGGCAGAATTTGGTTACCGAAGTTTGGAGGCGTAAGGAAACTGGTCATGGATGAAGGGCACAAAACAAGATATGCTATTCATCCAGGGTCGGACAAGATGTATCACGACTTGAAGGGATCATACTGGTGGCCAAACATGAAGGCTGACATTGCTACTTATGTCAGCAAGTGCTTAACATGTTTAAAAGTTAAGGCTGAGCATCAAAGGCCGTCAGGATTGCTAGTCCAGCCAGAGATACCCCAATGGAAGTGGGAAAATGTCACCATGGATTTTATCACCAAGTTGCCAAAGACTTCTGGAGGTTATGACACCATCTGGGTGATCGTGGATCGGCTGAACAAGACCGCACACTTCCTGCCAATCAAGGAGACTGACAAGATGGATAAGTTAATACGAACCTATCATAAGGAGGTCGTCTCAAGGCATGGGGTACCAGTATCCATTATATCAGACAGAGACAGCCGATTTACATCAAGGTTCTGGAAATCATTGCAAGAAGCACTAGGAACGCGTCTGCATATGAGTACAGCCTATCACCCGCAAACGGACGGTCAGAGTGAAAGAACGATTCAAACATTGGAAGATATGCAAAGGGCATGTGTCATCGACTTTGGAAAAAGTTGGGACAGACACCTGCCATTAGTCGAGTTTTCTTATAACAACAGTTACCACTCGAGCATTAAGACCGCCCCATTCGAAGCACTCTATGGACGAAAGTGTCGATCACCTCTTTGTTGGGCTGAAGTAGGGGATACTCAGATTACTGGACCTGAGATCATCCAGGAAACTACAGAGAAGATAGCCCAGATTCGGAACCGATTGAAGATTGCGCGGGATCGACAGAAGAGTTATGCAGACATCCGACGGAAGGATTTGGAATTCCAAGAGGGAGATCAAGTGATGCTGAAAGTCTCGCCTTGGAAAGGCGTAATCCGTTTCGGAAAACGAGGAAAACTCAATCCTCGTTATATCGGGCCATTCAAAATCACCAGAAGATTTGGCCCGGTAGCTTACAGACTCGATCTACCCCCGGAGCTTAGTAACGTTGATAATACCTTCCACGTATCCAATCTTAAGAAATGTCTGGCTGATGAATCACTCGTGATACCCATGGACGAGCTGGAGATAGACGATAAGTTGAATTTCATTGAGCAACCGGTGGAAATAATGAACCGAGAAGTCAAGAAACTCAAGCACAGTCGAATTCCAATAATAAAGGTCCGATGGAACTCTAAACGAGGTCCTGAGTTTACTTGGGAACGCGAAGATCAATTCCGAGAGAAGTACCCCCAGCTGTTCTCAAAAGTCCAAGCAGAGGAGAACACGAGCTAATTTCGGGACGAAATTCCTTCAACAGGGGGAGACTGTAACAACTGGCCAAAAAATATAAGGTATGAAACTCAAAATTAAAGTAAATATAAAACTCGGATAATGAAGTAATAAACTCGAATGAAGTTATATGAATCTCGAATCATATAATCAATAAACTCGAATGGTGCTGTATGAATCTCGATGAAAGAAGTAATAAACTCGAATAATGATATAATGAAACTCGATTAAGTGAAGACCTAAACTCGAATGACACTTTGATGAAACTCGAATAAAGAAAGGATTTTCTCGGATGATGCTGTATAAAACTCGAATGATGAAGATACAAATCTCGATTTCTAAGGGATGAAACTCGAATAAAGAAACATAAAACTCGAATAAAACTACATAAAACTCGAACAGTTAAACAAAGAAACTCGATTAAAGAAGCAAGAAACTCGGGCATTATGTTATAAAACTCGATTGACACAACAACAAACTCGATTCACACTTGAATCGAGTTTAACATCCCAGAAAAATTTTCTAAGTACGTATATATAAAGTAATAATAAATGCTGTCACCTTTTTGTGCACACTTTTGTACTTTTATTAATATAAAATATGAAAACCCATACTACTTATCACTCTAAAAAGTAAGTTGTCCTTTAAAGGACAACTAGCTTGTACTTTTGTATTATTTTAATTATAAACAACATGCAACAAACAATTATGAAATCGGTCACACCTTTTTGTCCAACACTCAACCGAAAACACCTTTTCTTTTCATCATTTCACTAAATATTAATTAGTTTATCATTATTTTTAATAACCTTTTTTCTTCTATAAATAGAAGACAAAACCCATTTCACAAAAACACACCAACATACCTATTCTCTCAAAGAAAGAAAAATCGGCCAACCATATTGATTTCAAGTGTTCTTCCACTTTTGTAAGTTTTTCTTATATACTTTATTTTTCCACCTTAAAAATTTATAAAACATGAAAAATCAAATATATTTACCAAAAATATAATATTTTTCATTTACAATTCGGTTTTTCATAATACTCGTGAAAATTTTCCATGCAGAATATATGAATACCCTTTTCATAATGACGCACATGCTCGTATATATATGTATGCATTTTCGTATATATATATATATATATATATATATATATATATATATATATATATATATATATATATATATATATATATATATATATATATATATATATATGTACATATATACGTGAGTATGCATGCATGCAAACCATTTTAGAAATAAATATCCATAAATCGATATTCACGTATAAAATCCCACAAAATTATTCATACATCACAAGTACATAAAAATAATTACGAAGTACTCAAACACGTATTATGATGATATTGACCCGAACTCGTAAAAATATTAGGACGAGTCTCAACTATACAATCAAGTGTTCAACTCAGATCCAAAAATATCATCAAAAATCAACAAGGTGAGTCTTCATAGTCCCATTTTTCACATTATTATGTTTTGGGATGAAATACATGCTTCGTTTTTATATGGACACAAAAACTTCTCGATTCTATTATGTATTACATATGTGATTTCCGCCCTTATATCATGAAATCGTTAGTTGCATTTGTTTGCAAGCGCGAATATATTGTGGATAGATCTATTGGGAGTCATGTCCCCCACTCGGGTTAGTGGTTTAGCTAACGGCGGGTGCATATATATTCAACTCACGGTATTACGTATGGGAATACTGCTCGGGGCAAACTCATTCTAATTAAGCTTCGGTGACATGATGGTTTATGTAATACATCTCATGGAATTTATGATTTTATAAATTCAAACGCATCTGATAATGTCCATACAACTGGTCTTTTCGTGTAAACCTATGAACTCACCAACAATTTTGTTGACGTATTTTAGCATGTATTTTCAGGTAATTAAGGCAAGTGTGCCTTCGGATACACCAACTTTTCAAGCTTCCGCATTTCATGGAGTCGCATGCATATTTCGAAACTAACGGAGATTTGACTGCATTATTTTTGGACGCATTAATTATGTATTAGAATCTTTGTATTACGCGAACTTCATTCCTTTCATTCTGTAAAACATTATTACATTTTTAAATTTTAATGATGTAATATTTCGAAAACGTCCATATAGTGGTCGTTCGTTATAATTATGGTTACGCTTCCGCACTCGTCACGACTCGCTGCCAACCAAGGTGGCAGGGTGTGACATAAGCATTTGATGATCGTATTCTAGTTTAGAAATTTTTGCAGACAAGTCCTATTTCTCGTTATTAGCCTTAGACACTTCTTCTTGTAACACTAGGATGTTTGATTTTAAATCAGACTTTTCATTTTGAGCATTCATAAGGGTAGTTTGAAAGACTTTTAATTTTTTGGCCTCTTTTCTTAACACATTTAATTCAGTCAAAATTCCTCAGGAAGAAAACTTACTCAGGGTCAGTTGTGGAGGATTCCTTGCTTGTACTAGCATCCTGAGCCATCAATGAGACTTCAGATGCTTCATTCATATCTTCTATTGGTTGAGTGTCGGCAATGAAACACATAAGATCTGCAGCATCCTCTTCATCATCAGTGTCTTCTAACCACTGTTCCTCTTCAGCAAATAGAGCACGACCAGCATTCCTTTGCTTGGCGAGATTATACTTCGTCTAGTAATAATTTTCATTCTTCTGCTTTGGAAGACGACATTCACGCGCAAAGTGTCCCGGTTTTCCACAGTTGAAGCATCCTTTCTCCTTGTCATCAGCCTTGCGTTCTTCTTCCTTTGGTTTCTCAGCTACCTCCCTCTTGTCATCATATTTCTTACTCTTGGCTTCTCTTCGAAGTTTGTTGGACGTTTAGGAAATTTCTTACGAAATGCATTTGTGAGCAATGTAATTTGTTTCTAAAGTTCAGTAGCCTCAGGATCAGTGTCGGCTTCATCATTGTCTGACTCAGAGGACTCAGAAAGAAGTTTAAGGAGTTTAGAGGCTTTTGATGACTTAAGTGTCTTATCAATGAGAAGTGCAAGAGAATCAGATATGATAGGTTCATCTACCCTTTTGGTTTCAGACTTACCAGAGACTTCTGATTGATAGACTACTAGACTATCAAACAGATCGTGTATGTTGATGTCTTTAATCTCTCGAATCAACCAAAAGAATTGTTCGCATTCGGGTTTTAGCGAGTTTACGAATTTCCTATTCAACTCTACCTGTGATTTGTTGACTCCATTCTTTCGGAGTTCGTTCATCAGCATGAAGTACCGATGATATGTAGTCTCCAATAATTCACCATCTTTTGCTGAGAACATGTCGTAGCTGTTGAGAGCATTTGCTTCACGCTGTTTTGCGTTTCGATCATTTCCTTGCATTTGTCTGTCAATTTCATCTCACATCTCTCGTGCAGTCTTAAAGCTATCTATACTAATGTATATTTCTTCCGGAACAGCCTGGATGATGAAGGATCGTGCAATTCTGTCAGCTTTCTTTATATTTATTTGAGCAAGAGTGAGAACTACTTTATCTTTCGTAGCTGTTCCGGGGTCAGCAGCAGGTGGAAGAAATAGATAGAACGTTGCTGGACCATTGGAGATCAAGTCCAAAATGTCTTCAGCCAAGTCATGACGTTCTATGAAGTCGTGGTCCACAAAGTATAGCGTCCCCTATCCAAGGTTGGAGGCTAAACGTCTGATCCCATTACTAGAGTATCGCGATTCATGTTGCAAGCTTCTTTGGACTGCGGTCGGTAAGTGTTTATAACTTAATGATTGACAAACACAGTCAAGTGAGACTCAAGAATATTCTAATTGTAAATCGGAGCATAGCTTGCGGATGAAGTTATATCCGAGAGTTGTAACTCTCGGATAGAACTGAGGCCTTAATGACTTAGGATATTTTGGAAGTGGTTTTGTGTGCCTTGTGATCTGAGAGTTGTAACTCTCACATAAGTCTACATGTACTTGTGCAATAACATAGAGACAAGTATCGATTAGTATGATCCGAAAGTTGTAACTCTCGGATAAAGCATGAACTAGAATTTGGACTTAGAAAAATTAAAACTGAAAATCAACTCCTAGTTACGTCCGAGAGTTGTAACTCTTAGATGAAACCTTGAAGAACAGTTCATAATTTTAACGATTTAACAAACATAAAATACAGATCTGAATGATTTTTAGAATGAAATATGTTGGTACATCCGGTGTGACGACAGCAGTTTAGATTTGTAATTCATAGTATATTGCAATAGATAGGGTTTTGTTTATGCAATGGCTTGATATGTTCATGATTGCATGATAAGTTCATGAGGCATACGAACTTATGAAGGTAAGTTCGAAGGGTACGAACCTAGGGATGCTAAGTTCGTACAAACATATGCATGCTAAGTTCATACGAACTTAGCTGCATGGGTTTGAATCAATAAGTTCGTGGGCTTGGGCCACACACGAAATTAAGGGTTATATCATGAACTTGTGTTTGTAATTTCAGTGACTTTTGGCTCAGAATCTCAGAGGAGTTTGAGAGCCGAAAGAACAGTTCGCGAATTTACACTTAGGGAGATTTAGACTTTTAGAGACTTTTGGAGAATCACGAAATTAGACTTTGTCAGAGTGCACAGACGAACTTGAGAGTGTTTTTCGAGAGTATAGGAGCAATACAACGTGTGGGGTCGGTATTCTATCGGCTGTCATTTTGTTCGCCTCCGTGTTTCGCGTGTGATCGATCCGTTAAGCGTCTAACAACGATTCCGCACTCGTTGGACGACGTCGCGCCTTGATTCGATCCGTAGACGGTGCACCTTACAAGTTGTATTAGAGACAGGTTGAACGTTTTTCGTGTTCGTCGCGTTTAGTTGAACATTCATTGGTTTCTTGGCATTTTTCGGATAAATCACGCATTTTTCTTGAAGTTTCTACTGAGTTTCGAACAATTCTACTACCAACTATCTTTTTAGTTCATCATTTTAGTGGAAATCATTGTTTTTAGCCTTAAAATCATTGATTTAATCTGAAATTTTGAACAAATCGATTTTTTGGCCCTTTCACGAACTTGTGGCGCTCGCACTTAGGAGTATTTTTAGTGTTTCTCGAACTTGTCAGACGCTCTTCCACGAACTTGTCAGGATCTCGAATTTGTCAGGGTTCGAACTTATCCCATTATGGTTTCTAAATTTGACTGTTTCAAACTTGGCAGTTAGGGTTTCACGAACTTGACTAACTTCGAACTTATCCTTCTCGAACTTAACCATCTTCTATCTTGATAGGTCTCGAACTTAGTACACTCGATGTAAGGTCTACGACTGCAAGATCTATCTAGACGCGGATCCGTGAACGAGTGCGGAATCCTCGTTGACGGTTAGACGGACAACTCTCAACCAACGGAACACGGAGACTATTAGACGCTGAACGAACGACACACGAACGATCCTACGAACTAATTCTCTCCGAAACAGCACTCACCTAGCTGATAAACTCGAGATCGCCTTTCGCTTAATTCCTCACGAATTCTGCTAAAAGTCCCTTAATGATTCGAGTCTATCCCTAATTATAGACCCTGATTCGAGTCTGTTGTGGGCCAAGCTCGAATCTGGCCCAAGGCCCATTCGAGTCTGTCCACAAGACACTCTCGAATCTAGCCCATTCGAATCTAAGGATACATTCGAATCTATCACAGATTCGAATGTCTTCCTTTACCTATTCGAATCTAGCCAATACACTTAAATACTTAAGTGATGAAACTTATGTTTTACTTATGCTTGAGTTAATCTTTGACCTTTATGTTTGAACTTCTTGTAATATGTTACATCAAGTTCAAAAACACAATCAATAACAGACAAACACATATAAACATATATATCAAAACACTTGTTAATACTCAGAATATTACTTAAACCATAATGCAGATCGATTAGACTGCTATCGTCACACAGGGTGTACCAACAGACTCCCCCTTGACGATAGCTTCTAATTATTTACATTACATCAAATTTAAGTACTAGAGCTATATATACTACTACCTGCATATAATCCAGCATCTATACAAACTTTAACTACCTTTTGGAACTTCCTGGCTTCAGATCTCCATGGTTCAGTAAAGAAGATAGGCTGATCATGAAGCTTTTTCAGGTCGTCCTTTGATAGGTTTATCAAATGCAATGGATCATATACCTTCAAAATGACCTGCTCGTCTTGATCCTCCATGATGGCTTCAGCAGTGTCAATCTCGAGGTACCACCATTTCATGTTGCTCAAAACGTTCTGTGGCATCGATTTCATTGGTACTTTCTATAGACACCTCACAGGTTTGTATACCATCCTGGCCCATGGCCTACCTGTATGAGGATCTATTCTCGACTGATCCTCGACCCTCTTTCCGGTCCTTGGCTTGAGTCGCTCGAACTTTCCTGATCTTCCATCTTTCCTTATAATTCTTGCCACGACTTCAGCATACTGGTCTTCACCTATATTAATTAACTCTTTCCATGCAAGCTCCTTTACTTCAATCTTGGGCAATGAGTTAAATGCTTTTAGTGTTCGCCTCAAGTATTGTAGTCCATCTCTTCTTTTCAAGATAAATAGCTGCAGTTCTTTATCAAAGAACCAGCTTATAATGCCTCCTAAGAAGCTTCCAGCACCTGGAACTCTCATTTTCTTCTTCATCTTCAACTGATCTTTCTTTTCCTCTTTCTTGAACCAAAGATTTATCAAGTCAGTTCTAGATGGCTCCTTCTCGGCCTCTTCAAGTTCTTTGTCCTCGACTGAGGCTACCTTGATATAGTCAATGTCAATCACATTATGATTTTGTCCTTCATATAGCTCCGTGACAGGTTGTGAATTGATAATAACCTCATTGACATGATCGTCTTCATCATCCAACACTTCATCGTCTGATTTCCAGTCCACAACCTCCTCTGGAATAAATTCTCCTTCTTCTAACTCTTCTTCTTCATCGTCAAAATCCATAAGCTCTTCCTCTATGTCCTTCAGTGCATCAATCATGTCACTATCCAGAACCCTCGAGGAACCTGCTTCTTTTCCAGATCCTCCTACTTCTCCTTCTGTACTCGGCTCCCCCTGAATTTGTGTAGCTTGAGCTGCAGGAAAATCTACAGACTCATTTTCTTTATTTGCACCGGGATCATTGCCTTCATCATCATTATCTCTTCGCTGCACCTCCTGATCCTTACAACTTGTCTCCCCCTGAGTTTGTAAATTCTTCATGAGTTTCTCAAGGAGGGACCTCATTGATCGGATCTCTGAAGACTGATCTGCAATAAAAGATTTTAATTCAGTGTTCTCATCCCTTACATCCTCCACAATCTTCCTTAATTCGGCATTGTCTTTGTCAAGATTTGCGTTATGCGCCTGGAACTCGCCGACAGCCTTTGTGAGGGTTAGGATCTGAACATGCTGAAAGTCAACACGTCCCTTGAGTTGTACAAACCTCTGATTTTCAGTATATGCGGTTGAGGTAAATGGAATGGACTGAATGAGAGACGGAATGAATGGTGGTGGAATATATGGTTCATGATGCTGAGGTGGCGGTGATGGTGGAGCGGTGGCTTGAGGTTGGGATTGGGGAACTTCTGGCTGACTTGCGGATTCCGAAAAAGACCCTTGCATGAACCGATGACATTTGGCCCGTTGCCTCGTCACTAGTGGAGCAACCTCCTCTTATTCAAAATCCGAATCTTCAGATTCCCTTTCTTCTCTCCTCCTTGATCCTGCTGCTTCATTCACAACTAACCTAGCTCCATAGGTTCCGATGTGAATATTGGGATCTGCAGCCACTGATTCAGGAGCTTCAGCCTCCTGCCCATCCATATCATCTGATTCTGATGCTGATGATGTCAAGCCTTCATCAACCCTTTCTGCCTCATACTCATCCACATCTCTAAGAACATCTTCTGCTCCTTCTGGTGGACTGAGTAGCTCCCCCACTAATGCTGTGGCCACGTCCTCGTTTGCATGGGGTCCTGATGCCCATATCTCTTCTAGTGTTTGCACAATTTGTTCAGAATCAGGAACTGCACTTGAAGGCCCTGCTTCCTGTGCTTGGGGCTGCTCGCTTGTAGAAGGCCTTGATGCCTGGATTGGACTCACTGCTGGTCTCTGACGGCGTCTTTGAACTCTTGGCTGTTGTTGTTGTTGACGTTGTTGCTGTTGTTGTTGTTGTGGAAACTCAACGACCCCTGCCCAGTTGGCATCTTCCGGGGCTTGAAAATCCCTATCCACAATGGCTCCGAACAATGGACGAGCAACAGGAACAGCCAATCTTCCTTGGTGTGAGGAACAATCAGCGAAAATCCTTTTGTCCAGGATGGCAACACTCTGAAAGTCATTTGTCATTGGCAAGTTCGGCAAAAAGTGTCTGATCAACATCATAATGAATCTCGGATAGAGCAAAAACTGCTGATTTTCGGGAGCAGATATCTGATGAGCAAACTCCGAAAAGATCATCTCTGAAAAACTATATGGGCGATTATACACCATTGCGACAATCCCCGATTGAATCTTCGCGACAATATAGTCAAACCCTGCCTTTTTCACAGCAAAGCACACCATAAATACATGCGCCAAAAACCTCCATTGTCCTATCAATCCACTTTTCATGTATGACACTTTTGTCACATCGAGGCTGTACCCCATTCTTTGAAAGGCCGCTTGCCTTATATTCAACGGAAATTGTATAGGACCAGCTTCTTGTTCCTGAGTGCCCAACTGCAGCACTTGACGAATCATATCAGCCGAAAATACTAATGGCTGTCCTTCAATGCGAGTACGTAGAACTGTCGGAGTGACCGAGCAGTCTACTTGCAAATGGTCATAAAATTGACGGATGAAGGGTAACACTAGCTGCACATTATGCCATAGTGCATGTCCAATCCTTGATTCAGCTAGAAAATCCTGTACTTCACGGAATCCCTGCGCCTCAGGGAGATTTATGTCTGGATTAAGGACCATATTATGCTTGGGAACAAACGCTCGAATAGCCATTTCTGCACAATAAACAAAACAGTTAGACTCATTAAAAATCAATAAACTTGTTTAAATTCAAATTTGTTTTATTTTGTACTTGTTTAAGTACAAAATCTAACACAATTAAATTTCTACAAGTTTAATAAAATTTAAATTAAACAAAGTAAATAAAGTACAGATTCGAAAGTAACAGATTCGAAGTGTCCATATTCGAGTGTAATGGACAGATTCGAAAAGTCCCTATTCGAGTCTAATGGACAGATTCGAATATCATGGTCATCTCGAATCTAATGACAGATTCGAGAAACCCATGAACAGATTCGAATCCAAGAATAGACTCGAAGCCCCGTCGGTCCTTCTCTCACCAAAAATCCAAGATTTTAACCGTTTTGAACTTAGCAATACACATACATTAGTTCAACTAGGTTCTAATCATTGATTTATGCTTTTAATTTGATCTTTTATAGGTCCAAACTTGGTAATTTAGCAAAAAACCTATTTCGACCTATAAAACTTCAAAATTTGACGATTTAGTCTAAAATTGTGCATAAAACTACACAAATCTTGTACAATCCGGTTGATTATACCTAGATGTATCTGTAGAATCGAAACACCAAGTAAGAGACTCGACAAAATGTCGTTTTGGAGGATTACGATAGACTCAAAGAACAGATTCGAAATCGCCTTTAGATTTGATAGTATAGATTCGAAAACAGATGGAATTAATGACTTACTGTTAACCTATTTATACCACCAACCCTCAAATCTAAGCGTAGATTCGAATCTACTGACAGATTCGAATTACTCCTTATTCGAGTCTGTCTTAGATTCGAAACCACCAACACTTAGAAAAATTTCGAAAATTTTCTACGGTATTGTGTAACAAGATAAATTATGCCAATTCTTTTACCCTAAGCTCAAGATAGTTCACGCATTGTTTATTTTATCCAACTTTGAATGCACCCTCAGTAACTTTTGACCTTTTCCCTAAGTAAAAAATTAAACGAAACTAAAATGAAATAAAATAAACTAAGGTAAAAATAGAATAAAATAAAGTAAAATAAAATTTTGACCAAAAATTTAATCTAGACTTAAGAAAATTTACAATCTAAGCTAAATACTTAACAACATATTTTTGATGAGTATAGTCTAAGAAAGGTTCAATCAGATAGCGATGTCTGATACTAACTTTCAGTACTTAAACTGTCACACTTAGGAATTTTTGATTCCTTTGATTGTTTGTTGTGACATACCTATTTAGCTGATTGTTGGTATTTTACCCCGTTAAACATTCTACATTTCGGAATATCCCTTGGCCTTTTTATTTATCAGGAAATTATCTTACGTGACTCAGACATAGATATACTTTTATGATCAAGGCACACAGACAAAGATTCTAACTTGTTGGTATTTGCAAACTTTCTTTAAAAGACAAACATCGGACACAGGTCTGTATTTTCATACAACAAAGTGTCTTAGTTCGACTTAAGGTTTATTATTAAAGTTAGCAGACAGCGGTGACAGGTCTGTACTGACGTACAACAAAACGACATATCTGCTAACTCGAATCTAAACAGAGACAACAGGTCTGTACTTAC
>JAANYP010006324.1:0-59935 GCA_020465985.1 Centrapalus pauciflorus | reverse complement strand
ACACTTAGAAAAATTTCGAAAATTTTCTACGGTATTGTGTAACAAGATAAATTATGCCAATTCTTTTACCCTAAGCTCAAGATAGTTCACGCATTGTTTATTTTATCCAACTTTGAATGCACCCTCAGTAACTTTTGACCTTTTCCCTAAGTAAAAAATTAAACGAAACTAAAATGAAATAAAATAAACTAAGGTAAAAATAGAATAAAATAAAGTAAAATAAAATTTTGACCAAAAATTTAATCTAGACTTAAGAAAATTTACAATCTAAGCTAAATACTTAACAACATATTTTTGATGAGTATAGTCTAAGAAAGGTTCAATCAGATAGCGATGTCTGATACTAACTTTCAGTACTTAAACTGTCACACTTAGGAATTTTTGATTCCTTTGATTGTTTGTTGTGACATACCTATTTAGCTGATTGTTGGTATTTTACCCCGTTAAACATTCTACATTTCGGAATATCCCTTGGCCTTTTTATTTATCAGGAAATTATCTTACGTGACTCAGACATAGACATACTTTTATGATCAAGGCACACAGACAAAGATTCTAACTTGTTGGTATTTGCAAACTTTCTTTAAAAGACAAACATCGGACACAGGTCTGTATTTTCATACAACAGAGTGTCTTAGTTCGACTTAAGGTTTTCTTTCAAAGTTAGCAGATAGTGGTGACAGGTCTGTACTGACGTACAACAAAGCGACATGTCTGCTAACCCGAATCTAAACAGAGACAACAGGTCTGTATTTACGTACAACAGAGTTGCATGTTTTCGACTCTTAGTTTTACATGATATTTCTATTCTTTCCATTTTCAGATGTATTTGATGTTGCCATACATCCCCAGAAAGTTTGCATACCTCATTTAGACTCAATGTTCTGTATGTCTTGTACATAAAAAATTAAGACGCGATTGGTCATAACATCTAAAGTTTTAGTGAAAAACGCTTGACTTTTCTAGAATAATTTTTATTAGCCTTTGAGAATTCCCTATAATGTATTAATGCTACCAACAATCAACAATAAAGTATAACACTTAGAATTTAGTTGCATTATGTGTGAAAGCCTAAACACTTAGAGTTTGTAACGACTGTGCTAATTTTCGTCACTTTGAACCTATGTATCTAAGACTTAACTCCTTTTTTTTTTTTGATATTCTCTTTTTTTTTGTATTTTTGTAATTTTCTCTCTTTTTTCTTTTGTTTTTCATAAGAAAAAGCAGTAAAATAAGCTAACCTACTTACTAAAAATAGAAACTTACTAAAATTAGAAACTTACTAAAAATAGAAACTTTCCTAAATTAGCAGACTACTGTAAAGAAAGAAATACTACTACTCTAAAAGAAAATAAACTTACTACTACTAAGGTCAAATTACTCTGGGTTGCGCATTCCATTCAATTGAATTAAATACTCAAACCGTGACTTATCAAACGCTTTGGTAAATAAATCAGCATTATTATCTTCTGTTGCCACCTTTACCAGTTTGATTAAGTTCTTTTCAGCACAATCACGAATAAAATGATGCCTTATGTCTATGTGCTTTGTTTTACTGTGTTGAACTGGATTATTAGTTATAGCAATTGTAGATTGATTGTCTATCCTAATAGGAGTTTGAGTGTAAGCCAAACCGTAATCCCGCAATTGTTGTTGTATCCACAGAACCTGTGAGCAGCAACTACCAGCAGCAACATACTCGCCCTCGCACGTTGAAACGGCTACCGATGTTTGTTTCTTGCATTGCCAGGATACCAATCTCCCTCCTAGGAACTGACAACCTCCAGTCGTTGATTTGCGCGTCAAGCTGCATCCTCCGTAATCAGAATCCGTGAACGCTTCCAACTCTAGATCTCCCTCCACGTGATACCAAAGACCCAACTTCGGTTTCGACTTGAGGTATCGTAGAATCCGCTTCACAGCCTTCATATGCATCTCCTTCGGATTCGCTTGAAACCTAGCACAAATACACACAGCAAACATTATGTCAGGTCTTGAAGCAGTTAAATACATAAGTGACCCAATCATGGCCCGATATAAAGTCGGATCCACATCGGTATCACTTTCAATACCCGGCCCGAGATTGTGATTCACTTGAATCGGCGTGCTGAAGTGGGCAGTCAACTTAGTTCCCTCCATCCCAAACCGTTCTAATATGTCATAGACATACTTAGTTTGATGGATAAACATCCCTTCCTTCTTTTGGTCAACTTGTAACCCTAAAAAGAAATTCGACTCCCCCATAGCACTCATCTCGAACTTAGACTTCATCACTTTCTTGAAATCTTTGCACATCTGTTCGTCTGATGATCCAAAAATGATATCATCGACGTACACTTGTACCAAGATAAAGTGTTCACCCTTCCTCTTCACAAATAGAGTACTATCTATCCTACCCCTTTCAAAACCGTTTTCTAAAAGATGGTTGGATAAAGTCTCATACCACGCCCTAGGTGCCTGATGTAATCCATAAAGAGACTTATCTAAGCGATATACTCTATCAGGATATTTTGGATCTGTAAATCCGGGCGGTTGTTCAACATACACCAACTCCTTCACTTTCCCATATAAGAAAGCACTCTTAACATCTAATTGATATACCTTAAAGCCCTTGAAGGAGGCAAAATCTAGAAACAACCTAATGGCTTCCAGCCTTGCTACTGGTGCAAACACCTCATTGTAATCGATTCCCTCCTCTTGGTTGAAACCCTTTACAACTAATCTCGCCTTATTGCGCGTGACTATACCCCGATCGTCTCTTTTGCACTTAAAAACCCATTTGGTTCCTATTGCAATCTCACCTCGAGTTAACGGAACTAACTCCCACACTTCTAGTTTCCTAAACTGTGAAAGTTCTTCCTGCATCGCTTCAACCCAGGAGTTATCCTTAAGTGCCATTTGCACATTCTTAGGCTCTACTTGCGATATGAAACATGAATAAAGACATGTGTGATATGCCTCGGAGTCGTTTATCATCGACAACAACACGGTGTTGTTATTTTCACTACTCCGAGTCTTCACACCCTCGTTAGGATTTCCTATGATGCTTTCTATTGGATGGTTCTTGTTAATCCTAGAGGTCTCTATTTCATCAACCCTTAGATTATCTCCTAAGTTGGATCCTATTTCACCTATTGGGGGAACAGGCTCAGCTTCTACATTTTCCTCCTCACGGACGTTTTCCTCAGAATTGGAACTCGATGCTTGAGACTGATTCTCAGTTGTAGGTGCTTCCTGATCAGCAACTTCTGGAGATCCATCTACAGTCGCAGTAGGCTCGGATGTAGATTTGAACGTGGTCCTCGGAAAGATTTGGCCATCGTCGTTCAGATGCAACGTCGCCATGTCCTTCTCGATTGTACCTGCATTATCATCCAAAGGAATGTTAAATGACTCAAATAACTTATCATAGTCAAATATCCATTCCGGACCAGTTTGGGGTTCATGTGTATAACTTGTGACTTCAATGTTATACACAATGTCCACAGTACCAGTTGTTTTGTTAAACACCCGTTTGTTTGGTGAGTTTGGCACATAACCTAGGAAGTATCCTTCGTCAGCCTTTTCACCAAACTTCGGTTGATGTTTTGTTCTTAAAAGTGTGCATGGTACTCCAAACGGTTCGAATCCAGTTAAGTTAGGTGGCCGTTTATTCAAAATTTCATAGCATGTTTTGTTCAATGATTTGACTGTAAGGACTCGGTTTAAAATGTGGCACGCGGTATTCACTGCCTCCCCCCAAAACAGGGTAGGAAGCTTTGAATCCGAAAGCATAGTCCTTGCAGCCTCAATCAAAGTTCTATTTTTACGTTCGGCCACCCCATTCTGTTGAGGTTCATATGGTGCACTGAATTGATGCACTATGCCCTTTGATAGGCAATATACACCAATTACAGTGTTTTTGAATTCAGTTCCATTATCACTACGAATATATTTAACCCTAGTTCCGTATGAGTTCTCCACTTGGTCCAAGAACCCGATGAGCCTTGCATCCGTCTCGTCCTTCGTACCTAAAAAGAAAACCCAAGAAAAACGTGAGTAATCGTCGGTGATAACTAAGCAGTACCAACTACCTCCAATACTCCTTTTGTTGATTGGGCCGAAAAGGTCCATGTGCAACAGATCGAATGTTGAGGCGATGGAATTCTGCTTCTTGGACTTGTGTGTCTTCTTGTGTTGTTTGCCCTTCATGCAAGGTAGACACTTATCCTCGAACTGAAAACTTTTCATGGGCACACCCTGCACCAGTCCATGCTTCGTAATGTAATTCATCTTCCTCAGGTGCAGGTGAGCCATGCGTCTGTGCCACAGTACGGATTCCGTCTCCGAAGCTTTGGATAGTAGACAAAGTGGCCCCATCGAAGTCTCTGGCTTGTTCATATCCAGCACGTACAAGTCGTTCTTCCTTGGCGCCCGCATCAACACCCATTCTTCAGGAATTTTGAATCCAGGCTTTAGCACTAACGCCTCAGTGTCAGTAAATAACACCGAGTTCTTCTTATCACATATTTGAGATACACTAATGAGATTATGAACCAGTTTATCAACGTGATAAACTTGGTCCAATTTTATTGTCCCATTAGTGACCACTCCGGTACCCGTGATGTTTCCACCCTTGTTACCAGCGAATGATACGAATCCCCTATTACCCTCCTTGAAGTCTGTGAGAAGACTTCTTTCCCCCGTCATGTGCCTGGAGCAACCACTGTCGACGAACCACTTGTTGTTTGGACCTGTAGTTATCTCCTGCACATGAAAGAAAAGAGGTTAGTTATCACGGGGAACCCAAGCCATGACTGACTTGGTAATACCATTCTCGTCCACATACGTGAACTCTTTCAAGTACCCATCTCGCCTTTCAGGTGACTTGGGCCTTTGAACTGAATTCTGTTGTGGTGCCGAGTGATTTAAGTTCACTCTTTGCCTTGGTGTAGGCATTTGTTGTGGAGCTCTAGAATAATTTCTATTATATGCCAATTCTGACTGTGATCCTTGAGCTCTTACTGGTGCATATTGTCTAACTGGAGTATGTGACCTAACTGGAGTATGTGACCTGCTAGGTGTTGTGCTCCAATAGACTTGCTGAGGTGCTGACCTAGATTGATTATTGACACGATTCGGTGAATTTGTCCTAATCACTTCCTTTGGTCCAACCTTAACCGGTGTGTTATTCACAACTTATTTGGGTGCGGCCTGCACAGTTTTCTCGGTAGGTTGAGAACTACTGCTGCTTGCCACACTGGGTGAGGGCTTAACAGGTGTTGGGTTCACTGTCTTAGGGGTAACATCTGCTTTCCTAAGTGGACAGTGAGAAGCAACATGCCCTTTCTCATGACATCTAAAGCAAGACATCTTATCTATGGACTTTTTGTGTGTTCCCTTAGATCTAGGTGTCTCACTAGTGTCTATCTCCTTTGGTACATCTACAGTGTCTGCCTCTTCGACCTGGTCAGCCCAAGAAATTTTCTATTTTCCTGCAGGTGTTTCACTGGAGGAAGACACAAATTTCACTTTCTTGACCTTGACGGTTGAGTCAGACACCTTAGGTGTATTTTCAACTGTAGGCTCTGGTGTCGGTTCAGGTAGGTCCTCTAAGTCTACTGACTTGTCAGTTTTCTCCTGAGGCTGAGGCACATAGTTCGCATTGAATGGTGGAGGAATTTCGTGAAAACCTAGACCTACGGGCTTCTTAGACTGTCGTTGGGCATCTAAGACTTTCCCTAGATTTAAGCTTGAATTCCTAAACTTCTCTAACTTGCTGTTTGCCTCTGCTACCTTAACCTTGGTCTCAGCTAGCTCTATATCCTTGTCCTTAAGACTTTTTGTTAAGGCCTCTACGTGCTCATACATAAGTTCTATCCTAACACACTGCTCACTGAGTTTGTCTTTTAGAACTACTACGTCCTGAGCATCAGCCTTAAGCTTTTCTTTTAAATCTTGCTTTATATCATTTAGACTAGCATTTTCAATTTTTAAGTTTTCATTTTGAGCAGTTATGGTCTTCTGTGATTCTAAGATTAGATTTAACCTATCATTAGAACTAACACATAAAGCACATAAATCATGAAATAAAGAATAAGACAGACTAACCTTTGAGTTCTCAGATTCCACGTTGGCCATCTGAGCAGCAAACTCCAGCACTGTCTGACCATTCGCCTTTTCAACCCACATTGGACTGTTTTCCCTTGTGGTCTGCTCGTCTTCTTCACACCCATTCTCCGTAACTTCAGCCATGAAAGCTCTAGCATTGGACTCAGGATGTGAACTCCAGTCATAGGTACCATCTAGCTGTCTGTCAGAAGTGACATTGGATAGTAGACCCGCTAGATTGGCTTGACCAGTTGAGGAACTCGGAAGGTATCTTTGTTGGGACTGATTTTGGAACTGTCCTTGATGCTGACTCTGCCCTTGGTATGACTCCACTTTCGGTCTCTGACACTCCCTGGCGAAGTGTCCCAGTCCTTGACAGTTGTAGCATTTTACCTTGGACTTATCAAATCCTATCCCTTTGTTGTTCATTTGCAGATTCCTCCCAGTTCTTTTGATGAATCTTTTTACCCTCTGGGTCACCATGGCCAGTTGCCACTTAAGATCCATTTCTCTAAGTCATCAGGGTCGACCTGATCGTAATCTTCATCCCATAGAGCTGGGTCATTGATTTTCCCTTGAACACAATTTCCGTATGCAGCCACAAAAGAAGCAAGTAGATTCAGATGCTCTTCCGCTGACTTTGCGCTCATGGGCATCTTCGAATAACTCTGACTGTTCGATGCCTGTTGGACTTGAGGTTGCGGTTCTTCCGATCTTCCAAATCCTAAGAACGCGCGATTCAATGAGTCTTCAGACTCTGCTGGCGATGACGTTTCTCCGGTGAAAAACGCTGTAGCACTCTTCGGTTCAGCTGTCACTGATGATTTAGATGTCTTTCCAAAATACATTGCCGGATTCTGGACTTGCTCGTAATCGGTCTCAGCCTTAATCAACTCGAAGTGATATGCCCTCAACGTTCCCACAATGTCATCAAGTGATTGAGTATAGTATTTGTCCTCATTCAGCTTAATCATTGCCACGTACATAGCCCATTTGGCTGGTAGGGCATCAAGAAGCTTGTTGTTCTTGTCAGTGTCCAAATACTCAATTCCATGACTTTCAAGTTCCATTATCAGATGATAGAACCTCGTGATAATATCATCCAACAGTTCATCCTTAATTGCCTTGAAAATCGCAAACTGTTGTTTCAACAGCTCTGTACGCTTTCTACGCACCCGAGGATTACCCTCACACCTTTTCTCGAGAGACTCCCAAAGTTCCTTCGACGTCCTTTGAGTCCGAAATGTGTGCAAAATATCTTGAGGTAAAGCCATACGGATTATGGAGAAAGCTTTGTTTTCGGCTTCAAATAATTTCTTGTCATCTTCTTTCATCATCTGATATGACAAGACCTTTTGACGGCCTTCAACTTCAGATACTGGCGGGATGTACCCTTCATCTATGCACACCCACATGCGCATATCATTGAATCGTACAAAATCTGTAAATCGGTCCTTCCACCAGTAATAGTCCTCAACTTTCATCAGCTTAGGCGGTGCATTTGCCTTCCCAACTTCGTGGTCCATCTCAAGGAATTTCTGAAGATTTGACATCTTTTCTAAACAAATTGAATTTGAACTTAATTAATTTAATTCGAAACTGATTTAGACTAACTTTTTCGAATCTAGGTAGATTCGAAACTAATTAAGGGTAAATCTTTTGGGATTAAATTCGATTAAGTGTTAAAATTCGATTAGATTCGAAATTATGTCAGATTCGAGATATCCTTAGAGTCGATGGTCCTTAGATTCGAAGGGGAACAAACTCGAATTTCAGCAGATTCGAAACACAGATTCGAAACAATACTAGACTCGAAATAAACTCGAAACTAATGTAGACTCGAGATCCTATTCGAATGAAGCACCAGATTCGAAACAAGGTAGATTCGAAAATCTCTGAAATTGACTCGAAAGGAGCGTATTTAGGTTAGACTCGAGACTAAAGTGAAACCCTAATTACCCCTATAGATTCGAGCGCCGCAAACTCGAAAAACGGCTAACACTTTGATTTTTTGACGTTTTACAGATTAAATCACTATTTTTCGAACGAAAAATAATGATTTCGATCAAAAACGTGAAAAACCACAAAGTGTTTCCCGAATATGAATTTGCTAAGCTTGAAAACACGTTTTTGAGAGCAAAACCGTCCAACTAGCGTCAAGAAACCTAGAATGTATCTGATGAACACGAAGAACACCAAGAACACTCCGTAGGCTCTGATACCACTTGTAAGGTCTACGACTGCAAGATCTATCTAGACGCGGATCCGTGAACGAGTGCGGAATCCTCGTTGACGGTTAGACGGACAACTCTCAACCAACGGAACACGGAGACTATTAGACGCTGAACGAACGACACACGAACGATCCTACGAACTAATTCTCTCCGAAACGGCACTCACCTAGCTGATAAACTCGAGATCGCCTTTTGCTTAATTCCTCACGAATTCTGCTAAAAAGTCCTCTAATGATTCGAGTCTATCCCTAATTATAGACCCTGATTCGAGTCTGATGTGGGCCAAACTCGAATCTGGCCCAAGGCCCATTCGAGTCTGTCCACAATGACACTCTCGAATCTAGCCCATTCGAATCTAAGGATACATTCGAATCTATCACAGATTCGAATGTCTTCCTTTACCTATTCGAATCTAGCCAATACACTTAAACACTTAAGTGATGAAACTTATGTTATTACCTTATGATTGATTTTATCTTTGAACTTTATGTTTGAACTTCTTGTAATACGTTACATCAAGTTCCAACATACAAACACCGATAAATATCAACCATAAATAACATATATAACAAACACATGCTAAATCACAATGTAAGACCACTTAGACTGCTATCGTCACACAGGATGTACCAACAAATTTTTCAAATATGAAATTCTAGGGGATGTTAAGGCATCATTCCCTAAAGAATGGAAATTTTTGATGTATCCTAGATTTTTAGCAGAAATAATTGCAAAAACTTGCACAAAGTTTCGTATACATAAGAGGATACATGTTTCCCATAGGCACTCACTATCTTCTAACAAAAGGCTTCTAAAGCCAAGTGCCAATTTTTTGAGTGTAGATGTCCCATTGCCTTCTGCAATGATGGCATCATTCCAAGAAACAGAGGAGAGGGTCCTGAGCAGGCTCAGCCTAACATTACTGCTTCACCCCCAGGACCCCAACCCACACCTCATGATACTCAAATGCCTTATGTTTCTTTTGTTAAGCCCACATCTCCACTCCAACTATACAAAAGAAAAAGAGGTCCAGGAGCTCGTTCCTCCTCAACCCTCATGAAAGAGCCAAATAACACTGTGCAGGAGGACACTTTTGCACAGACTATCTAAAGGGCACACATTGAGGACACTCCCAACCTCAATCAGGAGGTGGACATCTCAACAGAGATTGTCCATATGGGTTCTGTGGCTGACACTACTGTTGCTTCTGCACAAGAGGCACAGGACAGTGCCAACATCACTAAGAGCACACCCATAGCAACAGAAGGTGTGCAAGCACCATCTGGAAGTCCCGAGTACCAAGAACAGAGGGGCCCAGAGGTTTCTACTTCTGGTATTCATGCCAATGATAGATCACAAGCACCACCTTCGTTTGCTGATCTTGAGGCTAGTCTGCAACTCATGCTATTAACGGATCCTAAGTTGCAACCTGTTGTAGCAATGTTGGAATATCATCAGTCCATCATTGCTGCACAGGGGACACAAATAATTGCACTCAGGCAGGCAGAAGCGGCTCAAAATCAAAGAATGGATTATCTCCATAAAGGGTTTACCCTCTGTGGGAATAAGATCATTAAATTAGAGCAGATGATTCGAACCCAAGTGGCAAAGGTTGTAGGTCCTCCTGACCAAACCAATGCTTCCAAAAAGGGGGAGAATCAGGAGATCCCTAAATCAGTCCAAGCAGCTCCAACAGTTCAAGAATCTAGGCTAACAGTCCCAACAACTTCTCAAGCTGTTAGCCCAGAAACTCAAGCTGCTTCTACAAGAGCAACTGGAGTTGTTATAAGAGAAGGAATTCAAGCTCCCATCAGTTCAGTCCAAGCTACATCTTCTGCTACAAAAGATAAGGGCAAGGGTATTCTTATTGAGTCTCCAAAGCACAAATTTTCTACCAGAGAAGCCCAGATTGCCTTTGATGCTGAGATTGCCAGAAAAATAGCAGAAGAACAAGATCAGGCTTTAGACCAGCAAACCCATGCCCCAATGCAAGATGATGAGACCTTAGGAGATTACCTAAGAGGGTTTGTGGTCAAGCAAGGTGAAAGGAAGAGGAAGATGCCAACAGGGCACTCAAAGGTTGAGCATAGAAGATTTCTGATTAATTTTGCCTTTTCAGCTGACATCCCAAAGAAGATGGCTCAGTCCATGAGCACAGAAAGGCTGCAAGATATTCATGACAAGGAAATGGAAAAACGAATGGTAGCCAAAGTCTCCCAAGAAGTCCAAAGATCACAAGATTTAGTTCAAGCTGCTGCCAGTAATCCTGCTCATCCTGTTCAAGCTGCTGCTCCTATTCCTCAACCAGAGTCAATTTCACAAGCAAAGCTTGATCAGGTTAAAAGGGTGCTGTTTGAGCATTAGCTGCAACAAGTGATGGAGATAGAGAAGTCCCTTGACCAGCATGATTTCTCAAAACCTCTTATTACTTACTGGTATACTAAGCCAATGGATAACATTGACTTAAGATATCACTATGTAGTAAGAAGAGAAACTGGTCCTGAGGAAGAGTATAAAAGTATAATGCATATGGCTCAAGGGATGACAAGAGATGAGCTCACAAGGATGTATCATGTAGGGACTGCAACTCAAGTCAGATCTTCCCTCCCACAAGTAAAACAAGCCATTAAAGATTTGCAGAGCATTTTTGATCCTGAGTCAATAAGGAAGGATATAGAAGATGCCAAGGAGATGAAAATTGTACAAGTTGATCTGTTTGTCAATTTTGAATTCTTTGATCTTCCAAAGGCTATGCTATTTCAAATGAGGTCAGTATGAATATATTGTGATAGAGAAGATTTGAAGAGAGAATTTTTGAAGGCTGTCAATCAAAAAATTGCACAGTTGTAAGTTCTTTTGAAAGCCTTGGTTTGTAAATAACAGTTTATTTGTTTTATTTCCTTATTTGTATAGAACTTAAAGTCTTGTGAAAAGAATTTAAGTTAGGGGGAGATTGTTGGGAAATATTCTAAGTAGTTCAAACTGTTAGTTAGACTTCTCAGACTGTTAGTAGAATTTCTATGTAAATACAAAGTTCATGCTGTTAGATGAAGAAGTTCGAGCTGCTAGTATAAAAGTTCATGCTGCCAGAGTAATTTCACTCAAGCTGCCCTGCTCAAGCTGCTAAGAGATTCAAGCTGCTCAACAGTTTTATAAACAGAAAGTGCTGATATTCAGGAAAAGATATTTACACGAAGATTCCAGCATATCTACTACCAGAGAAGTCAGAGTCCTTCAAGGAAACAAATCAGAAAGCATTATAAATACATAGAATAGGTTATTCTATTGTATTCAAGTTTCGGCATATTCTAGTTTGTAATTGCTTTTTGTTTAAGTTTTCATAAGCCTCTAAGGTAGTAAAACCCTAAGAACAATTTGTGTTCTTCGTCTAATCAAACATATTAGAGGTGATTGTAATCATTCTGATTCAGCAATACAAGCAATTTTGTTTATTCCTTATGTTTATTTGTTATAAATTCTGAAAGCTTTTATCAAAATAATTAAGTGTTATTCCGCAAACTTCTTAATTAGACTTTGATTTAATACAAGATTATTGGTTTACACTCTGAATAATTCAAATCAGTTAATCTTAGGTAGTTAAGTTCAGATCCTGACACGATACATTGTCTCAGTTGTTCGAGCTTCAGTATAATCCTGAAACAAGAAAATTGATGAAGACTATGACTAGGTATGATGTCACAAATAAGAAGTATATGATAGTGATACTTGAAGAAAGAAGAAGAAGAAGTTCCATTATTTTCATGGGTGAGCCAGAATCTGTTCCAGAACTTAAAGTATCAGATGAAGAATTAATGGAAAACTTTATGGATGAGTTTGTGTTAGCTGATGAGTCGAAAAGAGTACAGAGTTTGCGTATAGAAGTACAAGGGAAGTTTGAGGAAGGAAATTGATGATATGTTGAGTTTGTTGGATAAGGAGCAGTTGAATAAAAAGATAAATAATGAAAGAAGTTCAAACATACAAAACATCATAATGAAGAATATATAAAGAAAAGGAATAGATTTGGAGGATTTGCTACAAAGGAACAAATTTTGTATGAAGCAAGCTCCATTAACATTTTTGAAGTTGTTTAGAGTGATTGAGCCTAATATGCCACATCTTGTGAATTATGCAAGCTTCCTACACAACAAGGCTCAACCAATCGAAAAAGGCACGGGTTTGGGAGAGAATAGTGGAGCTGAAGAGAATTGATAAGGACAATTTTTGTAAATATCTTCTATCCAGTTTTTACTATTCTCATAACTGATTAGAAAATCTACAAGTTCAGTGAAGCAGACTTCTTTCATGTGTTCATCAAAGACATTGAAGATCTGTTTGACGAATTGTGTAGAAATAGAAGAAAAGAGAAAAGCGGATTCGCGCTAAAGGTCATCTTCCTTTTCATGCACACTAAAATGGTATTGATGTCGATTCAAGATAATCAAATTGGAGTGGAAAGAAGTATGAGAAGAATAAATATGACGACACCTAGAAGATATGTGAAGGACATTGAAAAGTATAAAGAATGTCATGTGATTATGGATGATGTGCCTTGTGTCATTTACAAGAACAAAGATCATCAAAAGAAGGCGATGCGAATTACTGAGCTTAACAAGTATTCTGATGGAACCCTAAGAATGATAATTATGTCATTGAAGGGGATTCTTGATGAAGATAAGACGAAAGGAACAAAGAATGACATGTCGAAGACTGAAAGGCTATTGATTGCAGATTTTGAATCGGAGATTGAAATACGTTAGAGTAGTCATCGGGTTATAAGGAGATTTGAGAAGAAGCTGGGATACAGAGAAGGATATTAAACTTCAAATCCATAAAAGGGGAGAATGTTGGGTATGTATTTTCTTGTTTATGGATTTAAAGTCTAGGGACTAAATGTGTAATTATGAAATAGTTGTTGGTTAGTATAAATAGTGTTTTCCAATGTAACAGTATGTACGCAGTTCATTGTAGTCAGATTGTATGTTCCAGAACCTTTAAATACAATCATTCGGGCAGTTGTGTAATTTGTGTTTTTGTCTCTTTAGATCTTGATCATATATTGGTGTTTACAAAACATACCCATTAACTTTCTAATGAAATAGAAAAGATTACAATTCAAGAGATGGATTTACAATGAAATAAAATAAAAACTATCTGTCACAAAAAGAAACCACATGATTGAAATTAAATATCTAAAACGGTTGATACTACTATTTTCATTAAACGTCAAGGTCCAGACATTATAGTTATTCAAATATATGTAGATTATATAATATTTGGGTCTACTAATCAGGAATTTTGCAAAAAGTTTACATTTTTAATGTCCCAAAAATTTGAAATGAGCATGGTGGGTGAAATAATTTCATTGTAGGGTTACAAGTCAGACAACTGAGTGATGGAATTTTCATTAATCAGTAAAATATATATTCAAGACTTACTGAAAAAGTTTAATATGGAAAACAATACCCCAATGAAAACCCTCATGGCTCCTGATTCAAAATCTAAACTCTATGACGACATTTCATGGAAATCTGTAGATGCTACTCATTATCGAGGCATAATTGGGTCCTTAATGTATTTAATGACAAGGAGACTTGATATTATGTTTGCCACCTGTGTTTGTGCGTGATATCTAAAGGGTACCTCGAATCTCTGTTTATGGTATCCTAAAGAATCAACTTTTAGATTGACTGCTTACTCTGATGCTAATCATGCTGGAGACAAAATGGATCGAAAGAGTACATTAGGTACAGTTCAATTTTCCGGTGATAAACATGTTTGTTGGTCGTCCAAGAAACAGCATTGCGTTTCATTGTCAACAGCAGAGGCAGAATATGTAGTTGTGTCTTCTTGCTTTTCTCAAGTGCTGTGGATGAAGAGCCAACTCAGGGATTATGGGTTTACACCTGAAAACATACCCATATATTGTGATTCACAGAACGCAATCGCTATCGCATCAAATCTGGTGCAACATTAGAAAACCAAGTATATTGACATCTGGTACCATTTTATAAAAGATCATATTGAAAATGGAAATGTTGAGTTATATTTGTACACACTGAATATCAGTTAGCTTATTTGTTTACCAAAGCGTTAGATGAAAAACGTTTTAATTTTTTGGTATACAAATTAGATATGTTGAATCGTTAGATTTAAACATTCAGTTTTTACAAAATATAATTTACAATTTTATTCTCTATTTGATCTAGTTATAGTTAATGTCTTAATAATTACTGATATTTTTAGACTTAACTGATTTTGGATTGTCTTATGTAGGGGAGCTTACTGAGTTTTTATCTGAATGTCGTCTTTGTGTGCTTAAGTGTAGGGGGAGTTTCTATTTCTAACTGTGTTATCATTTGAGAGGAGCACTGAATTTCATCTTGTTTAAATCTGTTTAATTCAAGGGTGAGGAAAAAACTTTTACTTTGTTTTTTTTTTATGTGAAATTTTTTTATGTGAAATTTTTTTATTATTATCTTTTTTGTATGGTGAAATTTTTTTGGGTTTTTATAATTGTGTTTGTTATTGGGCTATTTTAAAAAAGGGGGGAAAGGTAAAGAAATGGGCCGGGTCATCGAAGCATTTAAATTCGAAATTTGAATTCAATTCAAACTTTTTGGTTACCCTGCACTCATCTCCTTCCTTCCTTTCTCTGCAAGAAACAAACGAACAAGAAAAAACGCCCTTTTTCTTCTTCGGATCTTCGAATTCTATACAAAATTTGTAAATTTTCCTTTTATGTTTCTTGTTTTTAAGGTGTATATGTTTGAATTTTATTACATATATGTTACTGTGTGTTGTGAATCGATTTCCTAGAATAATCAGCACACGTGAATGATTTCACCAATATTCCAATGCAAACAGAATGATTACTCAATGAATGGAGAATAATGATGAAAGAAAATGTCACAGAGAATATGTGAAAATGCGGTGGCCGTATATTCGTAAAAGTGAAAGTGTGTGTGGGAAACCCTAGGTGGGGTTTCCCTTTACATGAATTAATTGAAGTTTCTATCAAAATAAATACAAGTAAATAAAAGACTATAAATAAATTACAATGAATTAAACAAAAATAATTACTACAAAATAAAGTCACAAGATCGAAATTTAATATCTAACAATCTCCCCTTTTTCGTAAATTGTGGATGAACCTGGGCATGATCGGTCGTTTCTCTAAGGCCAAGGACGACGTCGAACCGTCGAGCCACTTACCTTATATGTAGCCTTTCATTCAACAGTTCTATGCCACTGAGCATGTCTTGAATATCCTTCGGTTTTCGTTTAAGTTCTGAGATAGTTTGAGTATCGTCTTCTTATAGTCTCTTGTTGAGTTTAGCTCTAACCAATTTGAGAGTACCGTCGGAATAACAAGGCAGGTCCTCAATGCGCATAAACTTTTTCCGCCCTTTCTGATTCAAAAAGATGGTTCCTGGCTGCCCCCCCCCCCCCCCATCAAGACTCTGAAAGCTGGGTAGTGGTCTAGAAGAAAGATATCTTGCTCTGGAGCTCTTAGACTGACTTTAACCAAAGCACTCTCAATTGCCATTTGAAAATCTCTGAAGCACATAACAATAGAGCGGCGATTCAAGCTTCTGACAAGGACTTCAACAACAGTGACATGAGATACACGTTTTTTAATATTGTATTTCAATTTGTTGGGCAGAAACTCAATGTCATCTATGTTTACAAAATCTAGGTCACTTTCATGCAAAAACTGTACACATCCATCCTCTCGGAGCACTTCAAATGCGGGAGTGAACACTCGAGCTCTTTTGTACATATGGATGTTGTTGATCTTTACAATATTTGATTTTGACCAATATTTATCCTTTTCTCTCTTTTACCTTCTCATCATCTGATTGTATTCTGCTTGTTCAGCTCGGGATGCATCAGTCAAAACCATGAGAAGATGTCTGCTGTATGACCCTGGTGTCTTTCTAAAAACCATTTTGAATCTTTCTTCAAGAAAGGGTTTTGAAACTGCTCAGCAGGGAATTTTATCAAAAAAAATCTTTTAAACCTTGGACCGGAGGTTCTTCTAGCTCAGCAGGAGGAGCTTCAAGTAATTTCAAAACTCGAGTCCTCCGGTCTTGCTTTAACTCTTCTTTTATCTCTCCAGACAGAGACTGCACTTGCCCCTTTGAGTACCATCTAACCCATTCTATATCAGTTACATCGTACCTTGGAGTTACTTCAGGTCTAGTATCAAAGTAGTCTACTGTTCTGGGACCTGAAGACTCGGCAGTTTGGGTTGGTGGTGTTTCTTTGGCTGGTGGGATTTCTAGGGCTGTAGGGGTTTCTTTGGGAGTAAGGGAGGAAGCTTGGATAGAAGATATGATTTCTTGTTGAGGCACATGCGATGGGGGATTTAAGAACTCAAAAGAGGATGATGAATTCTGTGGAGACTCAGGTTCAGGCTTGGGAATAATCGGAGGATAGTCTTGGTCATTATCAGAGTCTGTAACAGACACTAATTTAACCTCAAATTTTTCAAAAAATGGCTCATATTCCTCATTGCCGAAAGAGGATCTAAAGGAGCTGGACCTTCAACCATAGGATCATCGTCAATCATTTCCTGAGCCTCAGAAGCCTTTTTGCCCAAACCCTTCTTCTGATCCTTCTGCTTCTTGTACTACTCCCCCTACACTTGGCATCTTGCCCTCAGACTGAACTCGTTGGCGTTTCTCCCCCTTATGGCGATCAGGGTCGTCCTGATCGTCATGCTTTCTTTTTAGGGATTCAGCCTGAGGACGACATTAAAGATCAATTACCGCAGACTCTAGGCGGTCCTTCCTGCTGTTTAGCTGCTCTTGGACTTGGAGAATAAGGCGTGTAAGAGTGTCCATTTGATCTGAGAGCTCTGTGATTTGCGATTGGACTGAACGGGTACCTGGTGGCGGCTGATCCTCAGAGGCAACACCCTTACCCTTGATAAATGATAACATGACGGTATGTCACTCCTCGGCAGCTTCCTTATGGGCGTTCAGGTTAGCCCGGGTAACAACACCAGCAACACGAAGATCCGCTGTTGGCATCTCGACAGATATCTTGGAATGGCCTGATGTTGATGCCATTTATGTGTCAACACCAGGTCTTCCTTCCGTCATTTCTGGCTCCACTGCGGGATGCTCAGATCTGGAAGTTTGTTGAGTGTGGGGGTGGGGTGTGAGCTGTGGGCAAACGAAAGATGGTCACTGGGGGCGACATGTGACCTGCTTCAACATTACCTCACCCGAGTTAGAGGGTGATGGTGTATGTGCAGACTCCCCGTGGAATGAAATGGTTTCCCGTTGAGGGGATACCAAGTGGATGGTGGGGGTGATTTCGACCACTGGACTGGTGATCTTTTTGTGGGTTGTCCGGCTTATAGGGCTGTGAACACCCTCAGATGCAGCACCCTCATCCCTCAGTTGGACAAAGACGGTCTGTTCGGAATCGACCACCTCTTCTTGTTCTCCACCACCTCCCTCCCTCACATCAGACATCTCCTGCTCACCCGAACCCAAAATATTTTCAACTGCCACCTCGATTCCGTCTATCTCACTCAAACGCTCCTCACCTTCGGACTGGTTAGGTTCAGTCAGATCTGACCGATCGAGCCTCATCCGGATAGATTTCCCTGATATATTCCCTTACCCTTTCAGTCTGAATGGCTTGACGTAGTAGTGATAATGGAATATCCATTACCGCAACATTTGAAGTTGCCGTTGGGATCTTAATTCTTTGAAGCGAGGCGATGAAGTAGACATCTGCCTCGGGATGTTCATGAATATCGTCATCCTGGTCCATTGCGAATTGTATGATGAGATGTAATAACCTTTGGAATGGAATGTATTTTCGCCCGCGTCCGGTTCTTTTCTCGAGCACCGCTCTCTTTAACTCCTCGAATATGAATGCTTCATAGTCATAATGTCTATCGAATGCGAAGCGGCAAACATTGCGAGTACTTGGATGGAGGTGGAGTCGTGTCCTGAATGTTTGCCGGTGAAACACTTGTTGATTATATCGAACAGGACTCTCCAGTGTGATTGTAGGTGCTTGGTTCGGAATTCTAATGGCATGGTTAGGTGGCCATCATATCCCAATGTTTGAACTTCTTCAAGGGTTTCAATTAGAGAAGGAATGGGGCAAAGGCATATTTAGTGATGGAATGGTTTTCAGCGGGTAGGCGGAGAATATGGCGAATGGCTTCTTGTGTGATTTTGATGGGAACGGAGTCGATGGTAGTGGTGAAATGGTGTTCAACATCAGACACGAATGTGAGGTGATGCCAAAATTGTTGAAGGTAGATTGAAGGTATGGATATGGCGGTGGTTAGTGCGTAGAAGATTGGGTGGCCTTTGAGGATATCAAAAGTGATATCCTCTGCTTCATGACGAAGGATGGAAATATCAAGTTGCCAGTTATGGGGGGCAAACTAAATAAATTGGGATGCAGGTAGAAGAGATTCTTCGGGTAGTTGGGCGTTATTATTTGGGAGTGGAGAATGCGAAGGGTTAGGATGATTTCTGGATCCATGAGTCCTGTAAACGTGCAGCAGTGTTAGTGTATCAGACTTAAAAGAATAAAACACTGATACTAAGTCTGAGATAAGCGTGAATTTGAAACTGTCTAATAAAGCATCGGGTCTTTTATCAGTAGAATGTGGATTCCACTGAATAAAGTTCATAGTCAATCGTTAAGAGACCAATGTTAAAATAGACATTTTCACTCAAACACTGATCCTAACTCTAATCAATGGTGCATAGGACATGGAATATTTTTGTGATTTTTAATTTTTGAAAAAAAAATGCAAAAAAAGGAAAAATTAAAAAAAATCCTAAGTGTAGAATTTCGGATGAGCCGAAATTCGGATGAATAGTGGTCTGAATTCGATACTATTGAAATTCGAATGATAAATGATGCATGAAAAACTAAGTCAGAAAAAAAAGCAGATAGGAGGACCGAAATTCGGATGGGGACCGAATTCAGATGGTGGACCAAAATAAGGACTTAGAAGAATTAAATATACAGTTGATCTTATATGAGGTCATCCGAATTTCGGATGGTCCAAAATTCGGTTGAAACATATAAAATTATTGAATATTTTCTAAGTGAAGTCTACTGATCCGAAATTCGGATGGGTCCATAAAAGTGAACATTAAAAACATAAAAATTTCCTAAGTTTGGTCATCCGAAATTCGGATGGTCCGAATTAAGGATTTAGAAAATTTCAGCATTTAATGAGTTCATGCACATGCAACGTGAACAGTAAAAAAAATCATGAAAATGCATGAAAATGCAGATTCTACGGTAAAAACATGTAATGAGCAGTTTATATTAGTACACTAAGTGAAAAAGAACAGATTTAAGTACTGAAAAATGCTAAAAATCGAAGATAAAAACCCTAAAAATTTGAAAATTAAAAACACTAAATATGATGTTATAAACTGAAATAAAAGAGAAAAGATGTTACCTGAAGGTGCAGATACACAAAAAAGCAAGAAAAACTAGGAAAAACGGCTGTGAACAGAGGTTGAAAGCTTGGTGATCGTCGGTAATGACAGTGGGGGTGTGCGACGGATGAGAGAGAAGAAGAAAAGAAGCTTAGTGAGGAAGAAAGGATTTTACCCGCTTATTTAACTTGCGGGGCGGTTCGGGTCATAGAGGATCTGCGCTTTTTTGAAAGAAAAAATGGCCAGCCGTAATTTTTGAAGAAAATGCACAAAATGGACCAAAAACAAATTTCACCAAAATTAAAATAAAAAAATGAGACCAATTAAAAAAAAAAATTGGATTTTCTAATTTTAGACTAGGGCAAAGATGAATAAAATAAAATAGGAACTAAGAAAAATATGTTTGAGTTTCTTTAAAGTTTTCTAAGAAAGAAAAATAAAGATACGAATAAAATAAAATATTTTTGACTTTTTTTTTTTTGAAAACTTAACAAACCAAATAAAGCGTAAAATATTTTTGTGTTTTTCTGGGAGGTCACATTAAAATTAAAACTTAAACACCCTAAAACTTAAAATTGTAGAAAATTTAAAAAAAAAATATTATATAGACTATCATCCTAAAATAAAATACTCCCCCTCAATTAAACACGTATCCTTTTCTAATATAGACTCTCAAACCTTTTAAGCCTTTGGGATACAGACAAACCTGGATAAATTAGTGTCCCACTCAATTATGAACAATTCATATAGCAAGTTTTCAGGATCATTAATTAAAAAATGTACATAGATGTGAATTCAATATTTCAGCAAATCATACATCACTAAACACAATCATACGAACACAATTCAATTAACACATAAAACCGAATGCTATAATTGAGTAGAGAGAAATATTACATTGAGAGTTTCTTGACTTGCTAAGCAATTCTTCTCTAATCATAAAAAATGTCCATCAACAGTACACACTCACACATATTTATACTCAAATATAACTATTGAGTATTTACATAATGAACCCTGATCTTTTACAAATTAATTGTTTTCAACTCTATATAACTGTACCCAACAATCTCCCCCTTAGAGATGAAATCAATTTTCAATTAAATTCTGTACAGGTACCTTTTCTTGATTGTTTTCTTGAATCTTCTTCTTTCCTTTGATCTTTTCTAAGACTTCGAATCTCTGTCTCTCTTCTCTTCAATCTCTGAATCTTCAGATAAAATTTCTTCTTTATTGTTTCTCTCTGATCTTCACATCTCTTCTTTTCTGATCTTCTCTTTTCTTGTAAGCACAATCCCCCTTGAATAGCTTTCTTCTGTCTCCACCTTTATCAATTGTCTTGATATGTTATTGCAATTGTATTAAGTTGACTTCAATCTACTCAATCGTTGTCTCTGAACATTAGCTTTTCTCCCCCTCATGATGATAATAAGAAATATGAACATCATGCATAATCTTCAGAGACATTAATGTATTGAATATACAGTAGATGAAATACAACAACAATTACAATTCAGAAATATTAAACATTGATTTTCTCCACCTCAAACTGATATCCTCTCCCCCTATACTAAACAAATCTATATCACTTTCCCTAAAAAATTTCACTCCCCCTCGAATTGATACTATAACTTTTTAGAACAAAAACAAAGCTTTTCAACTTTGGGGAAAATGAAACATATTCATTTTGTGAAATAACAAATCCAGGTCCACATAGGATTCCTGTTTGCACAATAGACATAATCTATGTGACCTACGTTCAGCGATGGCGTAACGTTAACACTGGTAGAATTTCCAAATAGTCATCGTGAAATCTTTTAACATGAAAGAATCACTCTTATTTGTTCCGGCTTAGTCACTTTGGACTAGCAGTTTATAGTCATGCAGACTGTTAGACTCGATGTGTTCTAAAAGTGTATATAATCAGCTCTAGACACAATGTGCATCAAATGAGGTCGGAGACCGTAGCAAATGTCTTCCTTGTTTCAGTATCAATAATATTCAAATAATATATCAATAGAAATGTGTTATATCTCCGTGATTATTGAAATAGAAATCGTTTGAGAGATAACTGAGTGGTTGGTAGGGTTAAGTGCATGCATCACTGGGTCCATGACGTCTTTTTCAATAATAAGTCACCTAGGGCTTAATAGATTTTGTGGTTTACCCAGCTGACACAGTGTAGGTAGGATTTTCATTTCTTCAAATCCTTTCTCAACTATCAGATCTTAGCATTTTTCAACTAAGCTCCCTCTGGCTCACTTTTGAGAACTAAATTCAGTCACACTTTATAACAAAAGCATGATCTGATGCACCACCATCTCCTTTCAATATATCCCTCTCATTTACATTTTACCTCTGCTCTACCCTGTCAGTATCCCGTGATAACTGACACTTCCCAACTAATAGACCTAAAGAACCCTCACCCACACAAACTATAAGTGGTTTGCTTCTTGGGTAGGTCTTCCGGTTCGGGTTAGACCATAAGAGCGATTTATATGCCTATCACTCATTTTGGTGCATTATCGGAGTCAGCAGATTTACTTTAGCATTAAAGCTCATGGTATATCAAGAAATTTAAATCAGATGATCTCGGAGATATTGAGAAGGAAATTAGGGAATGAGGATTTAGGAGATATCAGAATGAAATGGAGAATCCGATAGATGATATGAAAAGAATCAGATTTTCTTGAAAAAATTAGCACATGGGAGATAACTGGAGAATCCAGTTTGAATTGGAAGAGATATAACAAAGAGAATCTTAGAAGAAATGAGATTATGAAAATCAAAGAGATTAGATCAATTAATCTCAATTCTATATTCAGAGAACCAGACAAATATTTCTTTTCAGCTCAAAACTTTTCTTTATGTGTGAATCAAATATTTTCATGAAAATCACACACAATTTTTGAAAAAATGTCATCATCAAAGAATGTCTGAAACTCCCCCCGGAAATAAGCACATAAACTTAGTCAACTCATAATAAAGAAATCAGGAGCAAAAAAATATAAAAATAAAACTCCCTCTAATTCAATGCAGCTTTGGAGTTGAATTCAGGGCAGGATTCCCAGAAAGATTTGTCTTTCAGACTCGGGTTCTAATCAGAAATGATTAGAAGCCATTTGTCGCGGAAGCTCAGGTTTCAGTCTTATGTAACTGAAAGCCTTTAGCTCGGGTTCTGTACTTGAGAAGTACAAAATCAAATATTAATGACGATCAACTCTGTTGTACGTTGTTGCATTGAAGAATGAGTTCTAGTCTGGTTAAACTAGAAGCCAAACTGAGTTGAAGCACGGGTCTTGATCTGAAGTAATCAAGATCCTTTTAAAGTGAAGACCGGGTCCTTATCAGAAATGATAAGAAACCTACAACTTGCAAAATTTAAGATGTCTTTGATATCCAAATAGATTTGGATCCAGACTTGTTAGCAATCTTGGGTACCCATTTCAAAATGGGTTTTGGTACCCACTTGTACTTTGGTTTAGGTACCCATTGCAGATTATAACTATTAGCTTCTCTTTTAAAAGCAGAATACAAATTTCTTTGAGCATTTGAAAATTGAATATCTGAATTATGAAAGAAACTTGAGTTTGAATATTCAGACTTTTTGAAACTCTTCTTTATAAACAACCATCCGTTCTAGCCTGTTTCTGGTAAAACATGGTGTTTTTCTGTGAAGAATAACTAGTATTTCCAGAAACTTTTAGAAAATTTGACTTTGAAGATTCACCAGTATAAATCATTACCGGAAGTTGTTCAACAAATTTATCTTTGCCTCTTTGTATCTTTAATAGATACTTGAGTTTAAATCTGAAGAAGAATCAAATTTAGAAATTTCAGTTGGATTCTTTTCACACTCTGTAGATACACAGATTGATCAACTTTAGATTTTTAACAAACTAAAGGATCTTTAACCTCCGATTCTTTTGAAGAATGAGAATCATTAATTCGTTTGATAAGATGAAGATTTGATCTTCTAATCCTTTGATAATGACCGAATAAGAATTTCTGTTGTTATCAAATGATTGGAAATCAGTTTTAAAAGATTGTTCTTTTATTAAGAATATCTTTCTTTCATCTTCAAACAACTTAGATTTTGTTTTAAAATCTTGTTCTTTCAGTAAGAACTCATGTCTTTCCTTCTCAAGAGAATCTTTAGTTAAAGACAACGCTTTTTCAAGACCAAAAAATTCTTCAGATTTGTTTAAAACACAACTTTGATCAGTATGATTTATTTTGGAAAGTAATTCTTCAAGATCTTTAACTTTCTTGTTAAGGTCAGATCTTTCAAGCAAAATAAATTTCAGTTGAGTTGCATTCTGAAAATTTGCTCGTTTCGAATCGTCAAGTTCTTTTGATAATTCAAATATTTTCAATTTAAGAGCAGTACTCTTAGAATTTTGTTTGTCTTTTAGGCTCTGAATTTCTTCTTTCAGTATTGATACATCACGTAAAGCAAGAGCTTTATCAGTATTTAACTGAACAAGAATGTCGTAATTGTTCTCACGAATCTTTTCAGAATCAGTATGTTTTACGATCAGCTCAGACTTTGAATATTGTTCATATGCCATTTAGAATTGCTTGAAATTTTAATTTCCAAGATCTTTGATGGAAAAATTGAGTGAATTCTGATAAAACTTTGAAAACTATATCAGTAAATGATAACTTGTGAAAAATCAGCTCTGAAATGACTTTTTGACATTGAAATTTCAGCTTTTCTTCAAAAAAAAAATGCACGTAACTTTTTTCTGGAGTGGATTTGGGCCTCGAAAATTTACAAAACCAGCTTTGCATGTTTTAGAAATCATAGATCTCTGTTTAATCTTCGATTTGACGTATGGAAGGCCTTCTAACCATGTTCCAGTCAAAAGTTATGGCCAATTTAAGCAGCTAAGGTTATTCAGTCAAACTTGAATGATAGAATAATGGAACACGAATGGTTATGAATGAAACTCGATTGAAGCTTCATAAAACTCGAATGATTAAGTATGAAACTCGGATGACGCTTATTGAAACTCGAATGAAGAATGATTCAACTCGAATAAAGTGAATGAAACTCGAATGAACTTGTAGTCCAACTCGAATTACTCTGTGATCAACTCGAATGAAACATAAAGTTTCTCGATTAACTCTTTGATCAACTCGAATGAAAAATGAAGTTTCTCGATTAACTCTTTGATCAACTCGAATGGAACATAAAGTTTCTCGATAAACTCTTTGATCAACTCGATCAAAGAAGTATACAACCCGAATATCAAATGAACCAAACTCGAATGCTTCTTTTTAAGACTCGATTAACACTATGATTTTAACTTTGCCCGAGTTTCAACAGAATATTTCAAAAATCAAGTTCAAAAATTCAATTTTCAACAAAAATTCACAAATTTATTCCAGATTAAAATCGAGGCTGCGGTTTTCACACACAAACACTTTTTGAAAAACAACTTTGGCTAATTTCAGATTAAAAACCAAAAATCAATCGAAATTCCTCAAGAACACACACTTTTTCAAAAAATCAGTAAAATCCAAATTAAATCTTGTGTGTTTGGAATTAAAATCTAAAATTTATCTCAATCAATTCGTCTTTAAAAACGACACCTTTGATCCAATTTTCAACTCATTTCATCCATTGATTCAAAAATCATAAGAAATTTTCAAAAATATCAAAATTTCGATGAAACAGTGTTGTTGAAAAATCAATTTTCAGATTTAAATTCACTCAGAATTTTTTTCATATTAGGCTCTGATACCAATTGTGAATTCAATATTTCAGCAATATAGTACAAAAAAGGGCATTCGCCACGCCAAAAAACCATGGCCATAGACCTATGGCCACAGTTTTTTTTTCATTCAAATCGTGACCAATGCTCCCATCACTTTTGATACCTTACGACTACATATAATATTTGTGACTAAATCATATGGATAACTGTGACCATAGGCTAAAACTGTGGCTAAAAGTCAATCATTTTTAAATAATCGTGACCATAAAATATTTCTAGTCACGTGTGTTTACTTAAACTGTCACAATTTGGTACATTTAGACACATATAAATAATAAAACCATGACGATAACATACTTTTAAACACACATAAATAATTTAATCATGACAAATCAATATATTTAGACACACATAATAAATTAAATTGTGACCATTGGGTACATTTAGACACACATTAATAATTAAAATGTGACGATAAGATATATTTGGACACACATAAATAACTAAACAATGACCATAACATTATTTTAGTTACATGTTATTTCGTCTATTAATGCTTGTTATTTAGTTTTAGTCACACATAATATAATAAATAGTCACCTTAAACTACTTAAAGTCACATATTTTTTTCCTAAATTATGACCATTGGTTGATTTTAGACACACATAACAAAACAATCTGTGACAATCATTTTTCGATCCGGATCAAACCGAACAATTGAAATTCAGGTTAACTTAAATAAAGTTTTTAATTTAATTTGGGACCGATTGAAACCATCCGGTTTACGAAATAGTCGGTGACCAATAAACCAGCAAACAAAAAAACCAGTTTTTTTCTTTTGAAAATTTGAATTTTAGGATGGTAGATGACCAGTACATAGAATTACCTATATAGACTTTTCTTTGCTTCAAGTTTTTATGTGCTAGGCGATGTGGGATACAACAATATACAATAAACAAAAGAAAAACATATCGTCACAGTAAAATTTCATTTTATTATGACAATTGATTACTTTTAGTCACGAATAACAAAATACATCATGACCATAAAATACTTATAATCCTATTTTTGAATCAAATTAGTGTTTACTTTTAACCGTATACAACATATTAAATTGTGACCATAAGATACTTATAGAGTAATTTAATAGTTTTAGCCACACAAAACAAAGGCTTTAAACACTTATTTAAATTTTTTCATTTATCATGATTATTATTTACTTTAGACACACATAACATATTAAATTGGGATCATAAAGTAGTATAATGACAAGTTTTTTTTTCTTAAACTATGACCGTTGAATACTTTTTGCCACCCAAAATAAGATAAACAGAAACCATAGAACAATTAATAGTCACACTTATTTTCTTTTATCATGAAATATTATTTGAGTTTACACAATCATAAGAAACTAAACCGTGACCAAAATATATTTATAGTCAGGAAGTATTTTCTTTTATCATGACAATTGTTCACTTTTAGCCATACTTAATGAATTAGAGCATGACCATAAAATACTTACAGTCACAAATTTTTTCTTTTACCATATGTGACTAATAAAGTCTAGCATTTGGTCACACAAAGGTTCCGTGACTAATTTCACAGTGTGTCCTTTTTGGTCATAGAAAGGGATTTCCATGGCCATATACATATTTATCGTCACACTTAATATCCATCACAAGATTATTATTTGTAACTAATGAATGACCATAACAAATCGTCAAATTTGGTCACAGTGTTTAACCGTGGCTCGTAGATGTCATGGTTCATATGCTCAACCATGACTATATGTATGAATGTGGTTTGTTATGGTCATGGTTATTGAGCTAAAATGTGACAAAAATAATATTGCAACTTCATTTATGACCATTTAGTCACAGAATAATCAAAACTGCGGCCAGACGAACAAAACAAAACCGTGACCATAGGTCCTTTTTGTACTATCAATAAACACAATCATACGAACACAATTCAATTAACACATAAAACAGAATGCTTTAATTGAGTAGAGAGAAATATTACATTGAGAGTTTCTTGACTTGCTAAGCAATTCTTCTCTAATCATAAAAAACCTCCATCAACAGTACACACTCACACATATTTATACTCAAATATAACTATTGAGTATTTACATAATGAACCCTGAACTTTTACAAATTAATTTTTTTCAACTCAATATAATTGTACCCAACAATAGATAAGGAAATATTGAATTTTAATTTTGTGACAAAACCTTTAAACTTAAATAACAGATATTTTCTAAAATAAAGAAATTTCAAACACGTATGTTAGAAATAGAATTATTTTAGAAAATGTATGATATTTAACTAGAAGGTGGATTCAACATGCCGATATGTGATACTAAAAACTGAAAACGAGGTTCGTCTAAAGCTTTAGTAAAAATATCAGCAAGTTGATATTCTGTGCCTACAAAATACAATTCAATTGTTTCATTTTCTACGTGATCTTTAATAAAATGATACCTGATATCTATATGTTTTGTTCGTGAGTGCTGCACGGGATTGCAAGAAATAGCAATCGCACTTCTAGAATCACAGTAGATTGGGATGTTGGTGAGCGAGAACCCGTAATCACGTAACTATATTCTCATCCACAGCACTTGAGAGCAACAGCTTGCGGTTGCTACATACTCAGCTTCTGCTGTGGATGTTGAAACCTAATTCTGCTTTTTGGAGGACCAACTCACCGGTCTGTCTCCCAAAAACTGTATTCCGCCTGAAGTGCTCTTCCGATCAACTCTACAACCTGCAAAATCAGCATCTGAAAAGGCAGTAAGATCAAAGTTTGGTTTCCTTTGGATACCAGAGACCAAGATCGGGTGTACCCTTAAGATAACGATAAATGCATTTTACTGCAGTTAGGTGTCATTCTTTTGGTTCGTTCTGAAAACGAGCACAAAGACATGTTGAAAACATTATATCTGGTCTACTGGCCATAAGATACAGTAAGGATCCAATCATCCCTCTGTTAGTTATATTGTCGACACTTTTCCTGGCAGGATCAGTGTCTAACTTACAGTTTGAAGCCATGGGAGTTGCGATACTCGTGCAAGAGTCTAACTTATACTTCTTGAGAATGTCTAGAGTATATCACAAAAATTCCATTGTAATGTTGTTTCACTTGTAATTCGAGGAAAAATATCATTTCCCCCATCATACTCATCTCAAACCTGGACTCCATTAGGGATGAAAAATCTTTACAGAAATTACTATCAGTAGACTCAAATATAATATCATCGACATATATTTGGACTACTATTTTGTGTTGGCCTTGCCATTTTGTGAACAATGTTGTGTCCACCACACCTTTGCTAAACCAGCAGAGATTAGAACATTAGAAAGACTGTCTGTAACAACCTAGCTTTTAACCCGACTTTTAATTTCTGTTTTTGAGATAATAATGTAATTTAATTACATTATTTGTATTGTAATTTAATTTAGTAATGAAATTATTTAGTTAAGTTAAATAATGCTAGTGATGAGAAAAATGAAGATGAAACTTTTATTTAAAGAAAAATCAGATGTAGAGGGACCAAAAGTGCCAAAATCCAAAAGATAGGAAATAAAAGACTCAAAGTCTTTCATTTCTCATTTCATCACTTTCTAAATCTCTCAAACTCTCTCAATATCACTCTACAAATCTGCTGGAAATGAAAATCAGAAGAAGAAATTCGTGAATTGACTGAAGATTATCAAGAATCAGAAGAGATTATGGTAATAAAACTAAAATCCAAGCTTTAGTTTGTAATTTAAGAGTTTAAAATGCTTAAAATCGGATTTGTTAATCTGAGAAATTTATGTTGCATGTATATTATTTAAGTTGCAAAACATCAATTGAGGTTCTTTAAAGATTCAGAAACAAAAATCGTTGCTTAAATCGTCCAAAAAGTGTAAAAATCTGACTTTTTATTAAGTTTTGTGTTCTTGACAAAAATGGATCTATTTTGGACAAATCTGAACGATTTAATGTGTTTAAGATGGGGAAATTGGTGTAGAAACCCTCATTAATGATAATATAACCTTGGATTTAATTGCATGTTAATAAAAATGTGTTTGGTGAATTTTTGGTAAAAACCCGTATGGGTCGACCTGCACATCTGCAAGTCAACTCGGCGAGTTGCCTATGGTGACTCGGCGAGTCGCCAAGAACACCAAGAATTTCTTGAAAATTTTCTAAGTGTTGGATCTGAATTCGGTTGAGACCCGAAGTTCGGATGGGTCAATCTCAGATCAAATAAGTTTCTCGGATGCATGCGAATTCGGCCGAGATTCGAATTTCAAACCTTGACTCGAGGAGTCGGTTGAGATGACTCGGCGAGTCTGCCCTAGTTGGTGCGAAATTCGGATGTGGGTTATATGATCCAAAAGTCAGGCTACTAAACTAACTTTTTGAATATCTTTTTATGACTCAATAATATATATAATGTAATGCCCATACACACACATGTAATTAAAGTATAGAGTTTATCAGTTGTCAGAATCAGAATCAGAACAAGTAAGATTTAAAGCTAAAAGCTAACGTTCTTGCTATTATAAATTCTGGACAGGTTCAGATAATTTCTGAACAAAGTAGTAAAGTATTAAAGATATAGTACTGAAAGTGGGTCAAACATTGTAAAGCCAAGCTAAAGTCCAGAAAGACAAAGATTAAAGATTAAATCCTGAGATAACTCAGGTGGTGGAGAAATCTGCTTGATTACAGTTCAGCATAAACCAGTACCGGTGAGTTATAGATATTCAGTTTTACATGCTTGATTCCGATTGAGACATATTGTTGATGATAGTTTATCTTGGCATTCATTTATGCTCAGCTGGATTGTGACCTGTGCTCGCCATGGTTCGATGATGCCCTGTGGATCATGATGGCTATTTGAATTATCATTTTGCATACATTGTACTTACAGTTCAATTCAGTTATTGTCATAAGTTGATATTGCTATCATGACCTTGTTTATTTATGCTTTCATCATTGCTCGTATCTTTGATGTATTTATTCAGCTTAGCACGATTAGCCTTGTCGGTCTATTGTTCTAGACCTAGCTATGTCACCAATTCTTTTGAACTTGGTATTGATTACTCCGATGCTCCCCCCACGATGTTTGTTGGTAGCTAGCCCTGTTAGACATTTAATTTCGATCTTTTGGATTTATTTTGTAATAATTATTTCTAGAATATTTTGTCTTGTAATTTATTTCTAGTTAGTTTCTTTGTATGTAAAATTCAAGGGGCCAAAGTGCAATTCCTAGAAACTTAATTAATTCACCCTACTTTAGCTCCTAGGGTTTGGTGAAATCTCATAGTTGACATTTTGAATTGAATACATGGCTCCTTATTCTCTCAGCCGCCACTTTTATTATTCATATTCTCTTTGTCTTCTTCTTTAATCATTACATAATCATTGAGTGAATATTCTGTTTGTGAGTGATTATTGAACGTAATGTGTTGATATTATCTGGGATTCATCAACAACAATTGGTATCAAAGCTCAAGGAGGTGGATTTAAACTTCATTTCTCGGATTCCAGCTGTTGTTCATCGAGTTTTTCATCAAAAATACTCGGTTTGATGTTCGTTTTCTCGAATATTTTGCTGTTTTCGTGTTTCTCCTTTCATATAATCATCTATTGTTCCTTCCCTACTGATTTAGAGCTCTTTAGGTTCAATCTTTGCATCATATTGTCCGTCTAAAATCCGTTTTTGAAATCTTGAAAAAACATGGGTTTATAGTGGTTTTGGTACCTTTTTAAAAGATTTTTAGGTGTTTTGGTTTATTTTAAAGCATTAAAAGTGTTTAAAATAATTTTCCAATCATTTAGAAACTATTTGACATTTTCTGAAATTTTATAACTAATCTAATTCGGACCTGTACTGTTGCATTTCGTACCATTTTTCAGACCAGTTCGGACCCCAATCCGGACCAATTCGAACCATAGTTCGGTCCAATTTGGACCATTCTTAGGTGACCTTCGGACCATCATTTCCCCATTTCGGACCACACTTCGGTCCCATACGAACTTCGGACCATCCGAAGTTCAGATCAGTAAATTTTAAAACACTTAGTTTAACTTGTGCTTTCATTTTGTATTTTCATTTCGGACCATCCGAATCCGGTCCATATCCGAATTCGGTATTTCCTTCTTGAAATTTTTTCAAAGTGTTCATCCGTAGTGCAAACTGTTCATCCGAATTCGATCCATCTGAATTCGGTTTCTTCCAAATTCACTGTTCATCCGAATTCGGCCCACCTGAATTCGGTCCATCCTTTTCATTGGTCAACCAGGTCTAGGTTCCATCTGCAGTTACTGTATATCCGAATTCGGTCCCATCCGAACCAACTGTTCACCCGAATTCGGTCTTATCCGAAATCAGAATTTGATCCGAATTCGTACCATCCAAGGTACTGTTCATCCGCCTTCAAGATCTCATTCTTCCATATCAGCACCTTATATCATGTCTCGAGAAGCTCTTGTCCTCGAACCCGAGAACAGACCAACTGTTCTGTATCCCGATGAGTATGAGCAGTGGAAGTCCCGATTTTTAAAGTTTGTCGGTATGCAACCCAATGGCAACCTTATGCTCCAATAAATTTCTGAGGGCCCAGTTATCTACTATTGGAATATGCTGCTACACCCGAAGCTGACCCTCCTGTACTTGCTTCCAAAGTTGAACGCGAACCTGCAAATGATGCAGAGCGAGACAGATAGCATGCTGACAAGAGGGCTGAATATCTGATCTACCAAGCCCTGCCCACTGATATCCTTGAAGGAGTAGACAACAAAATGTCCGCTAAAGAGATGTGGGATGAATTAGAGGTTCAAATGCTAGGGGCAAACTTAGATGACAGAGCAAAAATTGAGGAGGCAAAGGCAAAGTTTACCAAATTCAGGGCCAAAGACGGGAGTCGCTACAAGCCACGTCTACTAGATTCTGTGCAGCTCTGAATGAACTTAACTGTAGGTCCCAAAAGATATCCCAAGCATATACCTTTAAGCTGTAGAGGGGGGGTGAATACAGCTATTTAAAAACTACACACAATTTTTTCAATGTTTGTATGTATTATCAACAAATGTTAATTACAAACGAGCTTGAATGCGGAAAGGTTCAAGCTGAGATGACAGACACAACAGTATGGTTAACTAGTCTAACACTGACTTAAACTAATTACAATGAATACACTCACTAAGAATCACTCACAGTGTTTACAAGACTCTGAGGAACAGCTTGAACAAGAACAGCTTAGACACTGTGCACTGTTTTATTCAAGCAGACTTGCATGCATGAAAGACTCACTTTGAATTCACGTTCACTCTTGGTTTCAGCACTTAGCTTTTTGGCTTTTTCTTTCAATCCTTGGAAGTTTCTTTTTATACTCACTCAGAGGATCTAAGTGAAGCTTCTTCATTGGACGGAATGAAAAAGGTGAAGTCTTGTTGAAAAGACAACATAAACTTTTCTGCACATTCTGAAAAGCAGACTTGTCTTCATGTGGGCAGAACTTTTGTCTTTTCACTTTGTCTACTGTTGCATTGCCTTTAACTAAATAAGGAATGTCAACTTTGTGTTTTTCTTCCTTTGTAAAGGCCTATTTTGATATAAGAAAAAGGTTTGTCACCCTTTTTCAAATATCCTTTTGTCTTCATGTAACAGAACAACTTGGGCAGGCTGAGCAGTTCCGATTTCCACTTTGTCTTCGACTTTGTAAACTGATTTTGTAGTAAAAAACAATACATGAGGACTTGGAAACATATTCCATAAAGTGTTTAGCCTGTTCACAAAGAACAGGTTCTGTTCACAAAGAACAGAACACTTGTAAACTGTCCAAGCTGCTCACCAGTGTAGAGCAGCGTAGACAGTTTATGTCCAGCCTGTTCAGCAGACTGAACAGCTTAGGCAAGACTGCCTTTGTTGCAACACATGCAACACATAGAACAGCTTCAGGCTGATATTGCAAATCATTTTTAGGTTTCAATAAGGCATATAACAGGCCTTAAATTCAACATTCAAAAGCATCAACAGGTTTGATTAATAATCTCCCCCTCAGATGCAGAATAGGTTTGACTGAGGCCTTTTGTGCCTAACAATCTCCCCCTATTTGCAATAACTAGTCTAAGCTGGCCTTATCAAAAATCACTATATATTTTTACAGTACATTAGATGAAATAAAAATACAACATCAACATAAAGCAAAAGATCAGTTTATATATACACTGATTTTTGATTACATTAGAACACCACATGTTCTTACTAAAGTACAATTGATGTACTGATGTATATTACAACTAATGTAAAAGAGAAAATTACAACATATGTAAATAAGGTACAACTAATGTACATCAGATTTTGGACTGTTTTTATTGGGAGCAGATAATGGTAAGCCTATCCAACTGATGGACAGCTTCCATTCTTCACCAACCCAGATGGTAGATGGACTTCATTGCAATGGAGGGGGACCTTCAAACATCTTCTCAAGTTGTTCCCTTGTATCCTCAAGTTCTTGAATCTCACTTCTTATGAACATAAACTTGGGATCCTCAAGTTCACCTCTTTCATAACAGCCTCTGAGCTGATCCCAAATAGCTGCTCTCCACCTACTTGACTGCCTGAATGAAATTGCAAGTCTGAAGGCTACAAGCTGTGTCAGATCCACCTTGTATAGATCTGATGCTCTCTGAAAGCATTTCTTCTGAGTTAAGGGATCTACAAAAAATGCCCCCAGCTCAGGCTCTTCAATGATCTTGCCATCTTCAAACTCAATTCCACTAGGCACGCTGTCAACTCCTTTCATCTGAATAGCATAGTCCCCTTGTTCTATCAGGATGAGGAGTTGTTCCATCTTAGTGTCCTTCCTTGTCCTCCTGGCCTTTATTTTTGGTTGTGTCACATAGACACCTTCACTAACTTCTTTGGAGACCAGGCCAAGATTCTTCACTCTCTCCATTAGCTTCTTGACATATGCTCTGACAGTCTTAGCAGTTTTTCACTTAGACTCACTCAGAGCAACTGCCAGCTCAATCCATTCTCTGTACCCCATTTGTGCGACGTCAGTGTAGTCATATGTTTCTAGATCTGGGCCTGCTGCACTCATTCTGGTTATTTTCAACTTCCACTGACTGCCTTTTCTTGATATGGGCACAGCTTTGACAATTGCTTCCTTGGCAAGCCTTTTATCAGCAACATCTTGAAATTTTCTTCTTGCCAAATTGTCAAAGTGAAACTGAGCTCTTGCAGAGGGCACTGAAGTTTTGGCCACTGAGACCAGAGCACCCTTTTCTTTTTCTGCTTCCTTCTCTTCTGCTGACCCCTTAGCAGCTTCCAATATTTTCTTTTGCACAACCAGAGAGGACATTTTGACTTTCCTTGCCTCTTGAAGTGCAAAAGACTTAGCAGCTTTGGCAGATTCTTCTTCTTTCCTTAAAGCTTCCAAGGCTTGAAGTTGTTCTTCTCTAAACTCAAAATACTTGTGCATAGGAAGACCCATTTCTTTGGCCCTGGCTTTGTGAAATTTGATCTCTGCTGCTTTCTGCTGTTGGGGATCAGTTGCTGCTTTTTCTTTTCCTTTAGCTGCTGTAGTAACAGCAGCTTCAGGACTTTCCTCCTCCTCCTCTTCTTCTTCTAAAATCAGATGCCTCCTTCTGCTGCTTGGCCTGCCCTCAGGAATAGTTTCCTCCCCCTTAGACTGAGCAGGGATTGGAGATTCAGCCTGAGTAGGCTGAGCAGCGTGGGAGGCATCCTCTAGTGTACCTGTTGAAGCTCCTGCTGGTTGACCAGCGAGTATTGCAGGCACTGATTTCTCCTTAGGAGAAGAAGTTTTCTCCCCCTTAGACTTAGTCTTCGAGGCAGATGACTTCTCCCCCTTTGAAGGAGATGTACCAGCACCTTCAACACCTGGTCTTCCTGAAGACACGAAGTCATTAGGCTTGCCAGCAGTTTTGGCAGCAGGCATGGGGCCAACAAGGCTAGTCACTAAGAATGCCAAGTTGTCCTTTACCTCTGCAAGCTGGGAAAGACAGGTTTGAAGAGAAGAGGATTGGGTATCAGCAAGAGAGGTCAACTTAACAATGTTTTCCCTATCAGAAGCTGTGAACAACAAACTTTGAAGCTGTGCAAGATGTAATTCTAGAGAATCTTGCACATCAGCAAGGTTTGATGACACAGAATTTGATAAGGAGCCAATGAGTGTGTTCAAGCTGGCCAGAGTATTAGGAAGGGTAGAGTTGCAAGAAGTTAGGAGAGATGACAGCTGTTGAGAAATAACTGTCATTGAGGACACAGAATCCTGTTGTAGTGAAAGAATTGAGGAGAGGGAGGTGGACACATTTTGCAGCTGTGCAGTGAGTGCAAGCAGCTGTGGAGAATTATCAGTTTGTGGAGTGGCAGCGAAGGAATCCTTGAACAAATCAAAGAACCCCTTAAGCTGTTCAGACACAGAGTCTGAAATAAGAGATGGTAGAGAGGTCATAGTAGTTTCTAAAGAACCAACTTTGTTGGTCAGCAGAGAAAGCTGATCCTTCAAAGGCAGGTCTTTAGGAGATGGAGGTGTATGGGTGGACTGTTTAGATTGGGTTGATGGAGAAGAAGATGATGAGGCTGGTGTATGAGGATGTGATGGAGAGGGAAGTGGAACAGTTGAGAGAAGCTCCATAGCCTGGGCAAATGTAATGTGGCCCAGCTTGGAGGGGTCAAAGGGTGTCCCCTCTGCAGTGCCTTGGTGTAAAAGCACCTCATCATGGGGAGATGGGATATGCATTTCAACATCAGCAGTGGTGAAACCTGCTGATGGAGTTTGCATAGAAGGAGCAGCCTCACCAAAGGGATGGTATGTTCCCTGAGGTTCATCAGCTTGGTTGTTGGTCCCTCAGCAGTTGTTTGGTGTAGAACAGCTGTATCATGGGGAGCAGAAGTTTGAGGCTGAGCTGCTGATTGGTCTATACCAACAGTGTGGACAACTCGTGCAGACTCAGGGTGTAAAGAAGTTTGAGTAGGGGACAGTGTGGACTCAATATGGAGTGGAGAGGGCTCCTGTCTTACAAGATTCTCAGCCTGTTGGGAGGCTGGAATAGTTGAAGTGGTTATCTCCTTTTGAACAACTGGTTCCTGTTGGGAGGAACGAGAGGATTTAGGCTGACTCTGGGTGGACTCAGGTTAGAGTGAAGTAGACTCCAATTGTGCTGAACCTTCTCCCAAAATAGGAGAGGCAGCAGGGGTGACTTCTCTTACAACTGAACCCTGTTGAGAGGGAACAGAGGAGCTGGTTGTTTCTTTTTGGTGAGTGATTTTCGTTGGTAGGGAACAGAGGGCTTGTTTCTTTTTGGTGAGTGATTTTCGTTGGTAGTGGATGGATGAAGTGGGTGATTGTGGAGAGGTGATGAGAGGTTCAGACTGGACAGGTTTAGAGACTGGGTCAGAAACAGGTGGGTTGACCTGTTCCATAGTCTCAAGTGCCACAGAGGCACCAGCCACAGAGGCTTCAGGTTCAACGAATGAACTAGGGTGCGGAGCCTGCTCCTCCTCAGCCACACAGGCTAAGGGTGCAGACTCAGGCTGAGCTGTTTTGGCCTTCTGTTGCACAGGCCCAGCTTCAGAGGTTGCCATGGTCCTTTTAACAAGTTTGGACCTGGCTTTGGATTTTCTCTTAGGAGCAGCTTCTGGATCCACCCTCACATCAGAGGGTCCTTCCACCAATCCTAACAACATCCTCATTGGTGTTGACAGAGGAGGCTCATTTGGAAGAACAGCAGTATAGAAAACTCTATTCCCTATTACAGGGAAGGCAGCAGTATGAAGTAAGGGCTGAGAGTTGTACAGATGCTCACCACAAATGTGTCTGAATATGAGGCTCAGAAACCTGGGGTATCGAACAGCAGCTGGTCTTGTCTCCTACTGCACCAGGTTCCTCAAGTTCAGAAAGATCCACTTAGCCATGTCCATTGTAGTCCCATCCAACAGCTGTAGGACTATTGGGATTTCATCACGGCTCAGTTGGTCAAATGAACCAACTTTGCTGCTGAAGCTCATCATCACTGAGGCAAAAAGAAAACTGTAGGTAGGATACAAATCCTTCCTGAACAGCGTAGCCCCAATTTTGGGTTCTGCTACACCACAGAAGCGTAGCAGATTGCCCATTTGTTCATTTTCAGGCTGAGGCATATCATATGAATCAGCAACAGGCAGATGTAGAACCTCCCTGAGAAGATCAATAGTGATCTCAATGGTCTGAGTCCCATTGAGAATAATCCCTTTGATGACTTTGGTGTTGGGGTTGTAGGCACAAGTGTACCAAAACTCGTACACCATCTCCTGGTACAGGACACCAGGAGTAGCAGTCATGGCATAGTTCAACGGATGAACTGTCAAAAACTCCACCATCTGGTCATAACCTTTCCCCACATAGTTTTTGGGGATTGTGAGGTTTGCAATGTAGTTAGTGGGTTTGAGGCTTAGCATTGTGGTGACTGATGAATGTTTCTGCACATCATCACCAACAAATACTGGTTTTGAGAGTACTGAGAGTAGCAGAAGCACAAGACACTTAGTCGATTTTTAGGGTTCTTAGGAGGTTTATGATAGTACTGAGGAAGACGAAGACGAAACAGTGAGGAATTTATAGGATTTGAATGTGAGAGGGTATGAGAGAGAAACATTTGGGCGGTTGATTTGAAAAGGTCGTTAATGGAAAACGGAACGGTTGTCCATGTCAGACCGTTTGTCAGACCACTTGAGCCCTTTTTAATCACTAACACACGTAACCCACATTATCCGCAGTAATTAAGTTAAATAAAAAATAGAAATTAAGTAACTTAATTGTGAAGAAAAGTAATTAAAAACTGTTGGTCTAAGCTGTTGGTCAAACCTGTGATGAGCAGAGTCATCACAACCTGTTCATTCTTCAAGCTGTTCCCTCAACCTGTTCAGCCATGTAGGAACAGGTTGTGTTCAATAGCTGATCAGGTTACAAAACAATGTCTTGTAAATCAGTGTGAGGGAATGAGCAGAGTGAAGAATAGACCATCTGAGCAGGCTGGACGAGTAAACTGTTATTGTTCAGCCTGTTGTATGTTCAAGCTGTTCAAGGATTTCAGAAAAATGGCTAAGTACAAAACATGTATAGCCTGTTCTGTCTAAGCTGTTTTGAAAAACTTGAGCAGTGTGAGACATACAAGGTCTTAGACCTTTAAGGACACTTAGTCACTTTTGTTTAACATGCCCAGCTTGCTGACAAGGTAATTAAACCTGGTTTCATCAAGAGTTTTGGTGAAAATGTCTGCAAGCTGTTCATTTGTGGAAACAAAACTTACCTCCACATTACCTTTCTGAATGTGATCCCTGATGAAGTGATGTCTGACTTCAATATGCTTTGTTCTTGAATGAAATACTGGATTGTTGGAAATGGCTATGGCACTCGTGTTATCACACAGAATAGGAATTTTCCTATACACAAGCCCATAGTCTTCAAGCTGATGCTGCATCCACAGAATCTGCCCACAGCAGCTTCCAGCAGCAATGTACTCAGCTTCAGCAGTAGAAGTAGACACTGAGTTCTGCTTCTTGCTACACCAACTTATCAACTTACCACCAAGGAGTTGACACCCACCTGTTGTGCTTTTCCTATCTAGCCTGCAGCCTACAAAATCAGAATCTGAATAACCTGTTAGTTCAAGGCTTGAGTCTTTGGGATACCAAAGACCCAAACCTGGTGTACCCTTCAGGTATCTGAAGATTCTTTTAGCAGCAGCTAGATGAGATTCCTTTGGATCAGCTTGGAACCTAGCACACAAACAGGTGGCAAATATAATATCAGGTCTACTAGCAGTTAAATATAGCAAGCTCCCAATCATACCTCTGTAAGCTGCAACTGAAACAGCTTTGCCACTGGGATCAGCATCCAATTTTACATTGGTTGCCATTGGGGTTTTAGTAGGAGAACTTTGATCAAATTGAAACTTTTTCAAGAGATCTAAGGTATACTTTCTTTGATTTATAAAAATTCCAGTTGAGGTTTGTTTAACCTGTAATCCTAAAAGGAAAGTAAGTTCTCCCATCATACTCATTTCATATTTAGATTTCATGAGTAATGAAAATTTCTTGCATAACTGCACATTGGTAGAACCAAATATTATATCATCCACATAAATTTGAACTAGCATAATATAAGATTTCACCTTATTTATGAACAGTGTGGTATCCACTTTACCTCTGGAATACCCATTGCTCATAAGGAATTCAGTAAGAGTGTCATACCAGGCTCTAGGGGCTTGTTTGAGACCATAGAGAGCTTTGTCCAACTTATAGACAAAACCTGGATGAAGTTCATTTTCAAAACCTGGAGGCTGCTTGACATAAACTTCTTCTTGCAGCTTCCCATTCAAAAATGCACTCTTCACATCCATTTGAAATACCTTAATCCTCTTATGAGTAGCGTAGGCTAGATACAAACTAATTGCTTCTAGCCTGGCCACAGGAGCAAATGTCTCATCATAGTCAATTCCTTCCTCCTGTCTATAACCTTGAGCAACCAGTCTTGCCTTATTTCTTATGACATGACCTTGCTAATCCATTTTATTCCTAAAAACTCATTTAGTGCCAATTATAGTTTTACCTTTAGGAGCAGGGACCAGCTTCCATACCTTGTTTCTCTCAAACTGATTGAGTTCTTCTTGCATGGCAGTGATCCAATTGGCATCTTTTAGTGCTTCATCCACTTTCTTTGGCTCCATTAGTGAAACAAAACTAGAGAACATACAGAAGTTCCCTAAGCTGTCCCACCTTGTTTGTACCCCTTTGTTGATGTCACCAATTATTTGATCATTGGGGTGACATCTGATCCACTTAGGATCATTCTTCAATGATGATTCTCCTGAGTTATCAGCAGCTTCAACAAGTCCTGTTGAACAGCTCTCAAGGTTTTCAGACACACTGTTGTCTTGAGCCTGTTCACTTGTTGAACATGACTGACCACTGTTGAACATATCAGCAGAGGAACTAGGAAAATCAGCATTGATAGGTTCAGGACATGCAGTTGTAATTAGGTCGGTACACTTGTTCACACAGGGTGTATTGACATAATCATCATCATGCCCATCATGATTAACAGGTTCCACACTAGGTGTAGTGGAAGCTTTTGAGTCCTCTTCACTGTTTGAATGCATCAGATCATCAAAGTTTAATTCTCCTGAAACTGATTTAGGAACAGCTTTGGTGGAAGCATTCTTTGACTCTTCAAAGGTGACATTGATAGATTCATCTATCACCTTTCTTTTGTTGTTGTACACTCTGTAGGCTTTGGAGATAGCAGAGTAGCCAACAAACACACCTTCATCAGCTTTTGGTTCAAACTTTTCCAGTTGGTCCCTTTGATTCAAAATGAAGCAGGGACAAGCAAACACATGGAAGTAACTGACATTTGGCTTCCTCCCTTTGAGCAGCTCATAGGGGGTCTTGTTGAACCTTTTCACCACTAAGGATCTGTTTTGGGTGAAGCAGGCAGTGTTAACAGCTTCAGCCCAGAATGATACAGGTAAACCAGATGCACACAGCATGGTTCTAGCAGCTTCAATGAGAGTTCTGTTTCTCCTTTCAGCAACTCCATTTTGTTGTGGAGTTCTCACAGCTGAAAAGTTTTGAGTGATTCCTTTCTCTTCACAAAAGTCTTCAAGAGTACTGTTTCTGAATTCAGTACCATGATCACTTCTAAGCTGCTTCACTTGGGTAGAGTTCAGCATTTCCATCTTTTTTCACAAATCCAATAATTTCTCTAGCAGCCTCTCCTTTGCTCTTCAAGAAGATAACCCATGTATACCTGGAGAACTCATCAACCATTACTAGAGTGTATCTTCTTCCTCCTAGACTTGGGACATTAACAGGTCCAAACAAGTCCATATGGATTAAGAAGAGAGGAGTATCAATAGAAAAGTTATGTTTGGATTTAAATGATGATTTCCTCTGCTTGCCTTTCTCACAAGCTGTGCATAGTTTATCCTTAACAAAGGTCATAGAAGGCAAATCTGTCACCAACTCTTTCTTATAGAGTTTGTTGATGTTCTTGAAGTTCAGGTGTGATAGCCTTTTGTGCCATAACCAGTTTAAGTCTGCATTTGTTCTTGTGAGAAAACAGGTTTTAGTTGTGGGATCAGCAGATTGCATGTCCACAACATATACACCCTTCTTTCGTTGAGCACACAGCACAACTTTGCCTTGGGGATCCAATATGTAACCCAGGTGCTCATCAAAGTTAACCTTATAGCCAGCATCACACAGTTGACTTATGCTAACAAGGTTATGTTTTAGTCCAACCACATAGGCTACTCTTTTAAACACTGCAGCACCAGCTTTAAGAGTTCCATATCCCTTAGTGGATCCCTGTACATTGTCACCAGATGTGACTTTTGGCCCTTTTTCAGGCCTGAGATCACTCAGCAGGTCCTTACAACCAGTCATGTGCCCTGAGCAGCCACTGTCCAAGTACCAAACCTGGGATGGTTGTTTTTCCGGCAGAGTGACAAGAAGAATATTAGTCATTTTTAGGGGAACTCATCACAGAGATGAGTTCTCCTACTTCATCAACATTTGTTGATGGACTTGTGATGTCAACACTAATATTCCCTATTTGAATGGTATCAGTTTGGATACCACTCTCATTGACTAAGATGTTTCCAACACTGTTTATGTTAGCAGTGAGGGAACCATCAGAGTCAGCAGGCCTCATGTCCTTAGTTTCAGGACAGTCTTTGGTCAGATGTGTCTTCATTCCACATTTAGAACATTTTCTCCTTTTAGCATTTTTGGAAGAAGACCTTTCAGAAACACATTCTGAGTTATTTCTGTTGATTCCATCAGCAGATTTAGCAAACTTATTACTTTTTGATAAATCAACAGCTTGAGTGGAAAGTTCAATAGCCACAGCTTTGCCTGTCTCTTCTTTCCTCTTTTTAGGAGGGCAGATGTCAAAGATAGGAAGCTTAATTGGCTTTTGAACTTCCACAGGTTTAGGAAACCTATTGCCATCTCTCTCAGGCTGAGCAATGGCTTTGTCTTTGCCCTTCCTGAGATGTGATTGATGTTGCCTATCAACATAATCATTATTTCTGGTTTTGAAAGACTTATTCTTATTTAAAACCAGTTTACCACTATGATAAGAGAACTTATTTGAAATCACAGCAGGTTTGCCTTCAATCTGAGACTTACTCTTGTTAAAGGCAGACTGCTTACCTTTTGAAAACTTATTTTCAAAATGTTCAGCATTAAAAGGATTAGTATGCCTTTTTACATCAGCTTTAGACCCAAAGCCTGTTTTGTCAACAGGTATGGTGTCCACAGCTGCAGTTTGGACATGCTTTCCTTTCTTTTGCTTGTGTGAATCAGCAGAGCACTTAGCAAGCTTATTTGATGGAAAACTTATTTCATCAGCAACTTTTGAGCTAGGTTCACACGAGCTGTCAGTGTTTTGAGGCCTGACAAACCTGTTTGTTGAGATTAATTTACCATTCACTTTTTGAATAAAAGTGTTTGGAAGCTCACCAAGAGTGGACAAGTCTTCTATTAAATTATTAACCTCAACAATGGAAGCTGCTGTGTCAAGATCCCCTCCAAGATAGGCTTGGATTTGTGCAGGAATCTGCTGACTTATGCAGTGGCTGACTTTTTGTGCAGATTGGCACCAAGAGTCAACTATCTTTTGAAGCTTAGCATGTTTTATATCTGTTTCTCTCTTTTCTTCCAGTAAAATGGAATTGATGTGTTTTAATTCATCAAGCTCAGCTTCCAACTTATGGAAACTGTCCAGTTTACTAGATTTTGTTTCAATATCAGTTTTAAGCTTAGAGATTTCAGATAATAAAACAACATGCTTCTCAATAGCAGCTTTCAGATCAACAAGCATATATTCAAACATTTTAACTTTTTCTTCAGAACTGTAATCCATAAAATTTTGTACCTTATACATCATTGTAGGGTTCCAGTTCTCCAAGCTGCTAAAAGCTTCAGCTTCAGCCAGATCCTGTTTGAAGTTGCTTGTTGATGGGACATCAGTATTGGCCATCAGACAGTTATCGTCTTCTTCATCAGATGATGAATCAGACTCCTCCCAGTCACAAGTCTCTGCCATAAGTCCCTTTTGCCGGTTGGAAACCACTGAGTTTTCCAACTTTCTCAGCTTAGCCATAGCCATAAGGTAGTTAACCCTATAGCCATCATCCCTGTTTGTCTTGTGTGGTTTGGATGACTGACCAACAGCTTTTGACACACAGTCAGCTGCTATATGGCCAGGTTTGCCACATTTGAAGCACTCAGCTTTGGTCTTGTCAAATGCCTTCTTTTTAACAGCATTAGAACTTCCTTGTAGCATGTTTCTTCCAAATCTTTTCTTGTTGAACCTTTTGACAAGCATGGCTATCATTTGCTCATCATCCAGTTCAGCAATATCTGCATTGTCTTCCTCATCAGACATTTCCTCCTTATCATCAGCCTGTTGATCAGGTTGAGTGAACACATCACTCACTTGATTTACAGGTTGTCTCACGTTGGCCACAAAGGCTGCACCTTTCTTAGATATTTCCAAGGCATTTCTCTTCTGTTTCCTTGACTGCTCATCATTCAGTAAGGATCCATATAAGTTAACAAGATCCATACTTCTGGTGGTACCTGAATTCCTTAAAATTGTAGAAAAATAATTCCATTCTTCAGGCAGGACATCTAAGAACTTGTTTACCAGAGTCAGGCTGTCCTTGGTGATCCCAACAGCTTTGAGATCATTTACAAGAGCAGTAAACCTGGTGTAGGTTTCAGTGAGAGTCTCCTTTGGTTTTGCAAAGAAGATTCATACTGTCTAACAAGATTATTAATCTTGTTGTCATGTGTGATTGTGGGTCCATCATAGACAGTACACAAAGTATCCCACATCTCCTTTGCAGTCTTCATCTTCTCAACCTGTTTGAACACATCATCAGGTAGAGAGATGACCAGATTGTTTATGGCCTTTGCATCAAGAGCCACCAGTCTTTTGTCTTCATCAGACCATTGAGCTTTTGCTTTCTCAAATGTTCTGATTTCAGGAGCAGCTCCTTCAGCAGCAGGAGTTATAGTTGTAACAGAGGTTGGCACATAGGGACCCTCCATTACAATCTCTGGTAGTTACACATCCAAATTCTCTAAGTAGAGCATCATTATGCACTTCCAACCGAAAACGTTCTGATGATTGAACTTTGGAGGTTTGCCCATTGAGCCATTGTCATAGTATGAGGAACTTGCAGCACTGTTGTCCATGGAAACTTTGGGAGAATGAGAGATCTAGAATGACACACACTCTAAACTGCTCTGATACCAGTTGTAGGTCCCCAAAAGATATCCCAAGTATATAGCTTTAAGCTGTAGAGGGGTGGGGGGGGGGTGAATACAGCTATTTAAAAAGTACACACAATTTTCTCAATGTTTGTATGTATTATTAACAAATGTTAATTACAAACGAGCTTGAATGCGGAAAGGTTCAAGCTGAGATGACAGATACAACAGTATGGTTAACTAGTCTAAGACTGACATAAACTAATTACAATGAAAACACTCACTAAGAATCACTCACCGTGTTTACAAGACTCTGAGGAACATCTTGAACAAGAACAGCTTAGACACTGTGCACTGTTTTATTCAAGCAGACTTGCATGCATGAAAGACCACTTTGAATGCACGTTCACTCTTGGTTTCAGCACTTAGCTTTTTGGCTTTTTCTTTCAATCCTTGGAAGTTTCTTTTTATACTCACTCAGAGGATCTAAGTGAAGCTTCTTCATTGGACGGAATGAAAAAGGTGAAGTCTTGTTGAAAAGACAACATAAACTTTTCTGCACATTCTGAAAAGCAGACTTGTCTTCATATGGGCAGAACTTTTGTCTTTTCACTTTGTCTACTGTTGCATTGCCTTTAACTAAATAAGGAATGTCAACTTTGTGTTTTTATTCCTTTGTAAAGGCCTATTTTGATATAAGAAAAAGGTCTGTCACCCTTTTTCAAATATCCTTTTGTCTTCATGTAACAGAACAGCTTGGGCAGGCTGAGCAGTTTTGATTTCCACTTTGTCTTCGACTTTGTTAGCTGATCTTGTAGTAAAAAACAATACATGAAAACTTGGAAACATATTCCATAAAGTGTTTAGCCTGTTCACAAAGAACAGGTTCTGTTCACAAAGAACAGGTTCTGTTCACAAAGAACAGAACACTTGTAAACTGCCCAAGCTGCTCACCAGTGTAGAGCAGCGTAGACAGTTTATGTCTAGCCTGTTCAGCAGACTAAACAGCTTAGGCAAGACTGCCTTTGTTGCAACAGATGCAACACATAGAACAGCTTCAGGCTGATATTGCGAATCATTTTCAGGTTTCAATAAGGCATATAACAGGCCTTAAATTCAACCTTCAAAAGCATCAACAGGTTTGATTAATAATCTCCCCCTCAGATGCAGAACAGGTTTGACTGAGGCCTTTTTGTGCCTAACATTAACAAACTGCACATCAACAAAGACAAGGATGACATCAACATCCAGTTCTTTGCAGCCTTAACCCCCAAGTGGCAAATTGCATGACGAGCAACGCGACGAGTTTTGGACATCCCAAATGTATCTATCAATGTGATGTTCAAAGAATTGAAAAAGTATCAGGGTGACGTTGACCATCTGAAGCAGATGGCCAATCAGCTAGCATCCTTGTTACTATCTGCCAACAAGGGCATGAAACCCACTGATTCTCTGGCTTTGATTTCCAACAAGAACATTCCCACTGCATCTTATACTCAAGGTTCATCATCATCCCAGTGTCGATATGCTTATCTATCGCGTGATATAATAGACGAAGAAGAAGGGGCAATTCAGGAACAAATAGCCTTATAGACTAATCGTCTACAACAACGACGTTTTTCCAATAAGACTAACAATCAGCTCCGCTACGACACCGTTCCGCGGAGGTACTCGGATGACAGACGAGATGACAGAAGGGATGATTATCGTAGGGACAATTTTCGAAGGGACGACAGAGATGACCGACGATACGACGATAGACGGGACTATCGGGATGACCGCCGTTATGAAAGGCGAGACGATAGGAGAGATGATCGCAGGGATGATCGACGCGATTATGACCGAAGGGATGATCGTCATGATGATGGAATGGATGACCGACGTGACGATCGAAGGGACTATGATCGTCGGGACAACAGGAAAGATGATAGTAGGGAACCTCGCCGTGCCGACAAGAGGCCGGTGGAGAGGGGAGATGAGAGGCCGACAGTAGAAGAGCCTAAAGGAACCGAAGAACGTCTGTGCTACAAGTGCGGCAAACCGGGCAACTTTGCTTGGGAGTGCAAGAACAAATTTTAAAGAGACGTCGGTTATTATGAGCGGAAGCTGGAAGCCGCCATGAAGAGGACGGATGCTATGGCTCTCATTGCCTAAGAAGATTATTGGGATGCAGAATATATTGATGACGAGGACGACAAAGGAAAGAATTGCTACATGGCGGATCGTCTAGGATTGGCTAACTATGCTACATCAACTGATTCAGATTCAGACACAGCTGCTGAGGGGGAGACACTGCAAAATCCACCAGCATGTCTGATGGTCATATCCGACTATCTAGAATGTTCGTCATCAGATTCTGAGGCACGAGAGGTACATTCCTTTTACATTCTAAAGCATGTAAATAATTTATCTGTACATAGTGAATGTAAATTGCACACACATATACTTGATTTAGAAGCTAGGTTAAATGCTGAAACAGAAAAGTGTGTGCAGACTGAAAATCTAGCCCAAACATTAAAAGAGTCATCTGAGTTATATCAATCAAAGTGTTTAACTAATCATAATGTGATAAAACATATGCTAATTGAAAAGGTAGATGTTCAGGATAGGAATACGTACCTAGAATCTTGTATGGATAGGTTATCCAATGAAAATCTCTCATTAAAAGAAGAAATTTATGTTCTATCAAAACGATTAGAGACGATAAGTATGGAAAACATAGACATCTTAGAAAAATACAAAATGATAGAAGAAGAAAGAATAAGTTTGTACTCTCGAATAAAGACCCTTGATAACAAATTTTTAAAACGGGGTCAAACTGAACAAACTATTCACTTGAATCAGCCCAAAGAGACTAGGTTTTATCATTTTTAACAATGAATTGGTTTTAAAAATCCTAAGTATTTGGAAAAGGCTCAAAAAGTTCTACCTCTGTTTTATGACATGAATTACATGGGTGCTGGGCTTAAATCTTTCTTTTTTGAGTCATCAAAAGAAGTTTTAACCCAAGAGGATGAGAAACACATTGAAAATAAAGAAAAATAAATATCTTTTAAATATGAAGAACTAAACGAGAGTTATCCTTATAGAGTACCCACTCTAGAGGAAGACTTCTTGTTTAGTTATTCTGAAGCTGAAATGAAAGCAGAACCTGTAAAACCAATCCCTCACCTTTACATTCCTACAAAAGTTCTTCAACATAAAATTAAAGTTTTAGAAAAGGAATTAAAGTTAACTCAAAAGAAAGCTCTTGATTTTCAAGAAACTTTTCTTAAGAGTGAGGAAAAATTGGTAAATCAAAGTTCTCAACAATCTGTAGAATTAACTGTCTACAGAGAAAAATATGACATGGTTTCTCAAAGATTAAAAGATCATATAAAAGAACCAAGAGTTTCTCGTCCTACCAAAATCCCACTCGTGTCATCTAACAAAGGGAAGACTAAAATGGAAAATTCTTCTATCAGTTGTAAAGGTGAGTGCTCAAAACCTTTTAAAGTTGAGGTTTCGAAAAAGACTCAGATTTAATCCAAGTCTTTTAAGAAACCCACTCACCAAGAAAAAGAAAATTCTTTAAAATCTAAGTCTTCCATGCGTAATGACTCTCTTCGTTTTGTTCCTACAGATCATGTGAGAAGAGTACCAAAAACTACCATGCAAGATTTTACAAGTTTTTTTGTGAAGAAGGCTGTTATGCCAATTGATTTTGTTTCTAGAGATAGGTCACATGTAATCTCTCAAAACAATATTTGTAATGATGTAACAAATTCTACTGCTTGTTTAAAGTATTCATTTAGTGACTTGTTTAATTTATGTCCAACTCGTTTTAGACGCCAAGTTCCTGAAATGAATGTTTTTGTGCCTTATCCTGCTAAAAGAATTCGCAAAAAGAAAATAAAAAATGTTGCATCATCAGCCATCACGAAAAATGAGACTTGTACTTTGCCTAGGCCCAAAACAAATGCAAAAGTCAAACAAGGCTCAAAAAGTCAAAAACCGAAGGTAATTTCGTCGCCTAAGGTTCCAAATCTCGGTAAATCCAATTTTCAATGGATTCCAAAAGGCTATGCATCCGGACCACACATAACTGCAAAATGGGTTCCTAAAACTGCAAATGTGCCATATTCACCTGGAACTCCTAACCAAAAAGGACCCATATTAAGATTGGTACCTAAAGTTGTGTGATCTTAATGCAGATGGTTCTTGGTTACTTCACATCAAGACCCGTACTTCAATGAATTGGCTTCTAGTTATCATAGACTAGGACCCGTTCTTCTGCTTGCCGGTTGTGCTTAAACCGACAAGTTTGGCTTCTGTGCACTCAGCTCAGGACCCGGTCTAAATTCATCATGTTTTCTGAACATCTCGGTTCAGAACACGGTTTGACTTTCAATATAAGATGGATCTGTTTGAATGCTTATAGATTTTCATTATATGTATTTATTTGTTTTTCAGGCAAAATCCATCTGGTATATGGATTCGGGTTGCTCCAAGCACATGACCGGGAGAAGAGAATTGTTGTCCAACGTAGTTGAACAATACTGTAGGACAGTAAAATTCGAGAATAGTCACCAAGCTCACATAAAAGGATACGACGATTTAGTATTAAATAATCTAGTCATCAAGGATGTTGACTATGTTGAGGGATTATCACATAATCTGTTTAGCATAGGTCAGCTCTGCGATAAAGGATTAGAAGTAACGTTTAGGGCAATGGACTGTAGTGTTAAGAGTATGGATGGCAAAGAAATTTTATCTGGTTCCCGTAACTCTAACCTTTACACCGTAGACATAGCTATGCTCATGGTTAAGGATAGCATCTGCCTTCTATCAAAAGCCTCTTCAAAAGACTCTTGGTTGTGGCATCGAAGGTTATCCGACTTAAACTTTGAAAACATCAACAAGCTGGCTGCGAAACAACTGGTGAAAGGTCTCCCAGAACTGAGATATGAAAAAGACCATCTGTGTGGAGCATGTGAGAAGGGCAAGATGAAAAGATCATCTCACAAACCAAAACCCGAACCATCAACGAAGAGAGTGTTGGAGATACTTTGTATGGACTTATGCGGACCGATGCGGACCCAAAACATAAATGAGAAGCGATATGTGTCGGTTATCGTTGATGATTACTCACGATATACCTGGGTTAAGTTCTTGCGATCCAACGATGAGACAACTCAAGAAATCATCAATTTTATAAAGTGTGTCGAAACCCAATAGCAACTGTCCGTTCAATCAATCCGATCTGACAACGGCACGGAATTCAAGAATTCCGTAGTTGAGGGCTTCCTTCGATCCAAAGGTATTCAGCATCAATATTCTACTGCTAGAACACCTCAACAAAATGGAGTCGTAGAAAGGCGTAACCGTACCCTTGTGGAAGTTGCTAGTACAATGTTGACTTACTCAAAGCTACCTCTACTCTTGTAGGCCGAAGTCGTTTCAACAGCTTGCTACACACAGAATCGCTCCATCATCCATAAGCATTTCAATAAAACTCCATATCAACTCTTCTTAAATAAAGTACCTTTCATCAAGTACTTACGTGTATTTGGTTACAGGTGCTATGTGCTTAATGACAAACACAACCTCGAGAAATTCAACGAGAAAGTAGATGAAGCGATCTTCATTGGATACTCATCCAACTCAAAGGCATATCATCATTCAACACCAGAACCAGGACAGTTAATCAAAGTGTGCATGCCACATTTGATGAGTTGGCTGAACTGGCACCCGAATTTGATCATTCAGGACCACGCATTACACCAATGTCTTGAGACTCTTCTTCTCAATCTACTTCTTTTTCACCTTCTGATTTAGTAAATTTATTTGATCCTTTTTATGTAGAATTTTTTGGTCCTTACTATAATGTTTCTAATGTTTCTCCTACTATAGGTAATACATCCAACAATTCAACTGCACCACAAATTCTATCTGATCCATCTTCATCCACCTCATGCCCACATCTATCAACCTCATCCACTGATACATCTGCAGTTGAATCCACTCCAGAAATACCCTCGCATATCATGCCAAACATCCTTCCTTCTCCTGATCATTCTGAACCGAAACCGGAACCAGTGGTACCTTCACTAGAAACCATTGACCATGAATCATCCTCCATTCCCACTCTCACCACTGAGATTCCACCCCATGCACCCCTTCCACACGATTCAAAATGGACCCGAAGTCACCCAACCGATCAAATCATTGGTGATGTCTCAACCGGTGTCCAAACCCGTAGAGCGTCTGCTAATGAATGTCTCTTCGCATCATTCCTTAGTATGATAGAGCCAGCTCGTGTGGATGAAGCCTTAAAAGACCCAGACTGGATTGTTGCAATGCAAGAAGAACTCAACCAGTTTGAACAGCTCCAAGTATGGCGGTTAGTTCCCAAGCCAAATGACCGAACAATTATCGGAACAAAGTGGATCTACAAGAACAAACGAGACGAAAACGACATTGTGATAAGAAACAAAGTGAGACTTGTCGCCAAAGGCTACCGATAACAAGAAGGGATAGATTATGACGAGACCTTCGCTCCAGTTGCACGGATTGAAGCTATTAGAAACTTCTTGGCGTACGTGGCACACAAAGACTTCAAAGTGTACCAGATGGACGTCAAGACAGCCTTTCTTAACGGTGAACTTAATGAAGAGGTGTACGTTGAACAACCACAAGGATTTGTTGATGCACATAAACCTGACCATGTTTATGTGTTAGACAAAGCCCTCTATAGTTTAAAACAAGCACCTTGCGCATGGTATGACAATCTATCTAACTTTCTTAACTCTGCTGGTTTCAGCAAAGGTGTGGTGGACACAACACTGTTCACAGAAAGGGAAGACCCGCACATAATGCTAGTGCAAATATATGTCGACGACATTATATTTGGATCTACTAACAGTAATGTCTGTAAGGATTTTTCAACCCTAATGGATTCCAGGTTCGAGATGAGTATGATGGGGAAAATGAATTTTTTCCTCGGATTACAAGTCAAACAACTTGAAAATGTGATTTTTGTAAACCAGTCGAAATATACTCTTGACATTCACAAAAAGTATAAGTTAGACTCTTGCACGAGTATCGCAACTCCCATGGCTTCCAACTGTAAGTTAGACACCGATCCTTCTGGGAAAAGTGTCGATAATACAACTTACAGAGGGATGATAGGATCCTTACTGCATCTGACTGCTAGTAGACCTGATATAATGTTTTCAACATGTCTTTGTGCTCGCTTTCAGGCCGACCCAAAAGAATGACACCTAACTGGGGTAAAACGCATTTTTTGTTATCTTAAGGGTACACCCGATCTTAGTCTCTGGTATCCAAAGGGAACCAATTTTGATCTTACTGCCTTTTCAGATGCTAATTTTGCAGGTTGTAGAGTTGACAGGAAGAGCACATCAGGTGGAATACAATTCTTGGGAGACAGACCGGTGAGTTGCTCATCCAAAAAACATAATTATGTTTCAACATCCACAGCTGAAGCTGAGTATGTAGCAGCTGCAAGTTGTTGCTCTCAAGTGCTGTGGATGAGAACACAATTACGTGATTATGGATTCTCGCTCACCAACATCCCAATTTACTGCGATTCTCGAAGTGCAATAGCCATCTCTTGCAATCCCGTGCAGCACTCTCGAACAAAACATATAGATATCAGTTATCATTTTATTAAAGATCATGTAGAAAAGGGAACAATTGAGTTGTATTTTGTAGGCACGGAATATCAACTTGCGGATATTTTTACTAAAGCTTTAGACGAACCTCGTTTTCGGTTTTGAGTATCTCATATCGGCATGCTGAACCCTCCTTCTAGTTAAATGTCAGACATTGTCTAAAATAATTCTATTTCAAACTATCATGTTTGAAATTCCTTTATTTTAGAAAATATCTGTGATTTAAATTTAAGGGTTGTGTCACAAAATTAAATTTCAGTATTTTCTTATCTATGTACATCTTTAATAATTAATGATCCTGAAAAATTGCTGTATGAATTGTTTATCACTGAGTGGGACGCAAAATTAATCTAGGAATCATGGAACCCCCAGTTGCCATAACCATGCCCCATTCCCTAATCCCAAATAACAACGCCCAACTCCCCGAAGAATCCATATTACCTCAATCCGAGTACGTCGAGTTCTTTGCACATAATTGGCAACTCGATTTATCAACCCTCCACCGCGAAACCGAGAACATTGCCTTTGACATTCTTAAAAACCACCCTATCTACTACTCACTATCCACAGCCATCTCCGTTCCACAGATTTACCTCCGACAGTTATGGCATCATCTTTAATTTGTAGCCGATGCCGAACCATACTTCACTTCCACCATCGACTGTGTCCCACTCAAAATCACCACCGCAGCCATCCGACACATTCTACGCCTCCCAGCTGAAGCCTATTCCCTAACTTCCTTCATTTTGCCCCAATCCCTTCTCTCTTCGAAACCTTGAATGAAATAAAGTCTCTGGGATATAATGGCCCACTAACAAAGCCATCAGACTTCCGCACCAAGAACCTCCAGGCACATTGGAGGGTTCTCATCGATATCATAAACAAGTGCTTCACTGCCAAGCATGCTGATCATGACTCCGCATCCATCCAAGTCCTGGCCATGTTTGCAGTATTCGCCTATGACCGACACTATGACTATGCTGCCTTTCCGTTCGAGGAGTTAAAAAGAGTCAACCTGGAGAGAAGCACGAAGCGTGGGCACAAATACATTCCTCTCTAGCGTTTTCTTTGGCTGATCATACAATATGCTATGGACAACGACGATGACATCCATGAGCGTCCAGAGGCAGGCGTATGTATGACAGCTACGATAAAAAAGTTGAACCTTCCGAAGGGGGCTCCCACGGTCCCAGTAATGACAATTCCACTGTCTCTTCTACAGAGGGCAGTGCAAACAAAAAGGGTAAGGGCTTATCTTAAGGAATTCTATCCGGATGAGGCTCGGTCAGACCCGACTGAGCCTACCCAATCCGAAGGTGAGAGTAAGGCTGAGGGAGAAGAGGTGGAAATTCAGCAAGCAATGGGTATGGGTGAGAGGGAGATTGTGCATGTAAGAGAGGGTGTAGAAGGTGAGGAAGCAGAGACGGCAGACTCTGAAAGGACCGTCTCTGTTTTACGAGGGCTCGAGGTAACATCAGAAGGAGACCTAAGCCCTATCAGCCGGACAACCCACCGAAAGACCATCAGTCCAATGGTCGAATCTACCCCCACCACCCACTTAGAGTCCTCTCAAAAGGACACTACTTCATTCCACGGGGATCTACCACATACTCCATCACCCTCTCATTCGGAGAGTCGTGCTGTTGAATTAGGTCACACTTCGCCCATTGCCCATCCCTACACACAACGCACGACGCCTTCGTGGTGTCCCCCGATCGAGCTGCCTTCGTGGCAGCTCCCCAAACTTCCGGATCTGTGCATCCCACTGTGGAGCCAGAAGTGATGGAAGGAAGACCTGGAGTTGATTCATCCATGCCGTCTGTAAGGTCTACGACTGCAAGATCTATCTAGACGCGGATCCGTGAACGAGTGCGGAATCCTCGTTGACGGTCAGACGGACAACTCTCAACCAACGGAAACACGGAGACTATTAGACGCTGAACGAACGACACACGAACGATCCTACGTACTAATTCTCTCCGAAACGGCACTCACCTAGCTAATAAACTCGAGATCGCCTCTTGCTTAATTCCTCACGAATTCTGCAAAAAGTCTTCTAATTATTCGAGTCTATCCCTAATTATAGACCCTGATTCGAGTCTGTTGTGGGCCAACCTCGAATCTGGCCCAAGGCCCATTCGAATCTGTCCATCTTGACAGACTCGAATCTAGCCTATTCGAATCTATCTCAGATTCGAATGTATTCCCTTAAGCAATTCGAATCTAGCCTTTTACATAAACAACTAAGTGATTGAAACTTATGTTTTAACTTATGCTTGAGTTAATCTTTGACCTTTATGTTTGAACTTCTTGTAATATGTTACATCAAGTTCAAACACACAATCAATAACAGACAAACACATATTAAACATATATATCAAAACACTTGTTAATACTCAGAATATTACTTAAACCATAATGCAGATCGATTAGACTGCTATCGTCACACAGGGTGTACCAACAGACTCCCCCTTGACGATAGCTTCTAATTATTTACATTACATCAAATTTAAGTACTAGAGCTATATATACTACTACCTGCATATAATCCAGCATCTATACAAACTTTAGCTACCTTTTGGAACTTCCTGGCTTCAGATCTCCATGGTTCAGTAAAGAAGATAGGCTGATCATGAAGCTTCTTCAGGTCGTCCTTTGATAGGTTTATCAAATGCAGTGGATCATATACCTTCAAAATGACCTGCTCGTCTTGATCTTCCATGATAGCTTCAGCAGTGTCAATCTCTAGGTACCACCACTTCATGTTGCTCAAAACGTTCTGTGGCATTGGTTTCATTGGGACTTTCTTTAGACACCTCACAGGTTTGTATTCCTTCCTGGCCCATGGCCTACCTGTATGAGGATCTATTCTCGACTGATCCTCGACCCTCTTTCCGGTCCTTGGCTTAAGTCGCTCAAACTTCCCAGATCTTCCTTCTTTCCTTATGATTCTTGCCACAACCTCAGCGTACTGGTCATTGCCTATATTAATTAATTCTTTCCAAGCAAGCTCCTTTACTTCAATCTTGGGCAATGAGTTGAATGCTTTTAGTGTTCGCCTCAAGTATTGTAGTCCATCTCTTCTTTTCAAGATAAATAGCTGCAGTTCTTTGTCAAAGAACCAGCTTATAATGCCTCCTGAGAAGTTTCCAGCACCTGGAACTCTCATTTTCTTCTTCATCTTCAAACGCTCTTTCTTTTCCTCTTTCTTGAACCAAAGATTTATCAAGTCAGTCCTAGACGGCTCCTTCTCGGCCTCTTCAAGTTCTTTGTCCTCGACTGAGGCTACCTTGATATAGTCAATGTCAATCACATTATGATTTTGTCCTTCATATAGCTCCGTGATAGGTTGTGAATTGACAATAACCTCATTGACTTGATCGTCTTCATCATCCAACACTTCATCGTCTGATTTCCAGTCGACGACCTCCTCTGGAATAAACTCACCTTCCTCCAATTCTTCTTCTTCATCATCAAAGTCCATAAGCTCTTCCTCTATGTCTTTCAGTGCATCTATCATGTCACTGTCTAAAACCCTTGAGGAACCTGCTTCTTTTCCAAATCCTCCCTCTCCTCCTTCTGTACTAGGCTCCCCCTGAACTTGTGTAACTTGAGCTGCAGAAAAATCTACAGACTCAATCTCTTTGTTCGCACCGGGATCATCGCCTTCAGTATCATCTCTTCTCTGCACTTCCTGATCTCGGCACGATGTCTCCCCCTGAGCCTGTAAATTTTTCATTAACTGCTCAATTAGGGAGCGCATCGACCTTATCTCAGCAGATTGATCACAAAAAAAGGTTTTTAGCTCCACGTTCTCTTCCTGAACTTTTTCCACAATCTTCTTTAGATCGGCATTCTCCTTGTCAAGATTTGCATTATGAGTTTGAATCTCACCGATTGCCTTTGTTAGGCCTAAGATCTGGATATTTTGGAAGTCAACTCGAGCCTTTAACTGCTGAAACCTTTGATTGTCGGCGTATGAGGATGATGTTGATGGGATGGATTGAATTGGAGTTGGAATGATCAGCGATGGGATGTATGGTTCATCATGAGGTGGTGATGGTGGAATGGTGGTGATGGTGGAATGGTGGTTTGAGGGTCCTGAGGTTGAGGAATTTCAGGTTGTTCTGTTGAAGCTGAAGAGGATCCTTGCATGAACCTGTGACGTTTGGCCCGTTGCCGTGTCACTAGATGAGAAACTTCTTCTTCTTCAAAATCGGACTCCTCCAATTCCCTGTCCACTCGTCTCCTAGAACCACCTTCATTTATAATCAAACGCGAACCATAAGTTCCAATTTGAACAGGTGGTTCAGTCGATACTGACTCAGGAGCTTCAACCTCTAACTCCTCCATCTCTTCTGATTCGGTTGCAGATGATGACAAAACGTTATCAGCCTGCTCTGGCTCATATTCCTCAACATCACGAAATATGTCATCTTCATCTCCAGGCGGACTAAGCAGCTCACCTACTAATGCTGCTGCCACATCTTCATTTGCATTAGGACCAGAAGACCATATTTCCTCCAAGGTCTGAGCAATCTGCTCAGATTCGGGGACTGTTTCGTGAACGGCACTTGAAGTCCCTGCTTCTTGTGCTTGTGGTTGTTCGCTTGTAGTAGGCCTGGATGCCTGAATTTGACTCGCGGCTGGTCTTTGTCGGCGTCTTGGATCACGTGGACGAGCACGAGGCTGTTGTTGTTGTGGACGTTGCTGTTGTTGTTGCGGTTGTTGTTGTTGCTGTCGAGGCTGAACTTCTACTTCACCTGCCCAGTTGGCATTATCTGGTGCCACAAAGTTCCTGTCTAACACAGCTCCAAACAACGGTCGCTCGACCGGAATAGCCAATCTTCCTCGATGTGAGGAACAATCAGCGAATATCCTTTTATCCATAATAGCTACGTTCTGAACGTCGTTTGATGGCGGCAGATTTGGCAAAAAGTGCCTGATCAACATCATTATAAACCTCGGATATAGCAGAAACTGCTGATTTTCAGGAGCAGTTATTTGGTGCACAAACTCAGAAAAGAACATCTCCGAAAAACTATATGGTCGATTGTAAACCATAGCGACTATCCCAGATTGAATTTTCGCAACTATATAATCGAATCCAGCTTTCTTCGGAGCGAAGCAAACCATAAAAACATGGGCTAAAAACCTCCATTGCCCAATTAAACCACTTTTCATGTATGACACCTTGGTCACATCAAGACTGTATCCCATCCTCTGGAAGGCCGCTTGCCTTATACTTAGAGGAAACTCTATCGGACCAGCTTCTTCTTCTTGTGTGCCCAGCTGCAGCACTTGTCGTAACATATCTGCCGAGAAAACCAACGGCTGTCCCGCAATTCGAGTGCGTAATACTGTCGGTGTGACTGAGCAGTCTACCTGCAGATGTTCATAGAATTGACGAATATACGGTAATATGAGCTGAACATTATGAGATAGTGCAAATCCTATCCTAGATTCCACAAGAAATTCAAGCATCTGCCTGTATCCCTGTGCCTCAGGGAGGTCATGATCCGGATGAAGCACCATATTGTGCTTAGGAACAAACGCTCGAATAGCCATTTCTGCACAATAAATAAAACCATTAGATTCATAAAAAATCAAAAAACTTGTTCAAATTCAAATTTGCTTTATTTTGTACTTTATCAAATACAAAATCTAGCACAATTAAATTTCCACAAGTTTAATAAAATTTAAATTGGACAAAATAAATAAAGTACAGATTCGAAAGTGACAGATTCGAAGTGTCCATATTTGAATGTAATGGACAGATTCGAAGTGGCATTATTCGAGTCTAATGGACAGATTCGAATATCATGGTCATCTCGAATCTAATGACAGATTCGAGAAACCCATGAACAGATTCGATTGTCCAAGGACAGATTCGAAGCCCCGTCGGCCTTGTTTCAACAAAAAAACCAAGATTTTAACCATTTTGAACTTGGTAAATCACATACATTAGTTCAACTAGGTTCTAATCATTGATTTATGCTTCTAATTTGATCTTTTATAAGTCCAAACTTGGTAATTTAGCAAAAACCCTATTTCAACCTATAAAACTTCAAAAATCGACGTTTTGTCCTGAAATTGTGTATAAAACTACTTGAAACTTGTACAATCAAGTTGATTATACCTAGATACAGTAGTAGAATCGAACACACTAGCTTGAAACTCGACAAAATGTCGTTTAGTAGAGATACGTGAGACTCGAGAAAATAGATTCGAAATCGCCTGAATAGATTCGAGGAAGTAGAATCGAAAACAGTAAGAAATAAATGACTTCACTGTTAACCTATTTATACCACCTACCTTCGAGTCTAAGCATAGATTCGAATCTACTGACAGATTCGAAGTACTCCTTATTCGAGTCTGTCTTAGATTCGAAACCTCCAACACTTAGAAAAAAATTTCGAAAATTTTGAAATAACTTCAACCTTTTTCTACGGTATTGTGTAACAAGATAAACTATGCCAATTCTTTTACCCTAAGCACAAATATTTCACGCAATGTTTATTTTATCCAACTTTGAATGCACCCTCAGTAACTTTTGACCTTTTACCTAAGTAAAAATTAAACTAAAATAAAATAAAATAAACTAAGGTAAAAATAAAGTAAAATAAAATAAAGTAAACTTAAATTTAATCTAGACATAAGAAAAAATTTACAATCTAAGCTAAATACTTAACCACATATTTTTGATGAGTATAGTCTAAGAAAGGTTCAATCAGATAGCGATGTCCGATACTGACTTTCAGTACTTAAACTTTCACACTTAGGAATTTTTGAATTCCTTTGATTGTTTGTCGTGACATACCTATTTAGCCGATTGTTGGTATTTTGTCCCTTTTAAACATTCTACATTTCGGAATATCCCTTGGCCTTTTTATTTATCAGGAAATTATCTTACGTGACTCAGACATAGACATACTTTTATGATCAAGGCACATAGACAAAAAGTCTAACTTGTTGGTATTTGCAAACTTTCTTTAAAAGACAAACATCGGACACAGGTCTGTATTCTCATACAACAAAGTGTCTTAGTTCGACTTAAGGTTTATTTTTAAAGTTAGCAGATAGCGGTGACAGGTCTGTACTGACGTACAACAAAGCGACATGTCTGCTAACCCGAATCTAAACAGAGACAACAGGTCTGTACTTACGTACAACAGAGTTACATGTTTTTCGACTCTCAGTTTTACAGGATATTTTCTTTCTTTCCATTTTCAATGTATTTGATGTTGCCATACATCCGCCAGAAAGTTGCCGCAGACCTCATTTAGACTCAATGTTTGTATGTCTTGTACATAAAAATTAAGACCGAGTGGTCGTACATCTAAGTTAGTGACACGCTGGACTTTTTCTAGATAGTTTATTAGCTTGAGATTCCTATATGTATTATGCCTACCAACACATCAACTAATAAGGATAACACGTAGATTTAGTTGCATTATGGTGAAAGCCTAAGACTATGGTCTGT
>JAANYP010006323.1:0-20789 GCA_020465985.1 Centrapalus pauciflorus | reverse complement strand
CGGGGATGACATACTGCCTACCGGGCCTAGGAGGGATCAGCTCCAGGTCATATAGCACAGTAACATCAGAGTAATCGATGCGACCCACCGGTCCATCACTAGATGCACAACAACCGGAAGGACATGCAACAAGTAAGAATGTGCATCTAAATCTACGCAAGTTAGTAGAATTCCAAACAATCAATGAAACAACAGGTCTCAGCAGGCAAAGCTTACATAAAACAAATATAAACATGCGAAATCTACTGTACTCACAGTGGGTGCGTATTATCTTTAACCGATATTATTTCTCTTCGGGCTTTCAACCGGATTCCACCAAGTACCCCACTGTGGGTTAAACAACACCACAAGGGACCTGTTATATCAATTACAACAATTCCTCGAGTCATTAACCGTTTAAATCTATAAAATCAAGTTTCGTATATTTAGCGATATTTTCCCCCGTTTTGGGTACATGTCTAAATTCGAACTATAACTAAAGTTTGAACCCATTTCATGATCATACATTGTCCTTTGAATAACTCTTGCCATTCTATGTGTTGTTTATAAGTTCCATTCAAAATATACAAGTTTAGAGAGTATATTTCTCAATTTTAGGCATTAAACTCGAATTTAATGGGTTAGATTCGAAATCAAGCATCAGATTCGAAGCTCTTGCATCAGATTCGAACCCCTTATGCCAGATTCGAACCTACCTTCGAATCTAGGGTTAGATTCGAACCCCACTTCGAGTCTAGGCCTAGATTCGAAGCCCTCCCCTTAGAATCTAACGGTACACACTCGAATCTAGCACCAAACTCGAGTTTGTTCTTGCATTTCAACTCTGTTCTTGACATATTCGAGTCTGTTCATCATTTCAGCTTAAATCCTTCATTTCTAAGTCAAAAATCATGCATATATCATGTATGATACCTAGATTCGATTCTACTATGCATATACTATCACAATCCAGCAATGTTTCAAGCAAAACAAGCTTAAATTTGCATAAAATGACAGATTCGAATTCTAGTTAACTTTAAAACCGAAACTATAAACTTAAAAGGTTCGATTCTTACCTCAATTCGCACGAACTCTGAAATCCGTTTGTATATTGTTGTTGTACTCCTCGATACCTTTCCGATGACGTATAATTCTCGAAAATCCGACGGTCGGTTTGTGATATATCTTAGAGAGATGTAGAGAGAGAATTTCTAGAGAGATAAAGTAGTGAGATAGTGTAAACTAAAAAAATGAAGCCTATTGCCCTTTATATACCACTTTCGTCATTTTGCACATTTCATCACTCGACTTAACCGGTTCCATAAAATACTGATTTAATCTTAGATTTATCATAAATAACTTTTAAATTCATAATACTCCACAAAATTGATTCTGAGTTCAATTTTCTTAAAAATAACAACAAACTTTGCTTAATATCCAAATACATAATATCCTCCCAAATTCAACTTAAATATATATATATATATAAGTTTCCACTTAATTAACCAAAATACATCAAATTAAATCCGTGGATGTTACAGCATGGGCTCCACCACGCTCAACTTCGTCCTCGAAGTTACTTGGACTCAAACAGTTTCGGATACTTTCTTAACATATCTAACTTAGTTTCCCATGTATGATTTGCTCCTTTATGATGCTTCCAACGTACAAGCACCATTTCTATCTCCTTGCTTCTCAATTTCTTCATCTTAGTATCTAACACACACTCCGGCTCTTCAACATACCGGAGCCTTTCATCAACTTGCAGTTCAGTATGTTCGGCCCAATCCTCGTTACTAGAAGTAAATGACTTTCGAAGATTTCCAACGTGAAACACCGGATGTATGCCCGACATCTCTTCAGGCAATTCCAAACGATATGACTGATTTCCTACTTTTTCGGTTATCTTAAATGGTCCGACGAATCTCGGAGCCAACTTTCCCCTTTTAACAAAACGAGTAACACCCCTCATGGGTGATACTTTCAAGTAGACCCAGTCATTCACTTCAAAATTGATCGGCTTGTGCCTCCGATCATAGTAACTTTTCTGACGATCCCGGGCCGCTTTCATGTTTTGCCTAATCAACTGTATCTTCTCGTTTGTTTCTTGAAGCAAGGCCGGCCCAGCGATTGGTGTTTCACCCGTTTCTCTCCAACATGTAGGAGTCCTACATTTCCTTCCATACAAAGCCTCGAACGGAGCTTTCTTGATCGCAGCGTGGTAACTGTTGTTATACGAAAACTCTATGAGTGGCAGATGATCGTCCCAATTGCCACCGAGATCTAACACACACGATCTCATCATGTCTTCAAGCGTTAAGATGGTCCGCTCACTCTGACCATCAGTTTGCGGGCGGTAAGCTGTACTCATTGCTATCCTTGTCCCTAACCCTTCTTGCAAAGCCGACCAAAAATTTGAAGTAAACCGGCTGTCCCGGTCCGATACTATGGACTTAGGCACTCCATGCCTAGAAACAATCTCGTCCATATAAATTTTAGCCAACTTTTCTAAGGAGTAACTTTCTCTTATCGGTATAAAATGTGCGGACTTAGTTAATCTATCGACTATCACCCAAACTGCATCATGTTGGCGCCTAGTCTTCGGCAGTTTTGTAACAAAATCCATAGTAATGTGCTCCCACTTCCATTCCGGAATGGGAAGCGGCTGCATACTGTCGTACGGTTGTTGATGTTCGGCCTTTACCAACCGGCAAGTCCTACATCGTTCAACATACTGACCGATATCCTTCTTCAATCCCGGCCACCAAAAGTCTGCCTTTAAGTCGTTGTACATCTTTGTGCTCCCGGGATGTACAGAAAATTTAGATTGATGCGCTTCTTCAATGATAACATTTCTCATACCACAATACTTCGGCACCCAAATCCTTCCGTATACACCTTTTAATCCAGACTCGCTAGTTTCCATATTCTTAATCTGTACTCTAATATCCTCAACACCGACATTTTCTTCTTTCAAAGCTTCTAGTTGGGCAGCTTTGACATCGTTAATGATCGTGGAACTTAGTATAGTGGACGTCATCATATAACAGAAATCCTTAGCATAAGCTTTCCGGCTCAAGGCATCGGCTACTACATTAGCCTTCCCGGGATGATAAAGTATCTCACAATCGTAGTCTTTAATAAGCTCCATAGACCTACGTTGTCTCATATTAAGTTCCTTCTGGCTAAAGATATACTTCAAGCTCTTATGGTCCGTGTAAAGTTGACACTTAGTACCGTACAGGTAGTGCCTCCATAACTTCAAAGCAAATGTTACTGCGGTCAACTCCAGATCATGAGTCGAATAATTCTTCTCATGCTGCTTCAACTGTCTTGAAGCATACGCTATAACCTTCCCACGCTGCATCAATACAGCGCCTAACCCTAACCTCGAAGCATCGGTATACACCACGTAGTCATCATTGCCTTCAGGTAAAGCAAGTATCGGCGCCTCACTTAACGCCTTCTTCAGAACCTCAAAGGCATCCTGCTGCACAGTTTCCCACACAAACGGTGCATTTTTCTTTGTTAATGCAGTCAGAGGAACTGCAATCTTAGAAAAATCCTTTATGAACCTCCGATAATATCCTGCCAACCCCAGAAAACTTCTAACTTCGGTAGCTGTTTGAGGTGGCTCCCAATTCTTTATCGCTTCAACTTTAGCTGGATCCACAGAAATCCCAGCCCCCGAAATCACATGCCCTAGAAACTGTATCTGTTGCAGCCAAAACTCACATTTTGAGAACTTGGCGTACAACTTTTCTTTCCTCAACAACTCTAGCAGCTCCCTGAGATGCTCAGCATGCTCAGCCTCAGACCTAGAGTATACTAGAATATCATCGATAAACACTATCACCGACTTATCCAACATCGGTCTACAAACCCTATTCATCAAGTCCATAAAGACAGCTGGGGCGTTAGTTAATCCAAAAGGCATTACCAGAAACTCGTAATGTCCATACCGAGTCCTGAATGCTGTCTTTGGCACATCTTCCTCTCGAACCTTCAATTGATGATATCCCGATCTCAGATCAATCTTAGAAAATACACTAGCGCCATGTAACTGATCAAACAAGTCGTCTATCCTCGGCAGAGGATACTTGTTTTTAATCGTCAACTTATTCAGTTCCCGATAATCTATGCACATCCTCATCGTGCCATCCTTCTTCTTTACAAACAGTACCGGAGCTCCCCATGGCGATGAACTCGGCCGAATGAAGCCCTTATCCAAGAATTCTTGCAGCTGTGTCATCATTTCCTTCATCTCGGTTGGGGCAAGACGATAAGGAGAACGAGCTACCGGTGCAGCTCCGGGGATCAGATCTATTCGAAACTCAACTTGTCTCTCAGGCGGCACGCCAGACAAGTCTTCCGGAAACACATCCGGGAATTGTGAAACAACCGGCACATCGGCCAAAGTTCTCTTCTCTGCCTTAGCATCAATCGCATATGCTAAGTATGCATCACATCCCTTTGCAACAAGCTTTCGAGCTTTTGCAATAGTCAGCAAACACAGATCCCCGCTTCTCCTATCCCCATATATACATATCTCACGCCCCTCCGGGGTAGTTATCTTTATCATTCGGCTCTTACACACTATATGGGCTTCATTCTCGATCAACCAGTCCATTCCGACTATCACATCAAACTCGCTGAACTCTATCGGAATCAGATCTAAATTGAAGACTACATCTTCAATTACTAACGTGCAATTTCGGTATACATGATCTACCTTAACTAAAGTATTGCTAGCAGTTTCAATATCAAGTATAGCAGACAACTTAGACAGTGGCATGGCAAGTCTTTGTGCAAACACAGTAGAAACAAACGACCTATTGGCACCCGAATCAAATAAAACTCGTGCAGGCATAGAATTAACTATGAACGTACCCGTGACGACCTCCGGATTTTCCCTTGCCTCCTCTGCAGTTATCTGAAAAGCACGAGCAGGTGCCCTCTGTGACTGACCCCGGCGGTTAACTGAACCACCACTCGAACCTCCAGACGATCGTGTTGATGATGGGACAGCAGCCGTTGGAGCATTCTTCCTACAATTCCTGCTATAGTGACCCCACACCCCACACTTATAGCAAGCATCACCCTTCCTTGGGCAATCATTCTGAAAATGTCCCAGTTCTCCACAGCAAAAGCAAGCACGTCCGTTAGGGCACTTGCCAAAATGTTCCAAGTGACATTTATTGCAATACTGCGGCTCAGTGTTGATGGAGTATGCACGCGCACGACCGCGATCAGATGAACCAGATTGTCGGCGATACGACTGTTGAGGTGAGTATTGTGAAGACCGGGAAGAACCAGAATATCCTCCCTCCCTTTGGCGCTTCGGCGGTGACGGCTGTGTTGGATTGGTGGAAGCAGCAGCAGACCCAACAGAGTAGCCCGACATAATCAAAATCTGCTCTACATTTCTGGCAGCCTCAAGTAAGCCAGCAAATGTAGGGTAACGAACATTGCTCATGACCCTCCTAATCTCAATGTCAAGACCAGCCTCGAACCTGGTCACTTTCCTTTCTTCGGTGTCCACCTGATGAGGTGCGAACAGACTTAACCTCGTGAACTCCACAGCATATTGGGACACCGTCTTCGTCCCCTGTACCAGCGTCATAAACCTTGCCTCTAATCTCCGACGCTCATCAATCGGACAGTATTGCTGAGTGAATAAGTCCGTGAACTCAGCCCATTTCATAACCGAAACCTTCTCCAATGTCAAAGCGTTCACCATGGCATTCCACCACATGATTGCATCATTCGTGAACATAGCAATTGCATAACGAACCATATCCTTCTCAGCACAGTCGCTGATTCGGAATGTTCGCTCAGTTGCTGTTATCCATTCCAGTGCAGCAACAGCATCCCCTAAACCGTTAAACTCTACAGCTCCATTTCCTTTAAAATCCTTAAACCGACAACCCCTGGGCTTATTAGATGACCCAATGTTGTCATCTTGTTCCTCATTAATTCCCTCCCTTTCTTTTTCTTTGTTCTTCCTTTTATCTTCCCTTCGCTTAGCTTCGGCCTCATCTCGAGCCCGAAACTGCTCTTGAATCATCTCTCTTTGCTCAGCCATCATGGCTAGCATCATTTCTCTCGTCTCTTCAGGTGTCATTCCTCCTCCAGACATGTTCTGAAATACGAAACATATAACTTATTTAGCAACATGTCATAAATTTAAAGACACCATTCATTTGTCCCGTATAATAGTCAATCTCTTATAATTACTAGATCATAACCTATCTTAGTTCAGATCATTACTTAAACCACTACATATCATTACCTAATGTTTGAGATCAAGATCTCACGGACTCTTGAATCTCAAACAACTGCTCTGATACCATCTCGTGTAGCACCCTTGCCACAACAACCACCGATTACAATACACCCAGGATTAATCACCATCATACAATAACATAATGATCTGATAACCTAAATTAAGTGCGGAAGCATTAAAACATAAATGCAATAGTGCAACAAGTGTTAAACACCCTACGGTGCTATAAGGTACCAAGTCTAAGTCTACACACCCATACATTTATTACAATCATCCAGAATATTACAACATTGTCTCGTAACATAAATTACCGATAAAATAGTGCCGAATCTCCAAAATCTTCCAAACGACCTAACTAGAGGGTCCAGCAGTAGATTTTCCTTTGCCTGTAAAAATACAACAACTAAAACGTAAGCAAATGCTTAGTGAATACATAGATTACGCATTTTATAAGTCTTTATGAAGCCCAAGAGTAATCCCGACGACAAACGTCGTATACTCTCTTCGTACACCAAGTACGGACCAGAGCCGCAGCCCCTTCGAGCTCACAGCTCGGCATTTAAACATACCATCTGAGACAAACGTACGATCGGGGATGAAATACTGCCTACCGGGCCTAGGAGGGATCAGCTCCAGGTCATATAGCACAGTAACATCAGAGTAATCGATGCGACCCACCGGTCCATCACAAGATGCACAACAACCGAAAGGACATGCAACAAGTAAGAATGTGCATCTACATCTACGCAAGTTAGTAGAATTCCAACCAAACAAGTGAAACAACAGGTCTCAGCAGGCAAAGCTTACATAAAACAAATATAAACATGCGAAATCTACTGTACTCACAGTGGGTGCGTATTATCTTTAACCGATATTATTTCTCTTCGGGCTTTCAACCGGATTCCACCAAGTACCCCACTGTGGGTTAAACAACACCACAAGGGACCTGTTATATCAATTACAACAATTCCTCGAGTCATTAACCGTTTAAATCTATAAAATCAAGTTTCGTATATTTAGCGATATTTTCCCCCGTTTTGGGTCTACATCCAAATTTAAACCATAACTAAGTTTGAAACCCATTTCATGATCATACATTGTCCTTTGAATAACTCTTGCCATTCTATGTGTTGTTTATAAGTTCCATTCAAAATATACAAGTTTAGAGAGTATATTTCTCAATTTTAGGCATTAAACTCGAATTTAATGGGTTAGATTCGAAATCAAGCATCAGATTCGAAGCTCTTGCATCAGATTCGAACCCCTTATGCCAGATTCGAACCTACCTTCGAATCTAGGGTTAGATTCGAACCCCACTTCGAGTCTAGGCCTAGATTCGAAGCCCTCCCCTTAGAATCTAACGGTACACACTCGAATCTAGCACCAAACTCGAGTTTGTTCTTGCATTTCGACTCTGTTCTTGACATATTCGAGTCTGTTCATCATTTCAGCTTAAATCCTTCATTTCTAAGTCAAAAATCATGCATATATCATGTATGATACCTAGATTCGATTCTACTATGCATATACTATCACAATCCAGCAATGTTTCAAGCAAAACAAGCTTAAATTTGCATAAAATGACAGATTCGAATTCTAGTTAACTTCAAAACCGAAACTATAAACTTAAAAGGTTCGATTCTTACCTCAATTCGCACGAACTCTGAAATCCGTTTGTATATTGTTGTTGTACTCCTCGATACCTTTCCGATGACGTATAATTCTCGAAAATCCGACGGTCGGTTTTTGATATATCTTAGAGAGATGTAGAGAGAGAATTTCTAGAGAGATAAAGTAGTGAGATAGTGTAAACTAAAAAATGAAGCCTATTGCCCCTTATATACCACTTTCGTCATTTTGCACATTTCATCACTCGACTTAACCGGTTCCATAAAATACTGATTTAATCTTAGATTTATCATAAATAACTTTTAAATTCATAATACTCCACAAAATTGATTCTGAGTTCAATTTTCTTAAAAATAACAACAAACTTTGCTTAATATCCAAATACATAATATCCTCCCAAATTCAACTTAAATATATATATATATATATATATATATATATATATATATATATATATATATATATATATATATAAGTTTCCACTTAATTAACCAAAATACATCAAATTAAATCCGTGGATGTTACACATGTCCTTCGTCTGTAGAATGGTTGAACACTGCTCACCGAGTGGCAATGTGGTCGCTTACTCCAACTTCTTGTTATTCGACACTAGATCCTTTAGAAACTTCCCATAGTTAGGCATACCTTCAATGACATCAACAAGAGGCACGTTAATCCTATTTTGCTTCAATAAGTCAACAAACTTACCATACTGCTCTTGCATGCACTCACTCCGTAGACGATTAGGATAAGGAATTTTTGGCTGTTAATCCCTGAGAGGCGCTTGCTTTGGCTTTGATGGCTTAACGACTGGTGGTGGCGTCTCCTTCTCCACTAAATCAGCTGTAGGTGTTTCCGTTTGGCTAGGTTTCTCTGTGTTATCCTCGTCATCTGAAGTCCAATCCTGCACAATAACAGAGTTGTCAGAATGTGATGTATCCATAACTCCGACTACCTTACTTGAGCGAGTGGTAATCACCTTAACATGCTCATTGTGATTCTGATTCACATTGGGGTTCTTTTGGGTATTGCTTGGTAGTGACCCACTTTGATGTCCTGATACAACCTCAGCTAATCTACCTAAGTCATGCTCAATATTCTGGATCGACGCTTGCTGATTCCTTTGAACTTGCTCGTTATTAGCTTGATTCTGTTGCACAGTTAGGATGAAACTCTTCAATATATCTTCCAAGTTACTGCTTGATCCAGCTGCTAGCTGAGTGATCTGTACTGGTGGCTGAGGATTTGGGTTGGCATTTCCTTGGTTAAACCGATAGAACCCCGGTGGGTTCTGTCTTTGGAAATTTCCTCGATTGTTTCCCTGGTAATTTTAATTACCCCCCCTGGTAGCTATTTCCCGACGTCTGGTTCATGAAGTTAATGCTTTGTGTCTGGATCATTGGTCGATCCTCGCAGTCTTTGGTCAGGTGAGATCCTCCACAAGTCTCACACCCTACCTGCAAAGCGTGAATACTTTGGATCAGCTTATCAACTTTACGCTCCAATGAGTTTTGACTGTTAGCAAGCGATGCTACAGTATCACTACCCCTGTCATCCTCTATTGCAGCTATCGTCTTTCTGCCCGATTTCTTCTCGACACTCCATCCCTGCTTAACTAAAGATATGTCTTCTAAAAGCTTAAAGGCTTTCCTCGGAGTCTTATATTGAAAGATACCGCCGGAGGCTGAGTCGATCCGCTCCTTAATCTCTTCATCCATACCTCTGTAGAAAGCCTCGACCTGCTTTCTCTTATTAAGCTCGTGATTTGGACATTCGCGTAACATCTTCTTGAATCGTGTACATGAATCAACAAAAGATTCCCCAACTTTCTGGGAAAAGTTTGAAATCTCAGCTATTATTCTTTCTTTATTAGCCGGAGGGAAAAAGTGGTTGATTAACAAGTTGTTCATGTCTGCCCAGGTCGTGATAGAGTCTGGCTCTAAAGATTCTAACCACTCTTGAGCTTCCCCAATCAGGGTGAACGGGAAAAATCTAAGTCTCGCAGCATCGGAATTAGCTCTGAATTAGTCACAGATGGAGAGGAATGACTGAATGTGTCGGTTAGGATCATGCTTTAACCTCCCTTCGAAATTCAGTTCCCGAACCATGCTGACGACTGCCCTTTGATTTCGAATCTTTCTTCATTAGCAGCAGTGGCTCGGATAGCAGAGTGTGGAGCTGGTGGTGCAGTCTCGCGGGCTGTCCACATCGGGGTATCATCTTCATTGGCCATTGGTTCCGGCTCAGATTCAGACTCCAAGTGAGGATCTTCCATGATTGTTGGTGGTTCACGAAGTCGTAGTCGACGGTGGAATTCTCGTTCAGGCTCTTGAAACGATTCTAAGAGTTGAGAGGATGATCTACGGGTCATAAACTAACTAATGTAAGAAAAAGTAGAATTATAGAACTAACTAAATAAAATAAAATAAAATAAATCTAAGAAAACTAAATAACCTACAAATAAAATAAAATAAACTTAATGAGTAAAATAAAACCAAAAACTAAACTAAAAAAATTTAAATTTAAATTAAGAATAAAAAGAAAATGCTAGAAAAATTCTAAGAAGTAAAGTTGGAAACCGTTCCCCGGCAACGACGCCAAAAAACTTGATACGGAAATATCAGTCTTAAATTTATAAACTCTAATCCAACCAAATTGACCGATAAACTCTCGGGCAAGTGTACCCGATTGCATAGCAATAAACTGGTAAGACCAGGATCGTCTACACAGGGAACAGAAAATGTAATTTATACCAACTAAAATTATTCTAGCAAATATAAAATGGACAAAATGCAAATGAGTAAAAAGGGGGGTTTTGTTTTTAGATTTTTGAATACCGTTGACACGGTAAAGTAAACGAAATTACTAAAACTAAAATGACGATTAATAATTAATAACGAAAATTTAAAACGACTATGAAATAACGAACTATGAGAATAGAATCAAATAACTAAAATGTATTTATCATTGAATCACTCCCCCTAGATTTGGTTCGTTTAAAAGTGCAATTGATTAATAGAGTTTTTAAGAAATTTCGAGCTAACATAGACCATCAACCCTACTAGTCCGATTATAACCTAATCTATTCAAAACACGCTAACTTTCGTTATAGGTGAATTGAACTCGAAGTTTAATCTGGGTTATTAGAGAAGCAGTTTCAACTATCATAATTTCAGAATATTTGATTACCCTAACTGCATGCAACCTTCATAATTTCAGAACAAGCAAACAATATGATAAAACTAATTAAACGTGCAAGTCATAATTTCAGAACATGACACAATGTAATAGTAAACTTCTCAGTAATTATTAAGATGAATAATTCAAGGTTCACGACTAGGCACTCAACCAATAATAAAAACTAGGGATAATTGTGCAAAAAACCCTCAACTTGTCAGTTTTTCGTGATTAAAACCCCAAACCATTTTTCGTTGCATAGAAAACCCCGAACTAACTGAAAATCCGTAAATCAAGGTTTTATCAACGGATAACCGGTTGAAACTTGTTATTAATCCTTCGTGGACCAATAAATAACCTACGTAGAATAAATTTTAGTATTACACATCATGTAAACCACCGTTGATAATTTTTAATCGTAATTTTTAAACGAGATTACATCATCAACGGGGGTTTAAATGATGTGTAATACTTGGCAACCGGTTTCAACAATTAAAACTTATTTCACGTATGTTATTTACTGGTCCACGTAGGATTGATAACCGGTTCAACCGGTTACCCATTGATAAAACCTTGATTTACGGATTGTTAGTTAGTTCGGGTTTTCTATGCAACGAAAAATGATTTGGGTTTTAATCACAAAAAACTGACAAGTTGGAGGTTTTTTTGCGCAATTATCCCTAAAAACTAAACCAGAATCTAGGGTTCGTTCATCAATGACAAATACAATAAACTTAGCCCATAATTAAATTAATAACTAACAATAATAAAATAACAAGAAAATTAAACATAATAAAAAATTGAATTGTTCTTTTTTCTTGTTACCTCCCGCGCTTAAAACCCACAAAAAAAAGCAAACAAAAAGGGTACAAATGTTGGTTCTGTTCACCTTCTGAACCGCCAAACCAAACAAAAGAAATATATTTGAATGTTTCTCCCTCTACAACAGAGGAGAAAGAAAACAACATATATATAAAAAAAACTAAACTTTAAGTTGTTTCTGCACTACTTTTGGGGCAGCCCGCACAAAAGAAGAAACAGAAACAAATAAAAAATTAAAGTCTTGAATGTCTATGTGCTTTTCACCTCCCCCATTCTTTTTTTTTTTCGCCGCCTCCTGCTTCTTCTTATAAAACAAAAAAATTTCAAAACAAAACTCTAAATTCAAATATGGATTTTGGGCCCGTTGGGTATTAGTCTTGGAGAGGCTCAAATCTTGAACTATTTTTGGACCTGTTTGCATGCTCTCATATTTTTCACTTTAAGTCCACGTATGTAACATCCGACATTAAACCAGGTTAGCAACTACGACCTAATCAGTATTTAATAGCCAATTATAATCTAATCAGTGGTCATTAGCAATTAATCAAAGTGATTAACAATGTTCATAAGGAAATTCAACTCAATTAGAATCAAATTCATCGGCGCGATGAATCGGAAAATCAATTAATCAGATCGATTTATGATATGATGGATTAATTCAACTTAGTACATAATTAAATTATGATTAGTGACACTAATCATACACTAATACACTTATTTAACACTAAAAATACAAGACTAAAACAATTCATTAAAACAATGCATCCAAAAGTATTAATGAATTTACAAGAAAACAGAAATACAAGAATACATTTCTAAAAACATTTACAAAAAAAAAATACATGGAAATACCATGATGAAGGCCAGCCTATATGTGGTACACATATAGAGTTTGACTTCAATATTTTATTACAAATCCCATTTCCACTTTAAACATAATCATTTTGCTAAAAGGTGCACACAACCTCCATCTCTTTTTCATCATTTTATCAACTTTTTCATCTATAAATAAGATGCCAAATGCACTTCATTTCACACATTGCAAACATCAAAAACCCCTTCTTTGCTCTCATCAAATCCGGCCAACCATCTCAAAGAAACCAAAATTTCTTTTTCCTTTGTTCTTCAAGTTTTTCAAGTGCTTTTGGGTGCAAATCTTGCAAGAGTTTCAACTTCTTCTCAATTTCATACTCTAAATACATCAAAGTAAGTAAATACTAACTTATTTCATCTTGTAAGAGTTTCAACTTGCATAATATATATAATCACCAACAACAACAAGTTACATAAAAACTCAAGTTTATAAGTCACTAGTTTTTGTTTTTAAGTTGTTTTCTTCAAATGTGTTTATAAATATATAAACACATCATGAAAGAGTAAATATTATGAAAAACAAGTGATATATATATGTTTTATAACTTTTATACAAGTAGTCTTTGAATAAACAACAAGAATCACCAGTTATTTCAAGTTTATGAACTACGGATTTTCGGCAGAAAGTTTGCATCGACTTTGAAAAATCATAACAAATTCATAACTTATAGTAATGAGTTGATTCTTGTCTCAAAATATAGATCTATGTCTTAACTAAAAATCTGGATGTTTTCATAATTTATTATGGAGTTTAAGACCCCCAGAAATTATTTTGGAAACTGAAAGTTTGACAGCTCAAAAATGGCTAGCATAGGGTTTTTATCGAGCTTTTTCCCCAACCTAAACACCTCGAAAAATGGCCGTTCTTGACTTTAAAAAGTCTTTGTATATATTAGTTTAATGTCCAAGAAAACCAAAGCCTAAATCGTTTTAGAGCTTGGTCAAAAACAGCCTCAAAGAAGGCCGAAAAACCTTCGAAAAGCTGGAAAATTATATATGAGAGTTATTAAGTCCCTATTGTCATTTAGGACTCGATTAAACATATCTGGTGCATCACACATCAATCTACGCTAATTTGCATTTTACGTCAATATTTGCCATCACAAGCTCGGTGAGTTCTCATAGCCTCTATTTTCACACTGTTATGTTTTGGGGTTGAAATAAATGCTACGTTTTCATATGGACACGGAAACAACTTCATTTCTATTATGTATTACACATGTGGTTCCATCAGCCCTCAAATCATGAACCGTTAATTGCATTTACTTGTAAGCGCGAATATATTGTGGATAGATCTATCGGGAGTCATGTCCCTCATTCGGGTTAGTCTTAATCGGCTAACGGTGGGATGCATATATATTCAACACACGGTATTACGTATGAGAATACTGCACAGGGCAAACTCATTTAATTAAGCTTCGGTTGCATGATAGTTTATATGTAATACATAACATGGAATTTATGATTTTATAAATTCAAACTCAACTGTTGTTGTCCATACAAGTCAGATTTACGTGTAAACCTATGAGCTCACCAACATTTTTGTTGACGTATTTTAGAGTGTATTTTCAGGAAATTAAGGCAAGTGCACCGCACCAGTAGTATTTTCAAGATTCCGTACTTTTGGAGTCGCATGCATTTTCAAAGCACTGGAGATTTAGTTGCGTTATTTTGATTACTTTAATTACGTATATAAATCTATGTACCATGTGAACTACTCTTTATCATATCAGGCTATGTAAAACATTTTTATATTTTAATGTTTTGTTGATGTATTTTTGAAAACGTCGATATAGTGGTCGTTCGTTATGATTATGGTTACGCTTCCGCGACGTCATGCTTCGTTGCCAACCAGGGTAACGGGGTGTGACAGATTGGTATCAAAGCCATAGTTATAGTGAACTAGGTTGCATTAGTACCTAGACTATAACTGTTACAAAAACTAAACTTTCTTCAAGAACTGTGAACATATATATGGACCCTGATGACGATAACATGTCAAACAATACGGTTATTATCCTCTTTAACTCCGAGGATGAATTCTCACCCATGGAACAAGGAAGCCAAGGTGACACTAAGGTGTACATTGGATCGGAAACCCACCCAGACCCAATCAATGACGATGTAATGGATCCGTCAAAACACAAGGAGGGCAACTGTTGCTTCACCATCACCACCACATATTCCACCCTACACCCTATTTAGAAACCATTCCAATGGACCCTTGAAGAAGTTCACCTCTAGGAAAAGGGTGTGACTGGCACAATGGGAGTCTATCCCAGTACCTGCCCATTAGCCAAGCCCGCCGCAGTAGTGACGGGCAAACCTAAGACAGTGGGGATGGACGCCTCACAATCTCCAAGAGTGGAGAAACGAGGAGGGGATCTAAAGCCAGTTTGAAGTCGGAACACCATCTTCCTCTCAAGTGCCGACACTTACCCAGAAACCTATGTAACAAACGATGCCCCTGTTGGTGGCAAGGGCCGCCAGATACGACCTCCAATTTCGACAAAATCCACCAAGAGGTCGGTGAGATCTTTGCAGTGATTAAGCAGGAGGCAATGCAGACCACCAATAAACCTTAGGCCAACCAGAATACCCAGACGATTCAAGAAGATAGAATTAACGAATTGTGACAGCGCCTAGCAGAGCACAAAGCCCGCAGTGCAGAACTAACCTAACGACTTAACGCTCTGGAGTAGGAGGAAACTCCGGACGCATCTCATATTTAGTACCCTTTCTACCATTTTATAGTATTTCTTTAGGCTTTACAATCTGATACATCTTAGGGTGTGTAAGTATTAAGAATTTATCGAAAAATTCCAACCATATCATGTACAAAGATTAGGTATCCAACATTTTGATTAAAAACTAAGTTTTATCTATAACTAGGAGCATGAGGATATGTAGTACGACAATCTGCCTAAGAAATTTCAAACGCATAGACTTATCCTCTTACCCCATTAGACACCACTTATGAAACTCTACTATTTGATACTGGTGCTGATAGGAGCTTTATATCCACTAAGTTCAGTCAGCAGATAAATTCCATTCTTACACCATTAAGTGCCACTTATGCTATTAAGGTTGATGATAGTAAGTCGCTTAAAACAAATAATATATGTCAAGGATGCTTCTTAGAATTAGTAGGCCAACTCTTTGAAACAAAATTGATGCCCGTCAAACTGGGAGGTGTTGACGTGGTCATAGGCATGGATTGCCTATCGAAAAATCGTGCGGAAATAATGTGCAACAAGAAGACGGTTCATATACTTTTAGCCAATAAGAAGGTCCTTACTATCCAAGGCAAAACAAGAAATACCACATTAAGCATCATCCCTAGCATTAGGACCCTGAAGTGTTGACAGAGAGGGAGCCAAAGGAAAAGCGGCTCGAAAATATTCTTATTATTTATGGTTTCCCCAAAGTTTCTCCAGAACACTTACCTGAACTCCCAACATCAAGGCAGGTCAAATTCAAAAATCGGTCTAGTATCTGGTGCAGTACCAGTGGCTCGAGCACCATGTCGATTAACCCCATCAATAGTGTAAGAATCGCCCAACCAACTGTAGGAGCTCGTAGATAAAAGGTTTATCAAACCGAATTCCTTGCCATGGAGGAGCTCCAGTTTTGTTCATAAAGAAGAAGGATGGAACCTTCAGATTTGCATCAATTACCAAGAGCTAAATAAACTAAAAGAATCGATACCCGGTCACAAGGATCAATGACTTGTTTGACCAAACTGCAAGAATTAAGCTTCTATTCGAGATCGACCTAAGGTCAGGCTATCATCAGGTTAGAGTTCGCAAGAATGATATTCCAAAAACAGCCTTCAGATTCTGTGACACCCTTGCCACATTTAACCACAATTACAATACACCCAGGATTAATCACCAACAAACAATCACATAATGATCTGATAACTTAATTAATTTGCGGAAGCATAAAATACAACATAAGATAATTCAAACTTGTCAAACACCCTATGGTGCTACATAAGTTACATTTGTAAGTCTACATACTCAAAGTATTACATCATCCCCAAATTTATTACAACGGTAATTCCATAAACCAAATACCAAGTTAAATAGTAGAAATCTTCAATCACTTCAACAAACGTCCTAGCTAGATGGTCCCGCAGCGGATTTCCCTTTTCCTGTAGAAAGTCAACAACTGAAGGGGTAAGCTAATGCTAAGTGAATACCATATGATTTTACACATTCTACAAATCTTTATGATGCCACCCAGAGTAACCGCGGTAACATATACCGTATACTCCACACGTACTCCAAGTACGCAAACCCGAGCCGCAGCTCCTTCGAGCTGACACTCGGCATAAGAAAAACCAACCATCTGAGGCAGACATTACATCGGGGATGACTTACTGTGTATCCTGACCATAGAGGTGTCAAACTCTTGGTCATATAGCACAGTAACATCAGAGTACAGATTCGACCACGCAGGTCCATCGAAAGGATGCACAACAAATGAACGGATATGCAACAAATATGAATGTGCATCAACAAACACGCATGTTAGTAGAGTGCCAAACGAATGTGAAACAACATGCCTCAGCAGGCAATGCAAACATAATGCAGATGCAGCAATGTTAAAATCAAAGGTACTCACAGTGGGTGCGTTATTAATCTTTAAGAAATATTATTTCTCCTTGGAATTTCAACTGGATCCACAAAGTACCCGACTGTGGGTTAAACAACACCACAAGGGACCCGTTTCATTTCCATAAGGAAAATATATTATCATTATATGTTCTTTAATAATTTGACATCATCTTGTATAAATAAAAGTGTTACAACATTCGGAACCGTCATCCGAAACTCATATTTAAATCTCACCATATGGTGTGTTATCCATCTCAAATAACCCTTCATTATATACCTTAATATGGTACCAAAAATATCCCAAAAGTGTGTTTATTTGACCATAAATTCGGATCCTTTTAAACCCATTGAAATGAAGAACTCGCCGAGTAGGACAGGAACTCGCCGAGTTCCTATCCGAATTTCGGACCTTAACTGAATTTCGGACCCATCCGGATTGGGTTGACCCATCCGAGTTCGGGTTGACCCATCCGAATTCAGACCCCTCCGAGTTCGGTCCTTAATTTGATTTCGGTCCTATCCAAATTTCGGGTCTCATCCGAATTCGGGTCCCAACCGAATTCGTATCCAACACTTATGAATTTTTGAAGATTTATTGAAAATGTTCTTGAGAACTCGCCGAGTTCCCCCTGAACTCGCCGAGTTCACATGCAGGTTTTGCCTTCGAAACTTACGGATTTTAAGTAAAAATTTCCAAAAACTTAAATCTAACAACATGCAATCCATACATTTGATTTATTACTGTATATTGAGTGTTTTTACATCATATTCCATAACATTAACATCTAATTTCGTCCAGATTGAACCATAAATGAGCAAAAACTCCAAAAACTCAAACTTAATAAAAACTCAGATTTCTAACCTTTTTGGATGATTCAAACAACGATTCTTGTTTCAGAACCTTCAATGATGTTCCAGAAATGATTTCCCACTGATTTAACATACATGCATCAAACAATTTTTCAGATTCAAATCCGAATTTCATTTCTTTATTGTTCAAAATAAAACCCCAAAACTTCAAAATTATGTTCTTACCTTAAATCCAATCGATTCTTGTTAGTATTCAGATGCAATCCACGAATTTTGTTCCACAATTTCGAATTCCAACAGAAATTTTTTTGAGAGATTTCTAGAGAGAGAGAGAGAGAGAGCTTCTTAGATTTGAAATGAAATGAGAATGAAAGACTCCAAGAGTCTTTTATTCCAAAGTTTCGGGTATTGACACTTTTAGCCCCTCAACTTATCTAATCCCACTAAACACTGATTTTATCTTAGTTTTATCCTTACTAGCAATTATAAAACCTTCCAAAGCTTCATAATTTCTCAAAATAGCAACCAACTTTATAATCAATCCAAATTTTGTATCAACTTACATTACAAATTTAAACTTAATAAACTTTAAATGTAATAATTTAAATCCGAGGATGTTACAGATTCTGTTACGCTCATCATAAGTTCCTATTAATGCCATTTGGATTAACAAGTGCCCCAACGGTATTCATGGACCTCATAAATCGGGTGTGCAAACCTTATTCGTGATTGTATTCAGGAATGACATCTTAATCTACTCGCGAAACAAGGAGGAGCACGAACAAACATTTAAGACTGATTCTAAAGTTGTTGAAGAAAGAACAACTATATGCCAAGATTTCTAAGTTTGACTTTTGGTTAAGAGAGGTGAAATCCCTCGGTCACGTGATCAATAGTAAAGGAAACCAAGTCGACCTCGCAAAGATCGAGGCTATCAGGTTTTGGTCAACTCCTAGAACCCTCATAGAGATATGTCAGTCCTTAAGGCTTGCCGCTTACTATAGGAAATTATCAAATTTCCCAAAGATCATCGGATCTCTATACAAAACTGACCCGAAAAGACATTAAGTATGATTGGGGCAAGGATAAGGAGATATCATTTCAGTTATTAAAGCACAAACTGTGCAGCGCACTTATTTTTTCCCTACCCGAGAGAAGCAATAAATTTGTAGATTACTGTGACGTTTCACACAATGGGTTGATATAGAAAATTTAGGTTATAGCTTATACTTCATGAAAACTTAAGTTTCACGAGGTGAATTACACAATGCATGATTTAGATCTAGGAGCAGTAGTCTTTATCCTTAAGACTTGGAGACATTAGTTGTACGGTAAGAAGTGTACTATACTCACAGACCATAAGAGCCTCCAACACATCTTGAACCAGAAAGAGTCGGATATGAGGTAGTGCCATTGGATGGAGCTAATAAGTGATTACAACTGTGAAATTCATTATCACCTGAGGAAAACTAATGTGGTTGCAGACGCTCAGAGCCGAATGAAACAAGTTAAGCCGTTAAGAGTACCAGCCCTAGTTATAACCATTCAACCAAACCTTCCTTTCTTAGTTCATGGTGCACAAATAGAAGTCGTTAAGGAGGAAAATATGAAAAATGAAGCCCTGCACGGAATGGATAAAAAGTTTGGGATAAGGACTAATAAAAATCGATATTTCATGTATAGAGTATGATTACCCTGTTTTGAGTGGAATAAGAAAGCTGGCTATGGATGAAGGACAGAAATCAAGATATGCCATTCATCCCGGATCCGATAAAATGTATCATGACCTCAAGGAGCTATACGGGTGGCCTAACATGAAGGATGACATTGCCACATACGTCAACAAATTCCTAGCATGCTCCAAAGTTAAGACAAACATAAGAAACCATTTGAGTAATAGTCAACCGCCTACCAAAATCCACGCATTCCTACCAATCAAGGAGAATAGCAGGATGAATAAGCTAGTCCAAACGTACCTCAAGGAAGTCGTCTCCAGACACGGAGTGCCTCTTATAATCATTTCAGATACGGATAGCAAATCTACATCTAGGAAAATATTACAGCAAGCTTTGGATACAAACTTGGACATGAGTACCACATATCACCCTCAGACCGAAGGTCAGAATAATAGAACGATCCAAACCTTAGAACATACATTAAGAGCCTATGTAATGGATACTCAATTTCCTTAGTGGAATTATCGTACTACAATAGCAATCACTTGAGTATTAAAGCTGCTCCGTTTGAGGCCCTCTACGGGCGATAGTGTCGATCACCGATTTATTGGGAAGAAGTAGGAGATGGCCAAATCACTGGCGCTAAGATCATTCATGAAACTACCGAAATTATAGTAGAGATACGGAACTGACTAAAAGTTGCCTGCGATTGTCAGAAAGTTATGCAGATGTAGGGAGAAAAATCCCTTGAGTTCTAATTAGGAGAACGAGTACTGATGAAAGTCTTGTCATGGAAGGGCGTGATACGATTTGGTGAAAAGAAGGATAAACTAAACCCTCGTTACATTGGACAATTCAAAGAGAATTGAACTAGTAGCTTATCGTATAGAGCTACCACCAGAGCTTAGTAGCGTG
>JAANYP010006322.1:0-55751 GCA_020465985.1 Centrapalus pauciflorus | reverse complement strand
CTTGATGACTATCCCTCTCTCATCCTTTTTGTTTCTGAACACCCATCGTGTACCAATGGCTCTCTTTCCTTTAGGAAGATCAACAAGTGTCCATACATTCTGAATCTTGAATTGTAGCAGCTCTTCCTGCATTGCCTCAATCCAGGATGACTCTTTCAATGCTTCTGATGCCTTTTTAGGTTCTAGATGAGACATGAAACAGACATGTTCAAAAGCAGCTAGACTGAATTCAGGAACTGGTTGTTCAGCAGCAGCAGTCTCATTTTGAACCATTTTCCTTGTTTGCACAGGTGTACGTGGATCACCCATTATTTGTGTAACACCCTACTTTTACGACTAATGCCACATAGGACTCACAGTCCACGTCATCAAATCATAAGCAATGTCATCAAGGGTTAAACAGCTAATTACTACTAAACATCAACAACAGACATAAAGTAACACGAGACGGGGATTAACTCCCGTCGATAGCGTCAGTCAACCACATCATGAGTAAAGGTTACAGTCATCCGAAAGTCACTGGCTAATAAGCCATACCACAAAATATGAAGACTACTTACGAAAGTAGTCGCTAACTACTGTCCACGTGGCGGGTCTCGGCTACTGCCCGCTGTATCCCTAGCCTCAGTCCTCGTACCTGAGATCCACGGTTAAAACAACAGTCAGCGGAAAGCTGGTGAGTTACTATAAACAACTTTAAAACAGTTTATAAGGTAGTTAGCACAACATAACAACTGGTAAACAACTCTACATGCGGCCGGCATCAACGGCCCGACGCCTCATCGGGAGCGACCAGGCACAGCCTGCATAGCCCACTCCACAAAGTAGTGGGTTGTCAGGTCCACTGAGTTGGGAATGACCCAACAGGCCTCTCTACTCTGCGTATCAACGACTATACGCGTGATCCACGAACTCTGCTCTGTGCTAACAAATATCAACGTATAAAAGAATCCACATCGGACCCGGATAATAAACAACAAGTAAGTAACTCACCTGAAGCACGACTACAATCTCGCTATCAACGACAGTCTCTACAAGTCCCAGGTTTAGCTACGAAATCCTGGCAACAATAAACACAACTACACTTGTAACGACTAGCTACGGAACTCATAACGACTATACTACTAATTTACGGACTCGACATCAGCTATTGGACTCAGACCCACGAGCGCGGCCAGGAGCGCGGCCACGATCGCGGTCTCGGCCGAGTTCTTGGAGCGCGGGCGCGATCCCACCGCCAGCGATCACCCTTAGCCGCCTCATCCTGATCGCGGGCGCGACCAGATGAGCACGGCCGCGATGCGGCGACGAACAGAGCAGGTTATGCTCTGTTTTTTTGGTTGCTACGGGAATTGCTTTTAATCCCGATTTTACACTTCTGAGGGGTTATAATTCAACCCCAACACTTATTAACTACTTAACACCTCATTCTAACTGAATTGAACGTGAATCACTAACCTCTTCACGCTCCTTTCTTCTCGAATTCAAGTTATGGTTTGGAAAGATGGCAAGGGTGATGATGCTCCTCACCTATGGCTGTTGAAGCTCTTCCTTTGGTTCCTTCCTTGATTTCAGCTGGACACACACACACACATATGCACTGGTTTTTGTGAGAATGGAAGGAAATGAGCCATAGACGTACTATATATACGTTTTGGGTCCGATACCCAATTGAAACGGGTTCGATACTCATTAATCACTGGGTAGACACCCGTTAACCCGATTAATCTCAAATTAACGACTTGGGTTTAGAATGTCAATTAACTTATTAAAACAACCCCAAATTCTCAATTACTACCAGACCGGTTATTATCTCAACTAATTAAAATTACACGTAACAGCAATCAACTTTACTAACTCACGTGCAATCAATCAATTAAAGTTCACCAACTCATCTAGGCAACTCTTAAAGCTAATAAATAAATTACACGTACCTGCTGCTAGATTCCGGATGTTACAAATCCTCCCCTCTAGAACTGATCCCGTCCTCGGGATCTCAATTCAGGTGAATAGATGCGGATACCGCTGCTGCATGTCCGCCTCGGGTTCCCAGGTAGCGCTGGAACCTTTATGATACCGCCATTGCACTAATACCAGCGGAATCTCTTTCTTCCGCAACTTCTTAATCTTGCGGTCTAGAATAGACTCGGGATGCTCAACGTATTTCAGTTGCTCGTCCACCTCAATTTCGGACATAGGAACTGTCTCCTCATGTGGGGCCAAACACCGTCGCAGATAGCTAACATGGAAGGTAGGATGCACCCCACGCAGCTCTGGAGGCAGCTCTAACCGGTAGGCCTGCGTGCCCACTCGCTCGACTATACAGAATGGCCCAATGAATCTCGGACTGAGCTTACCTCGCTTCCGGAATCGAATCACACCCTTCCACGGGGATACCTTCAGCAGTACCCACTCACCCACATCAAACTCTAACTCTTTGGTCCTCTTATCGGCATAGCATTTCTGGCGACTCTGAGCTATCTGTAATCTCTCTCTGACCACTGCCATCTTTTCGCTAGTCTGCTGAATGATCTCAGGACCTGTAATCTCTTTCTCTCCCACCTCGGTCCAACATACAGGGGTACGACATTTACGACCATATAACGCTTCGAACGGAGGCATCTTAATGCTGGAGTGGTAGCTGTTATTATAAGCAAATTCAACTAACGGCAAATGCGAATCCCAACTACCACTAAAATCCACCACACAAGCTCGTAACATATCCTCCATCGTCTGGATCGTACGCTCGGACTGGCCATCCGATTGGGGATGATAAGCAGTGCTCATCTGCACTCGAGTACCCAACGCTCGCTGTAAGCTTTGCCAGAAGGTGGACGTGAATCGGGCATCTCTATCGGAAACTATCGAGGCTGGAACTCCATGTCGGGAGACAATCTCATACAAATAAACTCGGGCAAGCTGCTCCAACGTATAAGTCTCCCGGATCGGCAAAAAATGTGCTGTCTTCGTAAGCCGGTCTACTATCATCCATATCGCGTCATATCCACGTGGAGTCCGCGGCAACTTCGTAACGAAGTCCATCGTGATATGCTCCCAACTCCACTGAGGAATCTCTAACGGCTGTAAGCGGCCATGGGGCTTCTGGTGCTCGGCCTTCACCTGCAGGCAAGTCAGACAACGCTCGACGAACTCAGCTATATCCCGTTTCATACCGGGCCACCAATATAACACACGGAGATCCTGATACATCTTCGTACTACCAGGATGAATAGCAAGGCGAGACTTATGAGAATCCTCCAAGATCAACTGTCGTGCATCACCGGCCCTAGGAACCCAAACTCGGCCCTGTCTCACATATAGTCCTCGAGAGTCAGTCTCAAACTCCTGTAACTGACCCAAAATGTGCTCCCTCCGGTGGTTCTCTGCACGCATCCCGATAGCCTGCGCCTCTCGAAGCCTCTCTATCAGGGTGGACGTCACCTCGACCCTGTAATTACGGGCTTACCCGGGTGGTACTGAATGTCGCAATCGTAATCCTTGATCAACTCTAGTCCCCGTCTCTGGCGCATATTCAGATCACGCTGGCTGAATAAATACTGGAGACTCTTATGATCAGTAAACAAGGTAAATGGTACCCCATACAAGTAATGGCGCCAAATCTTCAGCGCAAACACAATAGCTGTCAACTCTAAATCATGGGTCGAATAATTCTTCTCATAATCCTTCAATTGACGAGAAGCATACGCAATCACTCGGCCCCTCTGCATTAATACACCTCCCAACCCCGTCCCCGAAGCATCAGTATATACGACAAAATCACTGGTGCCTTCAGGTAGGGCTAACACTGGAGCCTGACACAATCGACGCTTCAGCTCCTCAAACACGAACTCCTGATTCTCAGTTCACTCAAACGGAACTGACTGGCGAGTCAAATGAGTCAACGGCACAGCAATCAAAGCAAAGTCCTGGATAAATCGACGATAATATCCGGCTAATCCCAGGAAACTGCGAATCTCTGCTACACTTCGGGGCCTCTCCCAGCTCATAACGGCCTCTATTTTAGCTGGGTCAACAGAAACGCCTTCGCCGCTAACGACATGGCCTAGAAACTGAACTTCTCGAAGCCAGAACTCACATTTTGAGAACTTCGCATATAGCTTCTCTCGCCGTAACACACTTAAAATCTCTCGCAGGTGCGCCGCATGCTCCTCTACTGATCGGGAATATATCAGGATGTCATCTATGAACACTATGACAAACTGATCAAGATACGGACGGCAGACCCTATTCATCAGGTCCATAAAGGCTGCTGGGGCATTGGTTAGCCCGAACGGCATAACCAGGAACTCATAGTGGCCATATCGGGTCCTGAATGCTGTCTTCGATGTATCCTGCTCATGGACCTTCAGCTGATGATATCCCGAGCGCAAGTCGATCTTCGAAAACACGTTAGCCCCCTGCAACTGGTCGAACAAATCATCTATCCGCGGAAGAGGATAACGGTTCTTCACCGTTACCTTATTAAGCTCGCGATAGTCTATACACATCCTCATCGACCCATCTTTCTTCTTTACGAATAGGACCGGAGCACCCCACGGTGAAGTACTCGGTCGGATGAAACCACGGTCTAACAGCTCCTGCAACTGACTCATCAGCTCCCTCATCTCTGTAGGAGCCAAACGATAGGGTGCGCGTGCAATGGGGGTTGCACCTGGCACCAATTCTATACGAAACTCTACCTGTCTGTCCGGTGGCAAACCAGGTAGCTCCTCAGGAAACACATCGGGGAACTCAGAAACGACATCGACGGTCTCTATACTCTGCTTCTCCTTCTTCGCATCAACTACATATGCTAGGAAGGAGGAACAACCCTTGGCTAAACAACGACTAGCCTGAATCGCAGAAATGAGGCCAACACCGCCCCTACTGCGCTCTCCGTACACCGTAATAACACGGTCCTCAGAAACCGGTAGCCGAATAATCTTCTTGGAACAAGCAATGTCTGCACGCTGAGAAGCCAACCAATCCATACCTACTATAGCATCAAAACTACCGATCTCTATAGGCAACAAATCGATCTTAAATGGATAGCCGTCTATCTCTAATATACACTGGGCATAAATACGCCTAACTACAGAAGCACTGCCATCAGCAAGCTCTATGACTAATGGCTCTGACAACTCAACAGGCAAGGCAGTAAAGTATGCAGTAAAGGCAAGCGAAACAAAAGAACGGTTCGCTCCGGAATCAAACAGCACTCGAGCACTGTGACCATTTAAAATAAACGTACCCGAAACCACGTCGGCTGTATCTCGAGCCTCCTCCGCTGTCAACTGAAAAACTCGGCCTCTGGCTGGCGGAACAGTATCTCTACGTGCTGAAGAACCGACAGAACTCTGACCCTGGGTCGGCGGTCTCGGATCCCCCTGGCGCGGAGCTGTACAATCTCTGGACTGATGACCAGGCCGCCCGCAATTAAAACATAGCGGGTCTCTCGAAGTACATCCTGTCTGGGTGTGGCCGGGCTGACCACAACGGAAGCAACGCACATGGCGGGGATCACACTCCCCTGTGTGCCTCTGGAGGCATCTCCTGCAAAACCGCTCTCTATTAGCTGACCCCGAACTCGACGCTCCTCCCCTCTGCTCGGACCCTGCAAAACGACTGCCCCTGTCATCGGGCCTGCGATCTGATCTCTGAGAAGACCTATCTCTGTGCCTATCCCCTCCCTCCGACTCTGTGCGTCGACGGTCGTCGCCTCTAGGCTGAAACTGACTGGGACGACTATCTCTGTCCCGATCTCTATCTCTACCTCTGTCAAAACCACCTCCCTGTCCAGCCGGCTGAGTGACTCGCGGCTGCTCTATCACTGGATCTCTACGAGATAACTCGCTCTCTCGTCTACGGGCTAACTCGACTGCCCTGGCATATGTCGGAATGTAACCGGTATCAATGAACTCTCGAATCTCCTTACGCAATCCCATCAGAAACCGATTAATCTTCCGTGACTCCGTACTAATCTGAATCGGCGCAAACAAACTCAAATCAATGAAAATCTTCTCGTACTCATCCACCGATCGCTGTCCCTGAAATAACGTCAGAAAATCAATCTCTAGCTGGGCCCTACGGTCCTCAGGACAATACTGCTCCTCAAAGCGAGCCCTGAACTGACTCCACGTCATCTCGTATGCCGGTCCGTCTCCCATCATATCTCTGATCGTACGCCACCACTGCTGAGCGCTAGTCCGTAACTGGGCACTAGCAAAAGTCGTCATCTGATCGGGGTGGCATCCTGTGATACGGAAGGCCATCTCCATATCCTGTAACCAGTACATGGCCTTTACGGCCCCAGGCTCGCCATGATACTCTGGCGGGTGCGCTGCCAGAAACTCCTTGTACTTACATCCCTTGCCTGCCCCTCGTGATGACCCAGCTCCAGAATCTCTGCCTTCGCCCGTAGTCTGGGTCTGGGACTGGATACCCTCAGCACGGCCTTTCTCATAGGCCTCCTGTAGTCGTCGGGCAAACTCCTCATCGGATACTCGTCCCCCGGTGGGACCCTCGGGTCTCTGCTCGTCTGCCATAAGGTCTCTGCATAATACAAACAACATTACTATAACGACAACAATATAATTCTACAATTCTTAGACCTACTCACCAGAGATCAAGCCCAAGGATCTAGACACTGGTTTAAGCCTAAGCATCACTAATGATACTTAAACCTTAAACTAATGCTCTGATACCAAGCTGTAACACCCTACTTTTACGACTAATGCCACATAGGACTCACAGTCCACGTCATCAAATCATAAGCAATGTCATCAAGGGTTAAACAGCTAATTACTACTAAACATCAACAACAGACATAAAGTAACACGAGACGGGGATTAACTCCCGTCGATAGCGTCAGTCAACCACATCATGAGTAAAGGTTACAGTCATCCGAAAGTCACTGGCTAATAAGCCATACCACAAAATATGAAGACTACTTACGAAAGTAGTCGCTAACTACTGTCCACGTGGCGGGTCTCGGCTACTGCCCGCTGTATCCCTAGCCTCAGTCCTCGTACCTGAGATCCACGGTTAAAACAACAGTCAGCGGAAAGCTGGTGAGTTACTATAAACAACTTTAAAACAGTTTATAAGGTAGTTAGCACAACATAACAACTGGTAAACAACTCTACATGCGGCCGGCATCAACGGCCCGACGCCTCATCGGGAGCGACCAGGCACAGCCTGCATAGCCCACTCCACAAAGTAGTGGGTTGTCAGGTCCACTGAGTTGGGAATGACCCAACAGGCCTCTCTACTCTGCGTATCAACGACTATACGCGTGATCCACGAACTCTGCTCTGTGCTAACAAATATCAACGTATAAAAGGATCCACATCGGACCCGGATAATAAACAACAAGTAAGTAACTCACCTGAAGCACGACTACAATCTCGCTATCAACGACAGTCTCTACAAGTCCCAGGTTTAGCTACGAAATCCTGGCAACAATAAACACAACTACACTTGTAACGACTAGCTACGGAACTCATAACGACTATACTACTAATTTACGGACTCGACATCAGCTATTGGACTCAGACCCACGAGCGCGGCCAGGAGCGCGGCCACGATCGCGGTCTCGGCCGAGTTCTTGGAGCGCGGGCGCGATCCCACCGCCAGCAATCACCCTTAGCCGCCTCATCCTGATCGCGGGCGCGACCAGATGAGCACGGCCGCGATGCGGCGACGAACAGAGCAGGTTATGCTCTGTTTTTTGGTTGCTACGGGAATTGCTTTTAATCCCGATTTTACACTTCTGAGGGGTTAAAATTCAACCCCAACACTTATTAACTACTTAACACCTCATTCTAACTGAATTGAACGTGAATCACTAACCTCTTCACGCTCCTTTCTTCTCGAATTCAAGTTATGGTTTGGAAAGATGGCAAGGGTGATGATGCTCCTCACCTATGGCTGTTGAAGCTCTTCCTTTGGTTCCTTCCTTGATTCCAGCTGGACACACACACACATATGCACTGGTTTTTGTGAGAATGGAAGGAAATGAGCCATAGACGTACTATATATACGTTTTGGGTCCGATACCCCATTGAAACGGGTTCGATACTCATTAATCACTGGGTAGACACCCGTTAACCCGATTAATCTCAAATCAACGACTTGGGTTTAGAATGTCAATTAACTTATTAAAACAACCCCAAATTCTCAATTACTACCAGACCGGTTATTATCTCAACTAATTAAAATTACACGTAACAGCAATCAACTTTACTAACTCACGTGCAATCAATCAATTAAAGTTCACCAACTCATCTAGGCAACTCTTAAAGCTAATAAATAAATTACACGTACCTGCTGCTAGATTCCGGATGTTACAATTTGATTGAGAGGATGATACTTGTGAACTCTGAGTGTAGGCTCTCTTTCTGTCTGAAAAGAAGATCCAAGGTTTGTATCATCTCCATCAGGACCAGTGGATGGTTTCAGCTTCTGGAACAGCTTGACTTGAATCTGGGACTGTTTCCCTTTGTGTTGGAGCTGTTCTCTCAGGACTTGGGAATTGCACTTCAGTGTCTGGATTTGAATCATGTGGAGCATTCAGAACCCCTAGAGGGTCACAAGACAGAAGTGGTATAATTGTATACTCATCCCAACTGTTTGAATCTGCAGCAGTTTGAAACTTTGTGCCAACAGCTTGATCATTTGTGCTACCAGCATGAGAATTTGCATTGACAGCATGAGAATTTGCGTTGACAGCTTCAATCCTGTTTGCATCAGCTTCTGCAGTATACTCAACAAAGCTCAGAGAATTTGTTAGTGAATCTAAATCAAACAACCAATCAGGACCAGTGCCTTTGACATTAACAGTATGTTCATTAAATTCAACATTGGCACTTTCTTCAATGGTTTTAGACACACTGTTATATACTCTATAGGTTTTGCTTTGATATGAGTATCCTACAAAGAAACCTTCTTCAGCCTTACTTTCAAACTTCCCTAAGTGAGTCTTAGTGTGAAGAATGGTGCATGGACAGCCAAATGACTTGAAAAAGGCTATTAAGGGTATTCTATTATGGAATAACTCATATGGAGTTTTCCCTTGTGATTGAACAATCTGAACCCTATTTAAAACATAACAGGCTGTGTTGACTGCTTCTGCCCAAAAGGTCATTGGCAGTTTTGAATCAGCTAACATGGTTCTAGCAGCCTCAATTAATGTTATGTTCTTTCTTTCAGCTACACCATTTTGCTGTGGTGTCCTTGGTGCACTATATTGCCTAGCAATACCTTTGGACTCACAAATACTGTTTAGAGTATGATTTTTAAACTCAGTTCCATTGTCTGATCTTATCACCTTGACTTTTGAGTTGGATTGGTTTTCTATCTTAAGAATAAATGACTTAACTAGCTCAGCAGTTTCATCTTTAGACCTAAGAAAGTAAACCCAAGTAAATCTGGTGAAATCATCAACAATAACTAAACAGTGGGCCCTTTTATTCAAACTCAAAACAGATGTTGGACCAAATAGATCCATATGAATCAGTTGAAGAGCAGATGAGATTGAATTTACTTCTTTGGCCTTATGAGAAGTTTTGTGTTGCTTGCCTTTAAGACATGCTACACAATGATCATCACATATGAACTCCTTTTGTGGTATACCTCTTACCAGATTCTTTTTGACTAAAACATTCATGGACTTGAAGTTCATGTGACACATCCTTCTATGCCAAAGAGCAGACTCATTGGATGATGCTTTGGATATCAAACAGCTTTAAGGTACTTGATTTGGATAAAATTTCTGTGTCCAAACAGTATACATTGTCCTTTCTTGGTGTTCTTAGTAAAACAAGATTTTCAGGAATTTTAAAATCTTTTGAAAGGACAATGCACTCAGAATCTGTAAACAAAACAATATTTTGTTTGTCACAGATTTGAGAGACACTCAATAAATTATACTTAAGCTGTTCAACGTACAAAACATCATTGAAAATCATGTTGCCTGCATTAACAGTACATTTACCTGTAACCTTACCTCCTTTGGAGTTGCCTCCAAATGCAACAAATCCTCCATCAAAGCCTTTGAAATTTGACAAGCACTCAGAATTGTCTGCCATGTGCCTAGAGCATCCACTGTCCAAATGCCATCTTGTTTTATGTGTTGACCTGTGGTTGCCCTGTACGAATAAAAGCTTAGTTAGTAGTGGAGTAAACCCAAACCAAGTTGGTTTTGGGTTGTCCTTGTGCATTAACATAACTAAATATTGTCTTGGATTTCTTATACTTAGTAAGATCCACTGATGGATTTTGTGGAGAGTACTTAGTTAGCACATGAGGTATCCAGGTATTTTGTCCATCCTTTTCAGTAACAGTCTCAGATGATCCATTACCAGTCCCAATTTTGAGCCTACCAGTCTGAATTGAGTCTGTAGGGCTAACAGCTTGAGAATTTGCACTAGCAGTCTCAACTTTAGACTTGGCAGTGTCAACATTTTTATCAACAGGTTCACCTGAGTTTGTACATTTGACGCACCATATTTGTTTAAAATTTACCTTTGGTTTAGCTAAAACTTGTTTTTGGTGTGTGGACTGTTTCTTATTAACTTTTGTGAACCTGTGATCTACTGTTTTCTTTGGAACTGATGCAGTAGGAGGTTTGGCCTTTGGATTCTTTGAATTTTGAGAGTTTTTCTTTGGATGTTTCACAGTCTGTTTTGCAACAGATGGTTTATAAAAACAATCTCTGGCCAAATGATTCTTTCTGCCACAATGAAAACATTTTTTGACTGTTTGAATTGGAGAACCAGTTTTATTTGACAATTTCTGGTTCTTGTTCCTCTGATTTCCCCTTACCTGCTGTTGTTTGGGAAACTTTTGGACACCATGCTTTTGGCATGTGCAGACTGGAACATTTTTACCCTTTCTATTATTCTTTGAAGAAGATGCAGTGTTACAGTTAGAAGGTACAGAAACTTGTGGAGCAGCATTGCACTCACTTATCTTCTCCTTTCCTTTCTTATTGGGGGCTTGGATTGCTCTAGGTGCACTCATTGTTTTGTGTTCTTTCTCAGCTGCTGTGCACTCACAGTCTCTATGTTGAATCTGATCTTCTTTAGATTCAGGACTGTTATCAAGGATAGGATCTACAGTAGTCATAGACTCATCTAATGGTTCATTGACAAGCCTATCAGCAACCTCACTCATTGGATGAATGTATTTGTTGTTGTATGGAGGTGGAGTAGCTCTGTAGCCTATGCCTTCTTTGGGATTAACCTGATATTTTACCCTATCTTTAAATTGGACTTCCATTAGATGTTCCAACTTTTGATTGGCCAATTTGAAGTTACCTAGATCTATATTGACAGATTCTAGTTTCTTATTAGCCTCTAACACCTTTTGTTCAGTCTCTTCTACCTTTTTATTTAGGGATTCTATTTTCTTATTTAGCTCCTTTTTCTCCCACTCATGATATGTTCTATCATGTCCCATTTGAATCTCATTATCCTTATAGTCATTGATCTGTTTTTCAAGATCTTCTATGGCTTGCATGTATTCATATCTCCTTTCTTCCATCTTAGCTAGAGTTTTGCACATGCTCTCATTATGATCTCTGTATCTTTTAACCATATTCTTGCATGATTGAGAGCAGAGTTTCATTGTCCACATGCTGCAATCAGTGGGAGTTCTAATCCTGGGGTGAATTTGTAAAACGAATATAGGATAATACTTCTAAGATTTAGTGAAATACAAAAATTGTACGAACTTTGTAATTTGGCTAGTATGTTTTCTTTTTGAAAATTTGTTGGCTTTTACTGCCTGGAATAGGTTACACAGTCTATCCATTACGGGAGAGGCCTAAATCCAAACCCCTTGATCATTTCGGTTGGGTGGGGTGGAGCCAAAATATCAAGTATCCACCATTTTCACACTAGTGAAAACTGTTTAATCGATCAATTATTCAAATTCAATGTTATATGTTCTTTTTACAATTAGGCTATTTTTATTGCATGATTTATTTCACATGGTGCTTATGACTATGCTCTGTGTACTTCAAAAGAAGTAAACAGAGCAAACCAACTTCTTATACATCTTCTTTGGATGTTATTTTTCTTATCAATCTTTGAACTTTTATTGATTATTTTCTACTTGCATCTCTTCCACTCAGGTTGTTGAAAACAATGATGTGGTGATTTTCTCCGTCAAGCCACAAGTTGATATTTTTCCATGTTGACTATGCATTCTCTAATTCTTTTTGTTCCAGATTTTTGTAGTTTAAAATTCTGCTGTTTGTTCCAGATTTTTTGATGAAAATCTAATGGAGGAATTTATATAAAACGTAATTTTTTATTCTACAGGAAAATTTAAATTTACAGCATTGAAGTAAATTATCAAGTATTTTTTCTGCATTTTTCCAGCTGTTTTGAAGTTTTACCTTTTTTTCTGATTTTTAACCGGTTATATTGCGCCAACTCAATTTTTCTGATTTTTAACCAAAAACAGTGTGCCAACTCCGCAGGAATATATATATATATATATATATATATATATATATATATATATATATATATATATATATATATATATATATATATATATATATATATATATATATATATATATATATATATATATATATATATATATAGCAGTGATTTAGGCATTAAAATCTGAATTATAGCCAATGATATGTTGCCAAATCAGCATTAAAAATAGGAATTTCTACCAATTATTGAATGCCACGTGAGCAGATTTCTCTCTGCTCCGTCGGCAATATATATATATATATATATATATATATATATATATATATATATATATATATATATATATATATATATATATATATATATATATATATATATATATTCACACCACCGCATTAGGATCACTCCCAAAGCCAATAAAAAAATTACACGTACCTGCTGCTAGATTCCGGATGCTACAAATATATATATATATATATATATATATATATATATATATATATATATATATATATATATCGACCCAGGATCTTTTGCGAACAAGTTAATTGGTGCGAACGGTGTGAACGTGTTAAAATATATCCTTTATATCAAGTTAATTGTGTTTTACTGGTTGGAAGTTAATTGTTTTATATGTTAGGGCTCATATCTTTTCTGTATAATTTCTAGTTGTAAATGAGTTCATGTATATGGGTTTTATTGTAATATTTCTAGTATTTCAGGGTGCAAAGTGAAACTTACTAATTTTTATAAATTGTAGCTAAATGCATACGAGTTAGGTGAGGAGTTTTAATTCACTTGATATATTCCTTGTTTTCTTTCTGCTCCTTCGTCTTCGAGAGTGAGTTCTTTATCTTCTTCAAGATTGCATGTATCTTCTCATGTCTATTAGTAACTGGTAAAACTCCAAGGAAGAAAGCAAGAAGGCTTATGGTAATATGGTCCTATTTTCCTCCCTCTCTCGTAGAGTTCCCTGTACAGGTTAGGATTGTTTGTATTAGGATCTTGAGAGTTGTGGTGATCATACCTGTCGGTATAGTTCATCGAGAGGTTTTATGTAGTGAGGTTATATTGTTTTAGATTTGGTCTTATGACCGGTAATTGGTAGGTTCTTAATAAAAAGTGTTTATTCGTGATATCGTCTTGTCCTTCTTGTTGCTTTGATATCTGTTTTACAACAGAACCATGATAGCCTTCCAAATCAGCATATTGTAATTAATTTTCTTTATTTTATTTTAGTTGCAGTTAACGGTATCATCGTAATTAGCAAAATATGGTTATTATTATTTTTGTATTATACGCCTTTTTGTTCCTGATATGTAGGAACGTCCCTCTGTTTACTAAACAATATGGTTGTTCTTCGTTCTTTCTTCAATTGCTGCAACATATTGGGTTGTTTTCATCTTATTCGCCCTTCCTGCATTACGTAATTCTTCATTGTACAGGTTTGTTCTCTGTGATAGTTTCTATTTTTCTTTCTGCATTCAGTCTCATTGATGCTCTGTTTTGTTTTTTTACAGAAGTCGATTGTAAGCTATTAAGCGCGCACACACAACTGATTAAATCTACGAAATCTCTGATGCTGTTGACTACTGTGTCTACACCGTCGAGTAATTAAGTATTTCAGACTCATGATTTGAAATATATACTTCCATAAGGCTGCAATTCTATAGTTTTTTCAATTAGCTTTCTTGTAAAATTTATTATCTCGTATTCAATATTTACCATCAATTCCATGCCTACTTGAAAGTCTAGTTTGTTTATGTTTGTCTCGGTTTCATTGTTAATTCCAGAGGATACTTTGTTAAGGTTCGTTGTCTGCATAACTCATATTGACCCCGTTTTTGACAAATTTAAAAATTGATACAACCAACGATTAATTCCATAGGTGATTCTGGTTGAATTGATCAGATGTAGTGGTTGGCACCTGTGCAGTGGCCTTTTTAGCATTTTGTTGATGTGGATCCAAAGCCTATTTGTCTCCAAACTTTCCTTGATGTCTTACACACATATACTTTCTATTGCAGTCAACAACATTGCCTTCAACCAGAATTGCCTATGCACTTAATGGTTGGTTCGATCAATTTTTAAGTTTGTCAAAAATAGGGTTAATATAAGTTATGCAGACAACAAAACCAAACAAAGTATCCTCTGGAATTAACAATGGAACCGAGACAAATATACACAAACTAGACTTTCAAGGAGGCATCGAATTGATGGTAAATACTTGTCCAAAGAGAATCAAATGCATATAGATTTTGAGTTCATGTTTATGTTGACTGCAATAGAAAGTACATCAAGGAATAATAATGAATATGAGATACTAAATGGTACAGGCAAGGTGATTTAAAAATATGCAGCATTGCAGCCTTATGAAATTATATATTTGAAATCATGAGTCTGAAATAAGTTAATTAGTCGATAATATAATGTAGACACAATAGTCACCAGAATCAGGAATTTTGTAGATTTAATCAGGTGTCAGTCTGCGTGCTTAATAGTTTACAATGGAAGCTGAAAATATATGTTGTGACTACAACTGTTTTTTCTTCTCGAGTAAGTGTGAAATATACAAAACTGCAATCATTTTGTTAAAACTTATCTTATATTGGAAGCACTGGTATGAAAGTGGCTATTAACCATAAAACAGAATGTCAGATGAATCAATATAGTTTAATAGAGAGGAAATATATTGTTTAGAAGTAGTTGTTTAAAACAAAATGTCAGATTCATATTTTGAATTGGAATCCCTACTATAAAATATTGTGCTGAAAAAAAAAAAAAAAAAAAAGAATTCCAGATAGATCAATGCATTCGTTGGGATGTATTTTTAGTGATTTTCCTGTAATGATATATTGTTCTTTGGCTTAGCTGTCCCATAATGACATATTGTTTGTTACCTGTGCAGGTGGTGAATCTGAAATTTCTAACTAGCTACGTATTCCATGCATTCAAATCTAATTTTCTGTCTTATACACGACTACTAAATTATATGTATAATGAAATGCCCAACACAATCCAACTTATTGAATTTTACTAATTTATCATATCCCTATAACATGACAATTGTTACGTTTTGTTTCTTCATTTGTATCTTCAGGATATCCATGATCGTCGACATCTATTTCAATATCATCTTTTATAGATGTGCCCAATTTCATTGCAATGTTTGTCTCTATTTATTCAATGATGAGGTGATATTAGACCATAGAATAAAAGCACATTAAACGGTACACATATATTGTCCGCAAATAATGAAGTAATCAATAAATCTAAATGAACAAGCAGATACTATTTAAAGTTGCATTTCATGATGCATTAATCCTGGTTTTGCTGCTATAAAACATTTAGTAGGATTTGAAAGCATATGGGTCATATACTAGGTCCCGGTTGTGAGGCAACAGGAAACAGAATTAATATTTGTCATGTTATGCATATGATGATACATTAAAGTATCTACTGATGCTATAACAAAGAAAATTAGATTTGTAACCATGAGTTAATACCACTGCAATAATACATACAATTACATATTCAACAACGTGTAATTTATTTAGCTTGCTTAAATCATACCTGATTAATGTTTAATCTTATGTCTCCAACCAGCACCTTGTAGAGAATAGGTGCATTCTTAAGACATATAATAAGAGGCATATGTGTGTATTGGGATTGCAAAACGAAAGTAGCAACAACAACAAAATAGAGGTTTACTTGAGCATTGAATTGGATGACTTCTTATTACCAACACCAGCAACTAAAAAACATATGTAATCATTATCAATACCAGAGTAACAGTAACAGGTAATCATATGTATACCATCAAGATGCAACTTCTGTTTCCTGTTGGAGCATTTAAATTGATATTAACTAAAATAGAGTGCAACAAGTGTTTGTTTGTGTGAATTGGGATCTAAGAGAAGAATCAGCACAAACAGGGACATAATTCATGTCTTGAAATTATATTTGTGATATATTGAATTGATGAATTTTATACACGCAATGCATATGACTCTTTAGAGCTGCATTGAATCTAATGATTCCATACATATGCATTTTGTGCAGCTAGGATATGTTGTGCATCAAGGATACTTTAAAAAAAACAACCATATGCCACATCCTCTTTCAAATCTATATCCATTACTTATATTAGTAGAATCAGATTCAATGAAGAATGAAATCCAAGCTTTAAAAGTATTTGATTGTTCATTTACATTTAATTATTACTGCTTGCGCAGCTAGGATTCTTATGCCAGTGGATATTTCCAAAATTAACATAAGGATAAGAATATCCAACCATTAGCCAGAGACATTATAATGGGTTAACCTAACTAAACTTAATGAATTTTTCTCGTTTGTTGTATCTATCACATGACACTTACAGCCACTATTGCGACTAAACAGGGAACCAATTTTTAAATCTTACGTTATGAGTCCATTGAATCTAATGATTTCATACATATGCATGTTGTGCATCTAGGATACTTAACGACCCAACTTATACCAGATACACGTTCAAATCTAAATCCATGTTACAGCAGCAATAATAAATTCTATGCAGCATGAAATTCAGGTTGCAAAAAAATATGATTGTTAACTGAAATTTATTGAATAATGCCACCCAAATCTATTTCCATCATGCTGTCAAATTATCCATATTAAAACATTACATTTTCATAATTCTATTTTAAAAGTCTTGTTCCACCCATTCTGCAAATACAATCTGAAAATTATGTGACATAACAATAAGATATGTTGTCTTCTATCCTTGCTCTATTTATGTAATCAATGATGTTAATATAGAAATCAACACACTTAATTTTCACACTTCAGTTTAAAATATTGTTTAACCCATTGACCATATACAACATGTAAACTCTTTTACAAAATTAATACACATTTTGTCTTCTATCCACTTTGAATTTCTATCATCATATTCTGTTGGTTTTTCTAGCATTTACAAAAGGGTAAAAAAAAAAAATCCAACTATTAGGCAGATGCATATACTAGGTCAATAGAACTCAACTTATTGAATTTTTCTCATTTGTTGTATCTATAGCATGACAATTACAAATACTATTGCCACTCAACAGCTCAATTTTTTAATCTCATGTTATGATTCCATTAAATGTAATGATTCCATACATAAACATGTTGTGCAGCTAGGATATGTTGTGCAACTAGAATACTAAAATACAAAACATATTCCACATCCTCTTTCATATCATTATCCATATCTTCATCAGAATCAGTTTCAATTAAGCATGAAATCCATGTTTTAAAAGTATTTGATTGTGCATTTTCACTTATTGCTTACTGCTGGTGCAGCTAGGATACACAACAACCAAAAACATGACACATATGCTTCCAACTCTAAATTAATGCCTTATAGTGTCAGAATTGGTTTCAATGCAACATGAACTGCAAGTTTTAAAGGTAGTTGCTTCACCATTTACATTTATTGATTACCGCTACCTAAACAATTTTCAATCTTGCTGTGCAATTAAAATAATCCAAACATTTGTTTTTCACAATCCAATTTAAAATCTTGTTTTTCACATTGACCCAACGCAGTATTTAAAGTCTTTCACCAAATTACTACACCTGCTGTTTTATACCCATGCTATTTTTATATCATCATATGCTGCTTGTATTTGCAGATTTTACAAAAAGGGCAAGAAAATCCAAAAATTGCCCATAGACATTACATCGGGTCAACATAATTCAACTTATTGATTTCACTAATTCGTTATAACTATAGCATTACACTTAGAGCTACTATTGCCATAGCACAGTTAGTCAATTTCGAAAATAAATGTCTTGCATCAAATTGGTCCTCTAGTCAATATATTAACAATAAGCAGCAAATATGAAATGTGATTCATGACTACAACAAATGCATCAACTAAAACTAACCCAACATGAGCACAAACTGCAAAAGAACCCAAAACCAAATGACAACCCAACATCCCAACAGATGCAATTGATGCTGGGAGGTTTATACAACAGGAAGGAATTATATAATTAGTGTCTCGCTTGTTCTTATTCTTGCTCTGAATGCCATGGTTGATTTCAGTAACTCCAATATCGGCTGCACTAGCTGCAATAATATGTATGTCTGCATCAAGTGCACTGGCTGCAATAACATCACTGAATCGTTGAATCGTATGTCCTCAACTGTCATCGGATCCTCAAAATTATTGCCCTTCCACATCTTAGTAACACCATCCGTAGAATCCCTTATGACTAGGATCTCCAATATTCGATGAACCCTAAATATAACCGCCTCCATGAATATAAATCCATCGACTTCTTCCCTTAATACAGGTTTCGATTGAAATATCTCTAATTGCGAAGTTTTGGCTGAATTCAGGATAACTGTAATCTGCTTATCCCTCAATATCGGATGCTAGTTGCAAGAATATATCATCCGCCCATGTTTGTATCTTCTGTTTTGACCATTTTGCCCCTCCGTATCTTAAATTAAATTACCAGGTATTTTAATATGATGTGGTGATGTGGTGAAATTCCATTGGTTCACATCGTTTGCAACTTTTATATTGTTCGCAATGTATCTTGTCAGGATCAAAAACTAATTAACCAAGACTAACTGATTTGAATTTATCAGAGTATAAATCAATAATCTTGCTTTGAATCAAAGTTTAATTAAGAAGTTTGCGGAATAACACTTAACTATTTTAACAAAAAACTTCCAGAATCAATAATAAGTCAACACAAGAAATAATCAAAACTGATTGTATTGCTGAATTCAATGATTACAATCACCTCTAATCTGTTTGATTAGACGAAGAACACAAACTGTTCTTAGGGTTTTACAACCTTAGAGGCTTATGAAAACTTAATCAATAAAGCAATTACAGACTCGAATATGCAGAAAACTCCTATACAATAGAAAGACCTATTCTATGTATTTATATTGCTTCTTGATTTGTTTTCTTGAAGAACTATGACTTCTCTGATAGTAGATATGCTGGAATCTTCGTGTAGATATCTTTTCTTGAAAATCAGCACTTTCTGTTTACGAAACTGTTGAGCAGCTTGAATCACTTGACAGCTTGAACAGAGCAGCTCGAGTTGATTTACTCTGGCAGCTTGAACTTTTACACTGGCAGCTCGAGTTTCTTCACTAGCAGCATGAACTTTGGATTTACATATAAACTCTACTAACAGTTTGAGAAGTCTAACTAACAGCTTGAACCTACTTAAACTATTTCCCAACAATCTCCCCCTAACTTAAATTCTTTATACAAGACTTTAAGTTCTATACAAATAAGGAAATGAATAAGTAAACTGTTATTTACAAACCAAGGCTTTCAAAAACTTACAACTGTGCAAGTTTCTGATCTACAGCCTTCAAAAATTCTTTCTTCATCTCATCTCTATCACAAGATACTCTAATGGATTTCATCTGAAGCAGCATATCTTTTGGTAAATCATAAAATTCGAGATTGAAGAATATACCAGGTCCATCTGAGAATTTGATTCTGTATGTCCTTGATTTGACAAACAGATCAACTTGCTTGATCTTCTTGCCCTTCTTCATAGCATCCTCTGTTTCTTTCCTTGCAGATTCAGGGTCAACAATTGATTTTAGATCTTTAATGACTTGCTTCACTTGTGGTAGAGCAGATCTAACTTGTGTCACAGACCCAATATTATGCATCCTGATAAGCTCATCTCTGGTCAACTTCTGAACCATATGCCAAAATGTATCATACTCTTCTTCTGGTCCAGATTCCCTTCTCACCACAAACTTAAATCTTAAGTCAATATTATCCAGTGGCTTAGCATACCAGTAGTTGATCAGAGGCTTTGTAAAATCATGTTGATCAATCAACTTCTCTATCTCCATGGCCTTTTGCAGTTGTTGCTCAAACAACACTTTTAACTTGATGCAGCTTTGCTTGTGAAGATGGCTCAGATGCAGGAATAGAAGCAACATCTTGATCAGAAGGAGCAGGGGCACTGGCAGCAGCTTGAATATGACTTGTACCAGTTTGAACTGGTTCTTGTGATGGTTGGACTTCTTGGGAGACTTTTGTTTTCTTTCTTTTGTCCATTTCTTTGTCATGGATCTCTTGCAGCCGTTCAGTGGTCATGGACTGAGCCATTTTCTTTGGAATGCCAGCTGCAAAGGCAAAATTGATCAGAAATCTTCTGTGCTCAGCCTTGGAGTGCCCTGTTGGCATCTTTCTCTTCTTCTCTCCTTGTTTACCCACAAACCCTTTTAGGTAATCACCTAAAGTTTCATCATCATCCATTGGGGGCTGAGTTTGCTGATCTAATTCTTTATCCTGTTCTTCTGCTAACTTTTTGGCAACTTCAGCATCAAAGGCAATCTGGGCTTCTTTGGAAGAAAATTTGTGCTTTGGAGACTCAATAAGAATGCCCTTGCCCTTGTCTTTTGCAACAGAGGATGTAGCTTGGACTGTACTGGATGGAGCTTGAACACCTTCCCTTATAACAACTCCAGAAGCAGCTTGAGTTTCTAGGCTAACAGCTTGAGAAGCTGTTGGGACTGTTAGCCTAGACGGTGGAACTGTTGAGGCTGCTTGGACTGATGGTGTTGGAGCTGCTTGGACTGATGGTGTTGGAGCTGCTTAGACTGATTCAGGAGGACCTACAACCTTTGCCTCTTGGGTTTGAATCAAACGCTCTAATTGAATGATCTTATTTCCACAAAGGGTAAACCCCTTATGGAGATAATCCATTCTCTGATTTTGAGCCATTTCTGATTGCTTTAGGGCCATAATTTGTGCACCCTGTGCAGCAATGATGGACTTTTGGTATTCCAACATAGCTACAACAGGTTTCATCTTGGGATCCGTCAAAAGCATTAGTTGCAGACTAGCCTCAAGATCAAAAAACACCTGTGGTGCTTGTGATCTATCACTGGCATGAATACCAGAAGTAGAAACCTCTGGGCCCCTCTGTTCTTGGTTCTGGGGACTTCCAGCTTGTGTTTGCACACTTGCTGTTGCCATGGGCGTGGTCTTAGTGATGTTGGCACTGTCCTGTGCCTATTGTGCAGAGACAGCAGTAGTGCCAGCCACAGAACCCATATGAACAGTCTCTGAAGAGATGTTCACCTCTTGAGTGAGGATGGGAGTGTCCTCATTTGGTTCCCTTTGGATATTCTGTGCAGAAGTGTCCTCCTGCACAGGGATATATGGCTCTTGTCTGAGGGCTGAGGAGGAAGGAGCTCCTGGTCCCTTTTTCCTTTTATATAGAAATTTTAGTGGGGGTGGTGGCTGTTCAAAAGGATCAGAAGAAGGTTGTGTATCATGAGGAGTGGGTTGGGGTCCTGGGGGTGAAGCAGTAATGATAGGCTGAGCCTGCTCAGGACCCTCTCCTCTGTTTCTTGGAATGAAGTTCATCATTGCAGAAGGCAATGGAACATCTATACTCAAAAAATTGGCACTTTGCTTTAAAAGCCTTTTGATTGAAAATAGTGAGTGCCTATGGGAAATATGTATCCTCTTATATAAATGAGAAGTAGTGCAGGTGTGTGCAATGATTTCTGCCAAAAATCTGGGATACATTAAAAATTTCCCATTCTTTAGGGAATGATGCCTTAACATCCCCTGAAAAATCATGTTTGAAAAATTGAACCGTTGGCCTGTTGAAAAGCACACTAAGGCAGTGACAATGTTAGAAGAAAATTCTGACCAACCAGTTCTTTTGGGGCTCATACACTGCTGAATAATATGTACAAGATATTTCCATTTAGGAGAAAAATGGGCTTTCAAGAAAGTAAATGAATCAGCAGGACCCCTATAACCTATATTATAAAGACCAGTATGTAAAGCATTAAGGGTTAGGTCTGTTATACCTGTGGCATCTTGAGGATGCAGATGGTGCCGAATGGATTCCTAAGTGATGGTGATGGGAGTGCCATCAATTTTGGATAGTATAGAGGGAATACCATTGATGGTTTGAATAGTGGCACGGTTCCAGAACTGTTCGATATGCGATATGTATATGGTGGGATTTATATTTAGGGCATGGTGGATGTGGGAGTGTCGTAGGAAATCCATCATATCATGGAATGGCTGAAGTTCAGAGTGTTTGAGAGAGTATGGAAGGCAGTTGTGTTCTTTGACAAACTCCATTGAAGATCAAACGAAGGGTTTAGGGTTTGCAAAGAAGAGTGTGTGAATCGTTCAGAGGGAAAAGAAAGGCCGTGGAAGAAAATTTTGTAACTGGTAGTTACAACTGAACGAAACAGGGACCTTTAAAGGTTTTGAAAAAAGGTTGGGTCCCGCGCACACACATTTGAAATTACCAAAATACCCTGCACACTTTGACAGATCAAGTGAATAACTAACAGTCCGAGAAAATGAACTAGCAGCTTGAGAAAATACTCAAGCTGTTAGTTGAAAATGATGCATCTTTTTAATGAAACAGTGACTCCCCCTTAAATAAGCATACGAAGTAGATAATAATGAAAACAAATTAATCCATGTTTACCATACCAATATTTGATACCAGGAAAGTGAATCTTCCCACATCAAACGGTTTTGTAAATAGATCAGCTAACTGATCATCAGTATGTATTTTGGTAACTTGGATTAATTTCTTCTCATTACAATCCCTTATGAAATGAAATCTGATGTCTATATGCTTGGTTTTTGGGAATTTCACTGGGTTTTGCACAATGCTTATTGCACTTGAATTGTCAATATAAATAGGAGTGGATAAGAAATTCATACCATAGTCTCTCAGCTGATTTTGAATCCACATTACCTGGGAGCAGCAGCTTGCAGCTGCTACATATTCTGCTTCAGTGGATGATGTGGACACAGTTGTCTGCTTTTTGCATTGCCAAGAGACCAGTCTTGCTCCTAAGTATTGACATCCACCAGTTGTGGATTTTCTGTCAATGTTGCAACCACCATAGTCACTGTCAGAATAAGCAGTTAGTTCAAGGGGAGAGTCTTTAGGATACCATAGGCCTAAGTGTGGTTGGCCTTTGAGATATCTAAAGATTCTCTTAACAGCAACCAAGTGAGAATCCTTTGGAGAGCATTGAAACCTAGCACACACACAGACAGCAAACATTATATCAGGTCTAGAAGATGTTAGCTACATGAGTGATCCTATGAGAGATCTGTATAAATGTATGTCCACATCTATGCCATCTTTGTCTGTATGGAGTTGCTTGTGAGGATCCACTGGAGTGCTTGCAACCTTTGAGTCTTGATACCCAAACTTTTCTAGTATGTCTTTCACATACTTTGATTGACTTATGAAAAGTCCAGTGAGCTTCTGTTTGACTTGCAATCCCAGAAAGAAAGTGAGTTCTCCCATTGAACTCATTTGAAACTTTTTGTGCATTAAAGCTTCAAACTCTTTGCACAGACAGTCATTGGTTGAGCCAAAGATAATGTCATCAACATAGATTTGGACAAGCAGAATCTCAGCTTTGATAGACTTAGTGAAAAGTGTTTTGTCCAGAGTGCCTCTCTTGAACCCATTCTGTAGAAGGTAGGATGACAGAGTGTCATACCATGCTCTGGGGGCTTGATGGAGACCATAGAGAGCCTTGTCTAGCTTGTAGACCCTGTCTGGATACTTGTAGTCTTCAAAACCAGGAGATTGACACACATAGACCTCTTCTTCAATTGTCCCATATAGAAAGACAGACTTCACATCCATTTGAAACACTTTAAAACCTTTGAAGCTTGCATAGGCCAAGAAGAGTCTGATGGCTTCAATTCTTGCCACTGGGGCAAATACATCATCATAATCTATGCCTTCTTCTTGAGTGTACCCTTGTGCTACTAGCCTTGCTTTATTCTTGATGACTATCCCTCTCTCATCTTTCTTGTTTCTGAACACCCATCTTGTACCAATTGCCCTCTTACCTTTAGGAAGATCTACCAGAGTCCATACATTCTGAATCTTGAATTGTAGAAGCTCTTCTTGCATTGCCTCAATCCAGGATGAATCTTTTAATGCTTCTGATGCCTTTTTAGGTTCTAGTTGAGACATGAAACAGGCATTCTCAAAGGCAGCTAGACTGAATTCAGGAACTGCTTGTTCAGCAGCAGCAGTCTCATTTTGAACCATTTTCCTTGTTTGGACAGGAGTGCTTGGATCACCCAGTATTTGATTGAGAGGATGATACTTGTGAACTCTTAGTGTAGGCTCTCTCTCTGTCTGAAAAGAGGATCCAAGATTTGTATCATCTCCATCAGGACCAGTGAATGGTTCAGCTTCTGGAACAGCTTGACTAGATACTGGGAATGTTTCCCTTTGTGTTGGAGCTGTTCTTTCAGGACTTGGGAGTGGCACTTCAGTGTCTGGATTTGTATCCTGTGGAGCATTCAGAACCCCTGGAGGGTCACATGACAGAAGTGGTAGAGTGATGTATTCATCCCATTTGGTTGAATCTGCAGCAGTTTGAAACTTTGTGCCAACAGCTTGAGAATTTGTATTGGCAGCATGAGAATTTGTGTTGACAGCTTCAAACCTGTTTGCATCAGTTTCTGCAGTATACTCAACAAAGCTCAGAGAATTTGTTAGTGAATCTAAATCAAACAACCAATCAGGACCAGTGCCTTTGACATTTGCAGTATTTTCATTAAATTCAACATTGGCACTTTCTTCAATGGTTTTAGACACACTGTTATATACTCTATAGGCTTTGCTTTGACTTGAGTATCCTACAAAGAATCCTTCTTCAGCCTTACTTTCAAACTTCCCTAAGTGAGTCTTAGTGTGAAGAATAGTACATGGGCATCCAAAAGGCTTGAAGAAAGCTATTAGGGGACTTCTGTTATGAAATAACTCATAGGGAGTTTTCCCTTGTGATTTGACAACCTGAACCCTATTCAGAACATAACAGGCTGTATTAACAGCTTCTGCCCAGAAAGTCATTGGCAGTTTTGAATCAGCTAGCATAGTTCTAGCAGCCTCAATTAATGTTCTGTTCTTTCTTTCAGCAACACCATTTTGCTGTGGTGTTCTTGGTGCACTATATTGTCTAGCAATGCCTTTGGACTCACAGAAACTGTTTAGAATGTGATTTTTAAATTCAGTTCCATTGTCTGATCTTATCACCTTAACTTTTGAGTTGGATTGGTTTTCTATCTTAAGGATAAACGACTTAACTAGCTCAGCAGTTTCATCTTTGGACCTAAGAAAGTAAACCCAAGTAAATCTGGTGAAATCATCAACAATAACTAAAGAGTAAGCCCTTTTATTCAAACTCAAGACAGATGTTGGACCAAATAGATCCATATGAATTAGCTGAAGAGCAGATGAGATTGAATTTACTTCTTTAACCTTATGAGAAGTTTTGTGTTGCTTGCCTTTAAGACATGCTACACAATGATCACCACATATGAACTCCTTTTGTAGTAAGCCTCTTACCAGATTCTTTTTGACTAAAACATTCATGGACTTGAAGTTCATGTGACACATCCTTCTATGCCAAAGGGCAGACTCATTTGATGATGCTTTGGATATAAAACAGCTTAAAGTATTTGATTTAGATAAAAGATCTGTGTCCAGACAGTAAACATTGTCCTTTCTTGGTGTTCTTAGTAAAACAAGATTTTCAGGAATTTTGAAATCTTTTGAAAGGACAATGCACTCAGAATCTGTAAACAGAACAATGTTTTGTTTGTCACAGATTTGAGAGACACTTAATAAATTGTACTTAAGCTGTTCAACATACAAAACATCATGGAATTTCATGTTGCCTGCATTAACAGTACCTTTACCTGTAACCTTACCTCCTTTTGAGTTGCCTCCAAATGCAACAAAACCTCCATCAAAGCCTTTGAAATTTGACAAGCACTCAGAATTGCCTGTCATGTGCCTAGAGCATCCACTGTCTAAATGTCATCTTGTTTAATGAGGTGACCTGTGGTTGCCCTGCACAAACAAAAGCTTAGTCAGTAGTGGAGTAAACCCAAACCAAATTGGTTTTGGGTTGGCCTTGTACATTGACATAACTAAACACTGTTTTTGACTTCTTATATTTAGTGAGATCTACTGATGGAGTCTTTGGAGAATATTTAGTGATTATATGAGGTATCCAGGTATTTTGATCATCTTTCCTTTGAACAGCTCAGATGATTCACTAGCAGTTCCAGATTGATGCTTAGCAGTCTGATCTGTGGTTTTAGAGCTAACAGCTTCAGATTTTGCACTAACAGCTTCAGAATTTGGCTTAGCAGTCTGATCTTTTGCATCAGCAGTTTGATCTGAGGATTTGTCCTTGACACACCATATTTGTTTAAAACTTGATTTAGGCTTTGCCAAAACTTGTTTTTGGTGTGTGGACTGTTTTTTATTAACTTTTGAAAGCCTGTGATCAACTGTTTTCTTTGGAACTGATGTGGAAGGTTTCACCTTTGAAGTTTTTCCATGAATAGGACTTGACTTTTTATGAATCTCAGTCTGTTTTGCAACAGTTGGTTTATAAAAACAGTCCTTGGCCAAGTGATTCTTCCTTCCACAGTGAAAACACCTTTTGACTATTTGAATTGGAGAACCAGATTTATTTGACAATTTCTGGTTCTTGTTCCTCTGATTTCCCCTTACCTGCTGTTGTTTGAGAAACTTTTGAACACCATGCTTTTGACATGCGCAAACTGGAACATTTTTACCCCTTTTATTATTCTTTGAAGAAGATGCAGTGTGACAGTTAGAATGTACAGAAACTTGTGGAGCAGCATTACATACACTCATCTTCTCTTTTCCTTTCTTACTAGGGGCTTGGATCTCTATGGGTGCACTCATTGTTTTGTGTTCTTTCTCAACTGCTATACACTCACAGTCTCTCTTTTGAATCTGACCTTCTTTTGATTCAGGACTGTTATCAAGGATAGGATCTACAATAGTCATAGACTCATCTAGTGGTTCATTGACAAGTCTATCAGCAACCTCACTCATTGGATGAATGTACTTGTTGTTGTATGGAGGTGGAGTAGCCCTGTATCCTATGCCTTCTTTAGGATTAACCTGAGATTTTACCCTATCTTTAAATTGGACTTCCATTAGGTGTTCCAGCTTTTGATTTGCCAACTTGAAGTTACCTAGATCTATGTTAACAGATTCTAGTTTCTTATTAGCCTCTAACACCTTCTGTTCAGTCTCTTCTACCTTTTTATTTAGGGATTCTATTTTCTTATTTAGTTCCTTTTTCTCCCACTCATGATATGTTCTATCATGTCCCATTTGAATCTCATTGTCCTTATAGTCATTGATCTATTTTTCAAGATCTTCTATGGCTTGCATGTATTCATATCTCCTTTCTTCCATCTTAGCTAGAGTTTTGCACATGCTCTCATTATGATCTCTGTATCTTTTAACCATATTCTTGCATGATTGAGAGCAGAGTTTAGAATTTACCTCAGTTGGTAATTCAGTGGAAGAGACAGTTGATGTTTCTACCATCAGAGCTTGATTTTGAAACTCTTCCTCTGTCTGATCACTCCAATCAAACACATTGTCTTCTTGGGAGACAAGTGCTGTTGATGATGATGTCTGATTGGGCTGTGGAGTCCTTGATGACTGTTGTCCTAGAGATCTACATTCTCTGGCAAAGTGACCAAGCTTATGACACTTGTAGCACTCAACCTTTGTCTTATCAAAGGCTGGTTTGCCTTCTGATTTAGCTTGAAAGTTGGTCCTTCCAGTTCTTTTAAGAAACCTTTTGGCCCTCATGGTCAGCATCGCATGTTGCCATTTTAAATCCATCTCTTCAAGATTATCTGGATGAATTTGTTCTAAATCTTCAGTATTTAGGGCAAACAGTCCATCATTGGCCACAAAAGCCTCATAGTGAGCTTCAGTAGAGTTGCCATCACCACCTGAAAAGAAATCACAGTTATTAGATTTTTCAGAAGACAGAAGAGCAGTATTGTGATTATAAGAAAAGGATTTCTTTTTAGTATCAATCTCAGTCTCAAACACTCTCAGACTGTTGTACAGATCATCCAGTTCTATCTCATCAAGAGTGTCTTTGGTTCTCCATTGTGCAGCATAAACTGTCCATTCTTCTCCAAGAGATCTGAGAAATTTTCTGTTGACTTCATCTTGATCCAGAGTGACTTTTGCACTTTCCAGTTCACTTATCAGTTTGTTGAACCTGTCAAAAATTTGAGTAAGGTTTTCATTCTTGCCACCAGAAAAGTTCTCATACTGCTGTTTCAAGAGATCCTTTTGATTTCTCTTGGTACTGGCATTACCAGCAAATCTTTTCTCTAAAGCATTCCAAAGAGAATGAGCAGTATAAAACTTTTTGAACTGATGTTGATAAGCATTAGGAATGGCTATTTGTAAAAGTGTAAGAGCTTTCACTTCATTCATTCTAGCCTTCCTTTCAAGTTCAGTTTTTGGAGGAGTTTTGACTGGTTTTCCCTCATCATCAAGTTCTGGATCAACTACAGGAGGAAATTCAACAGCTTCCCATATGGCATAGTCAATGAATTGGATATGCTGTTGAATCCTGAGTTTCCACATCTCAAACTCAGTGGGCTTGAGCATAGGCACTTTGAGTCCTTGCCCAGATCCACTGCTGCTATTTTCAAATTACATTGCAAAAAGATTAAAAATTTAAAAGAAAGTTTTTCGACTTTGAAAAACAAAGAACAACCTGTCTCTGGTACCACTTGTCAGGATCTAAAACTAATTAACCAAGACTAACTGATTTGAATTTATCAGAGTATAAATCAATAATCTTGCTTTGAATCAAAGTTTAATTAAGAAGTTTGCGGAATAACACTTAACTATTTTAACAAAAAACTTTCAGAATCAATAATAAGTCAACACAAGAAATAATCAAAACTGATTGTATTGCTGATCTCAATGATTACAATCACCTCTAATCTGTTTGATTAGACGAAGAACACAGACTGTTCTTAGGGTTTTACAACCTTAGAGGCTTATGAAAACTTAAACAAAAAGCAATTACAGACTCGAATATGCAGAAAACTCTTATACAATAGAAAGACATATTCTATGTATTTATATTGCTTCTTGATATGTTTCCTTGAAGAACTATGACTTCTCTGATAGTAGATATGCTGGAATCTTCGTGTAGATATCTTTTCCTGAAAATCAGCACTTTCTGTTTATGAAACTGTTGAGCAGCTTGAACAGAGCAGCTCGAGTTGATTTACTCTGGCAGCTTGAACTTTTACACTGGCAGCTCGAGTTTCTTCACTAGCAGCATGAACTTTGGATTTACATATAAACTCTACTAACAGTTTGAGAAGTCTAACTAACAGCTTGAACCTACTTAAACTATTTCCCAACATATCTCATCCCTATATATATATATATATATATATATATATATATATATATATATATATATATATATATATATATATATATATATATATATATATATATATATATCTGTGTGTGTGTGTGTGTATGTATGTATGTATGTATATGTACATGTATGTATATATAACCACCTTCATTTATGACTCTATTTTAATCTCTCTATGACTCTATGTATATGAATTTGGCTTGAGGAACAAGCTAAATTTCTACATGAACAAAATAGGTATGTCTAGTAAGATAATATATACTTTTAGAAAATGTAATGTTTTATTTTAAGGATTAATATTGAAAACTCAATCAACTTTTCTTATTTTCTTAATTAAGTACACAAACTTTTTTTCCAATTGTTTAAGTCTTTTAATTATGTTTGTCTTATTCAAAAGTATATGTAACATCCCGGATTTGAGCCTGGTATGTGGATTTAATTTATTGGCTCATTATTTTAATATTATTGTGTTGTTCCAATTAGATCCCGTTTCGTGTATTTAACGTGTCGAGACCGAGTGATACGCGTCTCCGAGTTGATAATTAGTGGATTATTTTTATTTATGAGATCGTGGATTTAATTGAGTTCAAATGATATTAATGATGAAAAAGTGATAGCGGGTTCGGATTTAGCGGGTTCGGAGCTTTCTATTTTCGGAAAGCATATATATATGTGGATAGACTCTAACCTCCCTATTCCTTCTTCACTTCCCAAATTCAGAAATAGTGTGTGTGTGTGTGTGTGTGTGTGTGTGTGTGTTTGAAGCTGGAGCAGCAAGAAGTCATCAAGGTCTGAGTTTGGTTGCCAAAAGTTGAGCATCTCCTTCATCTTGATTGTGTTCTTGAGGTTTGGAGGTAAGAACCCATGATTTTGTTAGTTGAAATTGAGTTATGGTTGTATAGTGGTGAGGGTTTTGAGTTTGAGGTTTATGGGTTTCATATATGTGAGTTTGATGTATTTTTGCTGCTGAAATCGATTTTTGGGAGATGAGATTCTTCTAGTTCAGCCATGAAAATCGCAGGTCAAGGTGCAGAGCACCGTTTGGTCGCGGCGCGACCCTCAGGGACTTAGCGGCGCGAGCCGCAGCCTGCAGGGGAAATCCGGTTTGATCACTATGGGGGAGTCTTGAGTTGTTGTTAGTTTGAATTCCTTCGGAATGATATCGGATTGAGTTTATTAGAGTTTCGGGTTTCGATGAGAGTCTCGTGAAGGGATTTTGGGCGTCAGTTATTAGTTTAGGAATGTGTTTTGGGTTGGTTATTTGAGATAATTGTGTCCGGGTTTGAATTATTCAGTCGTTGAGCTTGCGTTAATGTGTGAGACCCGTGGTGTTACAGGTTCTAGCCGATCTCGTGCCGAGCCGCGATAGAGTTTCGTATTCTAGTCTTATTCGGGTAGTCGGTGAGTACCCGGGTTCTTTCTAAACGCACGTGCAATTCTTTCGAGTCAATTATGTGATTGTGGTATATGTGTGTATGAGATTGTATTGTAGCGTGCAGGTATGAATTCTCTACCCTATACATGCCATATGTGTTTGAGTTGCAGGTGTCCGCGACACGTGGTCGCGCAGGATGACTGTCCCTAACCAGTCACGAAGCATGAGACTGTATATATACATCAATGTTATCGTCAGGTCGCTCCTGTGCCTATTGTGAGCTAACCGCTGCTGTGTGCGGCCTGTTAGCTGGGAACGGCGTCCCCTCTTGAGCAGATATATGTGTTGTGTATTGAGTTATGTTATGTGTATCGAGATATCTGTGTTGTGCATGTTATGTGTTCTTATCTGCAGAGTCTAACCCTCGCGTACTCACGAGCTGTCCAGCTTATGTTTTCGAGTCTTCCGTGTCTCAGGCAGTCATACTGTGGGGTCACAGCAGCAGCAGCCGCCGAAGTAGGAACTGGGTTTAGAGCCATATTTTGTGTAGTCCATTGCATGTTGTTAACAGCTTTTGAGAACTGTTGCATCTGGTCTATCTATGTATGATGTTAATGTTCAGTGGTGTTTGCATATCAGCATGTGACGACTTGTGTTAAAGTTTTTAATTAATTGTATTTTTCGCTAATCCTGTGATATGTGCACCTTGAGATGATTGCGATATTGCCACCTGTGTATTGTATTGACGTGGCATTTATATGAGAATTGTGGGTGTTACAGCTTGGTATCAGAGCTTGTGGTTTCAGTATTGAGTATCAGTGGATGCTTGAGCTCTTACCGTGTTCAGATTCGTGGGATTCTTCCCTGAGACCGAGTTTAGCGGAATTAACTGACTTAGCTTGTTGTATAATGTTGGGTGGTCGACCTGTTATCTTTATTTTGTGACATGTGCAGGTAATCATGGCAGACCATGGAGAGGGATCTGGGCCCGAGAGGCCAGCCTGGGATGAGTATATCCGTCGGTCAGAGATGCTAGCAGTTTTGACAGAGTTTTATAGAGAGAGGGATCGGCAACAGAGATCAGATCCGCCGCAGTTACTAGAGTTGAGACAGGGGTTGGGGCATCATCTTCTTCTGCTCCGCGAGGTGGGTCCTTTAAGGACTTTATGGCGGGAGTCCCACCTCAGTTCCGAGGTGGAGGTGAGCCGGGTGCGGCAATGGCATGGGAGAGAGATTGAGGCGGCTTTCCGAGTCGCCCATGTTGACCCGAGGGATATGGTCGGCTATGCGGCCTATTTGCTGAAAGGAGGGGCTTCACAGTGGTGGAAGTCCATTGAGTCGTCTATGACTACAGCCGCAGCTTATGCTATGTCGTGGGAGCAGTTCCATGCCATCTTTGAGCTTTAGTATATTCCCCGCGATGAGCGCCGAGAGATGGAGCGTCGTTTCTTACACCTCCAGCAGGGCAGTATGTCGGTTCAGCAGTATGTGGACAGATTTAATGAGTATGCTCAGTTTGCACCCCAGCATGTGGATTCAGAGGTTCGTAAGGCTGATGCCATTATTGATGGTTTGCGGGCGGATATTCGGGAGTTTGTGGGGCTTCACGACACTCCTACCTTCGCGCGAGCCTTGGAGTTGGCTCGAGTTCGAGAAAGGGAGATAGAGAGACAGAGGGGTCAGCCTCCAACCCAGAGACAGAGGACAGGGACGCCTGAGCGGTCCCATAGCTATTACCGAGAGCCCCAAGAGGCCCGGAGAGAGAGAGAGAGAGAGAGAGACTGAGCAGCAGCAGGGTCAGGGACAGGGTTCGGGGTCCCTTAGAGACAGAGGCAGAGACCGCAGGTCCAGCCGTCCAGGAGGTCGGGCCAGTATCAGGGATCAGGGACGGCCAATCAGAGTCAAGGTCAGGCTTCCCGTTATAGCGCTCCTAGTTAGAGTCAGAGCAGTATGGGGCAAGGGTCCCTGCCGTCAGGGAGCCGAAAAGATAGTTCAGCTGGGGAGAGAGATTGTCAGAGGTGCCGCCGTCGTCATTCCGGTTCTTGTATGCCGGAGCAGCCCCGATGTTACCGATGTGGACAGTATGGCCACACTTCTTTCACCTGTACCTCGAGAGATTCCCTGTGCTTCCGCTGTGGGAGGCCAGGTCATGTTGCTAGAGACTGTCCGGATGCGCCGCCAGCTGTGCAGGGAGCGAGCACTAGCGGTGCTAGAGCAGAGCCTTCATCAAGCCGTCGAGAGTCAGCGCCTAGAGGCCGAGGCAGAGTATTTCAGGCTACGGCAGAGGAGGCCCGCGAGTCTACTGATGTGGTATCCGGTACGTATATCCTGAACGGGCTTAGTGCTCGTATTTTGTTTGATTCCGGAGCGGATCGCTCGTATGCGTCTGTTGTGTTTTGTGCATATTTTTCTGTGTCTCCTACTGCTTTACCTGTTCCGTTAGTGGTTGAAAAAGTAGACGGTAGTACAGCGTTAGTGAGCCGGGTGTTTAGAGATTGTGTTTTAGAGATTGATGCTCACCGATTTCTGATTGACCTATTGCCGATAGAGATCAGCAGTTTTGACGTGATAGTGGGTATGGATTGGATGACAGCCAGGCAGGCCGACATTCTGTGCGCGAAGAAGATGATCCGTATACCCATTTCAGACAGTGAGACGGTGACAGTATATGGCGAGAGGCGTCGAGGTGAGATTGGCATTGTTTCTATGGCCAGAGCTCAGTAGTATGTTGCGAAGGGGTGCGAGACCTTTCTAGCTTATGTTGTTGACGCCAGATTAGAGAAGAAGACCATAGAGGATATACCTGTGATCAGAGAGTTCCCTGAGGTATTCCCAGGGGAGTTGCCTGGGTTACCGCCAGATCGTCAGGTCGAGTTTCGTATCGACCTTATCCCTGGAGCGGTGCCTATTGTGAAGACGCCTTATAGGCTGGCACCTCCTGAGATGAGAGAGATGATGTCGCAGCTTCAGGAGCTATTGGATCGTGGATTTATCCATCCGAGTTCGTCCCCGTGGGGAGCTCCAGTGCTATTTGTGAAGAAGAAGGACGGTTCGATGCGGATGTGTATTGATTATCGAGAGTTGAATAAAGTGACGGTGAAGAACCGTTACCCGCTTCCACGCATCGACGATTTGTTTGATCAGTTGCAGGGTTCGAGTTTCTTTTCGAAGATAGTCTTGAGATCGGGGTAACATCAGCTGAGAGTTAGAGACGATGATGTGCCGAAGACTGCGTTCCGGACGAGATACGGCCACTACGAGTTCCTTGTGATGCCCTTCGGACTGACTAACGCACCCGCGATATTCATGGATTTGATGAACAGGGTGTGTAGATCTATGTTGGATCGGTTCGTGATAGTGTTATCGACGACATCCTGATCTACTCGAGGAGTGCCGAGGACCACGAGCAGCACTTGCGAGAGGTTTTATACGTGCTGCGAGAGGAGCGACTTTATGCGAAGTTCTCCAAGTGCGAGTTCTGGTTGCGCGAGGTCCAGTTTCTGGGGCATGTTGTGAGTGCCGAGGGTATTTCAGTGGATCCAGCGAAGATAGAGGCCGTCATGAGTTGGGAACCACCGAGGACCGTGCCTGAGATCCGCAGCTTTTTGGGTCTAGCCGGGTATTATCGCCGCTTCATTCAGGACTTCTCGAGGATTGTCAGGCCGTTGACGAGACTGACACGGCAGTCCGTTCCGTTCGTATGGTCCGATGAGCAGGAGTTGGCATTCAGGGAGCTGAAGTCCCGGTTGTGTCGGGCTCCGGTATTAGCATTGCGCGAGGGTACAGAGGATTTCGTGGTCTACTGTGATGCATCAGGTACCGATTTGGGATGTGTTCTGATGCAGCGGGGCAAGGTAATTGCGTATGCGTCGCGACAGCTGAAGACTTACGAGGAGAACCATACCGTGCACGACCTAGAGTTAGACGCGATAGTGTTTGCGTTGAAGATATGACGTCACTATTTGTATGGTTCGCGATTTGTGGTATATACAGACCATAAGAGTCTTCAATATCTGTTCAGTCAGAAAGAGTTGAATATGAGACAACGGCGCAGCCTCGAGTTAGTGAAAGTTATGACTGCGACATTCAGTATCATCCGGGTAGGGCCAATGTGGTGGCTGATGCGTTAAGCCGCAAGGCGTGCGGTCAGACAGTGGTTTCCCGAGCAGCGAGGCTCGAGGTCACCTCGACTCTTGTGGATAGTTTGAGGATAGCTCAGTTAGAGGGTCTGCGGGCAGAAAATGTGAAGAGAGAGCGGCTTGCGGGGCAGCCCGATGTATTGAGTAGAGACAGCAGAGGCCTATACGTGTTTCATGATCGGGTTTCGGTTGCGAGAATCGGTAATCTGCGGCAGCTAATTTTGGATGAGTCGCACCGATCGAGGTTGTCTATCCACCCCGGGAGCACCAAGATGTATCGAGATCTGCGTGATATCTACTGGTGGCCTGGGATTGTATTGTAGCGCGCAGGTATGAATTCTCTACCCTATACGTGCTATATATGTTTGAGTTGCAGGTGTCCGCGACACGTGGTCGCGCAGGCTAACTGTCCCTAACCAGTCACGAAGCATGAGACTGTATATATACAACAGTGTTATCGCCAGGTCGCTCTTGTGCCTATTGTGAGCTAACCGCTGCTGTGTGTGGCCTGTTAGTTGGGGAACGGCGTCCCCTCTTGAGCAGAGATATGTGTTGTGTATTGAGCTATGTTATGTGTATCGAGGTATCTGTGTGTGTGCATGTTATGTGTTCTTATCTGTAGATTCTAACCCTCGCGTACTCACGAGCTGTCCAGCTTATGTTTTCGAGTCTTCCGTGTCTCAGGCAGTCATACTGTGGGGTCACAGCAGCAGCAGCCGCCGAAGTAGGAGCTGGGTTTAGAGCCATATTTTGTGTAGTCCATTGCATGTTGTTAATAGCTTTTGAGAACTGTTGCATCTGGTCTATCTATGTATGATGTTAATGTTCAGTGGTGTTTGCATATCAGCATGTGACGACTTGTGTTAAAGTTTTTAATTAATTGAATTTTCCGCTAATCCTGTGACATGTACACCTTGAGATGATTACGATATTGCCACCTGTGTATTGTATTGACGTGGCATTCATATGAGAATTGTGGGTGTTACAGTATATATAACATTGACCGGCTACCAGATTACCCAGTAAAAAACAACTGATTAAATTAAAAGTTCAAGGATTAATTAATCACTAAGATATGAAAAGATGGTGTGTGTTTTTACAACATTAATCAAGTGAAAAAACTAAGGTTACTTGTTTGATAACCGGTAAAACAGGTCAAATAAACATTTTTGAATAAGACAAAAATAGTTTATGAACTTAAGCAATAAGAACAAAAGTCTAGGGACTTACTCACGAAAATAAAGAAAGTTTGTGTGGTTTTTTCAATATTAACTCTTATTTTAATGACAGTTTTAACACTTTTAGTAATAATTTTCATAACATTTTTTATAAAAAATTGACTAAACTTACCTTTTAAGCATTTAGAAATACGTTACCTTTTTTATGATAAGAATTTAGGTGACGTTTGGTTCACAGAATCTGATAGAATTTGATGGAATTGGAATGATAATTTCATTCCGATGTGCTATTTGGTAGTAAAAAGGAATGGAATGAAGATTCATTTTTCTAACAAAACACCACTTTTGAAGAAATCTATTTTCCTTGGGTTAGTGCCATGAAATTTAAATTTCATTACAAATAATTTAACAGTTCTAAAACCAAACCCTAGACTTCATCTTCACCAGCCTCCATTTCTATTCCGACAGATTCCATTCCTTCCAGAATTCCATTTCTTGACAGATTCCATTTCAGGAATAAACATTCTACGAACCAAACGCCGCCTTAGTTTGTTGTTTGAAATAGAAATATGTTTTAAATACGTTATATTTTCTTTTAGTAAATACGCCATTAATAGTCGAGAGTTGTGGAAGAATCAAAACTCCTGCAATAAAAATGAGAAAATTTACATATTAATGAGAAAATTTACATATTGTAAAAAAAAACACAAAATTACAGTACTAACAACGTTGACTACGTGACGTAAAATTGTCTCAAACCCATCATGTGAAATAATGCGTATAATTCCATCTAAACGTGAGGGCCTATTTTCCATAGAAAACGTTTGTCAAGTCCTTTATCGATAGCTTTATATAAGTTTTGTTAAGTGTCCATTATTTTTAATATAATCTTCATTACCAATATTGTATTACTTTTACTTTTTAAACATATAAAAAATGCATACTTAACTAACATGGAGTTAAATCTCAAATTTATTTAATTCATTTATTGAGATTGTTTTTTTATTTATAGGAGCTAAATCATGTAGTAGTTCATTATATATTTACTTAAATTTTATAAATAAATTAAATAACTGATTTAGAAGAATTATATATGAAAATTTTGGGCCGGTAAACGATATTTTATTTAAGTGAAAAAACGACACATGACGCTAAACCTTTTTTTTTTTATTAAGATACATAAAGAGTTAGCATCAACTTTATATTTTTACCTTTTATAATAAAATAAATAATGTTATAAATGGTAAAATAATCATAAAAATTAAAGCTATTAATAAAAGAAAATATATAATGTCATTATAAACCAAAAAAAGAAAAAAACTATTGTTACTTTCAACAATTAATCTTTAAACTATTTTTTTTATATTAAGCTACCAAATTTTCATTTCCCCAATTTAACCACTAAAAGTTGTTTGATTTGATCACTAAATTATTATATTTTGTATCGATTTAACCTTTAATTTTATTCATTTCTCCAAAATAAAGTACTAAACTAAAAGTTTAGTGGGCTAAATGAATGTGACAAAATTAGACAAATTTAAATGTTAGATGATCAAAATAATAACGCTCAAATTTATATATATAACATAAAAATTTAAAAAAACCGTTTTAAATACAAAAATTAAAAATAAGAGTGAAGTACGTATGGGATTTCGTAAAGTCTACAGCATGTGATTCTTTTTTTTTTTTCTGGAAACGAAATTCGATTATTCCACCAGACAGACATGTGGAAGCTTCTTACAACCACCCAATCAACCCTACTTTTAGATTTTAGCATAAACCCAATTTTATAGACTTTCCACGTGTCAATCGATGACTGGTTATGAATAGAAAGGACTAACCATTGACAATTTTCGCGTTGTCGTTTTTAAGCTTCGAATCAAAAACTTAAAAGGATTTTCTTTTTCTTTTTTATTTTTAGACTTTTAGATAAATATTTTATAGGAATTATATAGGGTGTATTACAAAATAACATGTTTTATGGTTTTTGCGTTTTCGTCTATTCACGTTACTTTTTTCTAGCAAAGTCTGTGAATTAAGTTTTTATTTATGGTTTGGAGAAATCTAGCTATTAAAACCCGGTTTTTCAGTTTTTAAAAACTGGTTTACCAATATAACTGGACTCTAATATTCAAGTTTCACAAAACTAAGAAAAAAAAATTAACTTGAGGATTTTTCAGAAAATAAAAATGTGTAAATAATTTTAATAATTATAAGTTGGATTTAAATATTTTATAAAATAAAAAGGGTAAATTACAAATTTCGTCCCTGTGGTTTATAGTAAATTACGGATCCCGTCCCTCTATAGAAGAAATTACAAATTCGATGTCTGTGGTTAACATTTTGTTACGGATTTAGTCCTTTGACCAGTTATTTTTTTAAATATGACAATTTTACCCTTTATTAAATGATAAAAATAAGTAATGAACTTTTATTTATTTTACAAAATTAATAAACAAATATAAAAAAATGATAAAAGCTCTCTCTCTCTCTCTCTCTCTCTCTCTCTCTCTCTCTCTCTCTCTCTCTCTCTCTCTCTCTCTCTCTCTCTCTTTCTCTCTCTCTCTTCCCCCCCCACAATACATACACCACACGCTGTCACTTTTCCTTATCACTCCAAATCGTTTTTCTACCACCGAAGCACCACCCCTCTCTCACCACTGCCACCACCATCACCATCTGAACTCCCTCCTGTTTTGTGTGTCTTCTTTCTCTCTCTTTAACCGGAGAACCACCACAACCGAGGAGTTTTGTTTCAGATCTAGTGTTTGAAGTTTTGAAGTTTTAGATCCAGAGGGTTTGATGAATGGTGTATCATCGTTGTTCGACGCTCTTCCTCCTCCCTTCTCGTCACTGGTTTGTTTAGAGACGGACCGTCGAGTGATCAAGCTTTGATTCAAGGAACCGTCAAGAAAGGATTTTTGGGTTTGAATGAGTTCTATCCCTTTAGGGGTTCCTTTTTCAATTTTTAGGTACCAAATCTAATTTTGTTAGATGCTGGATTGATTTGGGTATTAGGTTTAGATAGACTTTTGATTTTGAGGTTTGAATATGGATTCGTAAATGTGTGTGTGATATTGGTATTTCTATAGTACACTTGAGTGTTTTAGTTTTTAGCAAGTTTCTAATTTTGGTTTGGAATTTAAACTGTTCTTAATCAATTGATCGGTTTTAGTTTCTAGATTTGTTGGATGCGTAGTAACTTTTGCAATTGATTTTAATTTTTGAATTTATTGAATTCATCTTTGCATCCTTCTTCTTGTAATCTTGTTCCAAACATTATATGTGTTTTCTATATATATATATATATATATATATATATAATTAAAGAAACGAAGGAAGCTACCAGTAGCTGATGATGCAAATCTATCCAGCACAACCTTTGTGCAAGTATTAAAATTAAAAGTCATTAAATATATATTTTTTAAATTTATTTTATTGAAAAAATAAAGTATATTGTCTTTTATTATTATTTCTTAAAGGGCAAAATGGTCATTTTAAAAAAAATAACCGGTCAAAGGACTATAACCGTAACAAAAAGTTAACCATGAATACTATATTCGTAATTTCTTCTATAGAAGGACTGGATCCATAATTTCCATATAACCACAGGGACGAAATTTGTAATTTACCCAAATAAAAATGTATAAATAATTTTAATAATTAATGAGAGAGAGAGAGAGAGAGAGAGAGAGAGAGGATAGTTGTTTTTTATTTAGAATAAGTGACAATAAATGGGTAAAATATGTTGATTGAATAAGTGATGCTATGTTATTTATTACTTATGGAAAAAAAAATGTACCTATTAGTCAAAATCACTTACCGAATAAGTGAAATAACTAAATTCGCACTTATTATAGGAAAAAGAACACCTCGTTAGATTTCTTGCGAATCATCCACACTTATTATAGGAAAAAGAACACTCCCTTAGATTTCTTGCCAATCACTTTTACACTCGTACGTGCAAAACGTAAATAAACAGTTTGTTAACTTTTAATTTTTTTTTAATTGTTGAAATAATAATTAAGTTTATAATGTTAAAGATTGTAACATCCGTCAATTTAACCTGGTACGTGGAATTATTTTAGTGGATAAATAATTTATTAATAATGGATTGGTCCAATTATATTCCGTTTCGTGGATTGATACGTGTCGGGTTTGGGGCTTGCGTGTCACCGGGTTATAATTTTAATGAACGGATTATATTTTTGGGATCGTGGGATTAAATGGGTTAAATGGGCATAAATAGTGAAAATGTGATATCGGGTTCGGGTTATTGGGTTCGGGACCGGGTTGAGATAAAGACGTACATATAGAGTTATCTTTCTTCTCTCCCTTATCCACTTCTAATTACCCTAAAAGTGTGTATGTGTGTGTTGTGTGAAAACCTCCAACAGAAGCAAACCTTCCAAGCACTGAATTGAAGGTGAAACCTTGGATTTAGCTTCCTCATCTTCTTGTGTGGGTGTTCTTGGGTTCCAAGAGGTAAGCATCTATGAACTTGGCTTTAAGTTAGTGTTGGATGTTGCTAAATTGGGTGATGTGGTTGGATATGATCAAGAAGCTTGTATGTGTTGGTTTTATGTGCCTAATTGGAGTTATAATTGAATTGAATGGAGTTTTAACACTCCTGGCAGCCATGAAAATCGCAGGTCAGGGGTTCAGGTTTTCGCGGGGTCGCGGCGCGACCACCAGGGTCTCCGCGGCGCGACCAACAGCCTGCATTGAAAATCCGAGTTTGACTTTGTAAATTGAGTCTGGATCGGTTCAGTGTCGGGAATTGCTCGAATGGGTTTTGCTTATGTTTGGGGTATTGTTTGAGGTTGTTTTGAGTCGAGTTGAGTCGGGTTTCGGGTATCGGTCGAGTTTCGGTTCCGTGGGGTGTCGGGTTCGAATTGAGTTCGGGTTAGTGTAATTGTGTGATATGTGTTAATCGAGGATTGTGATTGGTTGTTGGGCTATCCGTGTGATTACAGGGACTAGTGGATCACGAGCCGGATTTGATCAGGGTGTTCAGACTTCGGGAAACCAGTCAGGTGAGTACTCGAGACTTTTCTAAACGCGCGCCGTCTTTACGATTTTAGCTGTGTTGCTATTTTGTGCGTGTTTATATATATGAGACAGGGACGTGAACCTCGGGTATACTCTAATCCTTATACGTGTTATGTATGAGATGTGAGATCGGTTCAGGGGTCCGTGATGAGTTCCATACGGACTATAAGTCGCGAAGGGGAATCGCGCGGGTTGATTGTCCCTTACAGTCCTTGGGGCGTATATATATATATACGGCAGGGCCTGTAGCCGGGTAGCTTCCGTGCTACAGGGTATTACCGACCATTGCTGTGTGCGATGTGTCCATCGGGGAGGGGTCCCCACAGGGCTATGTGTACTCCGATCTCATACTTATGCTTTACACCTGAGATGTGTGTTGGGGTTATCGGGACAGGGACAGGGACAGGGATTGTGTGTTATATGCTTATGTGCAGTGTCAACCCTCGCGTGCTCACGGGCTTTATAGCTCATGTATTCGAGTCTAACATGTTCAGGGAATCAGAAAGGACCTCAGCCGCAGCCGAGGTAGATCCGAGATTGACGGAAGATTTGTACTAGTGCTGTCTTTTGTTTAGAACAGTTTGTAACAGTTGTTTTGGGAATTGTGTATCTAATAATCGGGATAATATGTTTGCTAGTATGGGATTATGAAATGTAATCATGTGTTATTATGTATGAAGTTTAAAGTTTTAATTAGCCGTAATCTGCATTATCCTATGACACGTGTGTTATGGATCCGTTGCGTTATTGCCACTTATGATATTATATTGACGTGGCATTTCCGGGATCGGGAAGGGTGTTACAGCATGGTATCAGAGCTTGTGGTTTGAAGCTTGAGTATCATTAGTGGATGCTTAACTTAGACCTTGTTCCGGTCCATGGGGGATCGTTTTGCGATTATATAGTGGATTAACTGACCTGGCTTAGTGTATAACGCTGGGTGATTTATCCCTTGTGCTTAATCATTTTGTTTTGTGCAGATTGTAATGGCAGATCAGGGAGAGGGTTCGGGCGCGGGTAAGCCGCCCAGTGACGAGTATATCCGAAAATCCGAGCTGCTAGAGGTTCTTACCGAGTTTTACCGACAGCAAAAAGAGCAAGAAAGGGAACAGGGTCAGAGTTTGGGGCCAGTTGTTCAGCGTACCGAGACCGGATCGGGGGGTGGGGCATCGTCATCTTTTCAGAGGGGTGGATCTTTTAAAGATTTTATGACAGGGGCTCCGCCGCAGTTTCGGGGTGACGGTGAGCCGGGGGCGGCCATCGGATGGGAGGGAGAGATTGAGGCTGCGTTCCGAGTGGCCCACGTGGATCCCAGGGATATGGTTGGGTATGCCGCATATCAGTTACGGGGCGGTGCTTTGCAGTGGTGGAAATCGATTGAGTCGTCGATGACTGAGTCCGCCGCTTATGCTATGACCTGGGAACAGTTTAGAGCTATGTTTGAGCTCCAGTACATTCCGCGGGATGAGAGACGGGAGATGGAGCGCCGGTTCCTCCATTTGCAACAGGGTAATATGACGGTGCAGCAGTATGTTGACCGATTTAACGAGTATTCGCAGTTCGCGCCTCAGCATGTCGACACGGAGAGCCGTAAGGCTGATGCATTTATCGATGGACTTCGATCGGATATCGGGAGTTCGTAGGGCTACATGATACTCCGACATTTGCCAGAGCCCTTGAGATGGCCCGTATGAGGGAGCGGGAGATCCTAAAGCAGAGGGAGCAGCCCTCTTCTCAGAGGCAGCGGACTGGGACTTCTGAGCAGCCGTCCAGTATATGGAGATCTTCCGGGGACGCCCCAAGTGACCAGCGTCCAGATCAGTGGCAGTTTTCGGGACAGGGTTCTGGGCAGACTTCAGGGCAAGGGTCGGGTCAGCGACGTGATAGGGATCGAGATAGAGGTCGAGATCGCCGATCGAGGCGTCAGGGTCAGGGCCAGAGTCAGGGGTCGGGGGCGCAGAGCCAGAGTAGTGTGGGACAGGGGTCCCAGGCGTCCGGCAGCCGTGTTGAGAGTTCATATGGTGATCGGGAGTGCCCGAAACGTCACCGGCGTCATTCCGGACAGTGTTTATCGGAGCAGCCACGTTGTTTCCGGTGCGGCCAGCGGGGCCACGCCGCTTCAGTTTGTACGGTGCCTGAGCCGTTATGTTTCAGATGTGGGAGGCCGGGGCATCGAGTCAGGGATTGTCCAGAGCCGGGGCCGGCAGTGCACGGGGCTAGTTTTAGTGGAGCCAGGGCAGAGCCATCGTCGTCCAGCCGCCGTGAGTCTGTACCGAGAGGCCGCGGGCGAGTGTTTCAGGCGACAGCAGAGGAGGCACGGGATGCCACAGATGTAGTTTCGGGTACGTACATCCTTAACGGACTTCGAGCTCGTGTATTATTTGATTCCGGGGCAGATCGCTCCTATGTGTCTGTTATATTTTGTGCATATTTTAGTGTGTCTCCTTCTTCTTTATCTGTCCCGTTGATTGTCGAGAGGGTCGATAGGAGTTCGATGTTAGTGAGTCGGGTTTATCGGGGCTGTGTGTTAGAGATAGATTCTCATCAGTTTGCAATCGATTTGCTGCCGATTGAGATCAGTAGCTTCGATGTGATTGTGGGTATGGACTGGTTGACTGCTAGACGGGCTGATATTCTGTGTGCCAAGAAAATCATCCGTATACCCATTTCTGACAGTGAGAGTGTCATTGTGTATGGGGAGCGCCGTAAGGGAGATATTGGGATCGTGTCTATGGCCAGGGCTCAGAGATATGTGTCTAAGGGGTGCGAGACCTTCCTAGCTTATGTAGTTGACGCGAGGAAGGAAAAGAAGACTTTAGAGGATATTCCGGTAATCCGTGAGTTCCCTGAGGTATTCCCAGAGGAGTTGCCTGGGCTACCGCCAGATCGCCAAGTAGAGTTCAGAATAGATCTTGTTCCCGGGGCGGTGCCGATTGCAAAGACGCCTTATAGGCTGGCACCGACAGAGATGCGCGAGCTGATGTCTCGGTTGCAGGAGTTTCTGGATCGTGGATTCATCCGTCCGAGTTCGTCGCCATGGGGTGCGCCAGTGCTATTTGTGAAAAAGAAGGACGGTAGCATGCGGATGTGTATCGACTACAGGGAGTTGAACAAAGTGACTGTGAAGAATCGCTATCCGCTTCCTCGTATCGATGACTTGTTCGATCAGCTCCAGGGCTCGAGTTTCTTCTCCAAGATCGACTTGCGGTCTGGTTATCATCAGTTGAGGGTCAGGGACGAAGATGTGCCGAAGACCGCGTTTCGGACTCGTTATGGGCATTACGAGTTCCTTGTGATGCCTTTCGGATTGACTAACGCACCCGCCGCTTTCATGGATTTGATGAATCGGGTGTGTAGGGCTATGTTGGATAGATTCGTGATCGTGTTCATCGATGATATCCTAATCTATTCGCGGAATGTCGAGGACCACGAGCAGCACCTCCGAGAGGTTTTAACTGTGCTGCGCAGGGAGAAGCTGTATGTGAAGTTTTCCAAATGTGAATTTTGGCTTCGAGAAGTGCAGTTTTTGGGTCATGTGGTCAGTGCTGAGGGTATAAAAGTGGATCCGGCCAAGATTGAGGCAGTGATGAGTTAGGAGTCTCCGAGATCAGTGCCCGAGATTCGTAGCTTCTTGGGTCTTGCCGGGTATTATAGACGCTTCATCCAGGATTTCTCGAGGATTGCCTTGCCGTTGACGAGGTTGACACGGCAGTCCGTTCCGTTTGAGTGGTCCGAGGATCAGGAGCGTGTGTTTCGAGAATTGAAGACCCGGTTATGTCAGGCTCCAGTGTTGGACTTGCCGGAGGGGACCGAGGATTTTGTGGTGTATTGTGATGCTTCAGGGTCAGGGTTGGGCTGTGTTCTGATGCAGCGGGGGAAGGTGATCGCCTATGCCTCGCTCCAGCTGAAGACTTACGAGGAAAACCATACCGTGCATGATTTAGAATTGGACGCCATTGTGTTCGCGTTGAAGATTTGGCGTCATTATCTGTATGGGTCTCGGTTTATTGTGTATACCGATCATAAGAGTCTTCAGTATCTGTTCAACCAGAAAGATCTGAATATGCGACAGCGCCGTAGCCTTGAGTTGCTTAAAGACTACGATTGTGAGATTCAGTACCACCCGGGCCGGGCTAATGTGGTAGCTGACGCGTTGAGCCGTAGGGCATGCGGCCAGACTGTGATTTCCAGGGCTTCGAGGCTTGAGATTACCTCGACATTGATCGATAATCTGAGGTTAGCGCAGCAAGAGGGCCTGCGGGGTGATAATGTAAAAAGGGAACGTCTGACCGGGCAGCTTGAGTCGCTGATCAGGGATAATCGTGGGCTGTATATGTTTCATGATAGGGTCTGGGTCCCTAGGATTGGGAATTTGCGGCAGTTGATTCTTGATGAGTCGCATCGGTCGAGGCTATCTGTACATCCGGGGAGTACTAAGATGTACCGTGATCTCCGTGACTTCTACTGGTGGCCGGGAATGAAAAGGGATGTGGGCCGATATGTCGATCAGTGCATGACGTGTCTCAGGGACAAAGCCGAGCATCAAAAGCCGCACGGGCATCTGCAGCCGTTGGAAATCCCTGAGTGGAAGTGGTATCACATCACGATGGATTTCATTGTGAGACTTCCACGCACGGTCCGCGGGAACGACATGATCTGGGTTATAGTGGATCGACTAACGAAAAGTGCGCACTTCTTAGCCGTTCGGGGTACTATCACCATGGATCAGTTAGCGAGGCTATACATCAACGAGGTGGTATCACGGCATGGGATTCCGATGTCGATTACTTCGGACAGGGATACGCGATTTACGTCTCGTTTCTGGCAGAGTTTCCAGCGAGAATTGGGCACCAGGGTTCAGTTGAGCACGGCGTACAGACCGCAGACTGACGGGCAGACCGAGCGCACCAATCAGACCCTCGAGGATATGTTGCGGGTGTGTGCTATCGACTTCAGCGGCAATTGGGATGTGCATTTACCGTTGGTCGAGTTCGCGTATAATAACAGCTATCACGCCACGATTAAAATGGCTCCGTTTGAGGCACTATATGGGTGTAAGTGCCTGACCCCTGTGTGTTGGGGCGAGGTCGGTGAGCGACCTATCAGTGGGTCGGAGCTACTCCAGGAGACTAGTGATAAAGTGGCTGTGATTCGGGAGCATATGAGGGTCGCCCAGAGCCGTCAAAAGAGCTATGCCGATCGTCGTCTGAAGGAGCTAGAGTTCAGTGTCGGGGACCGTGTGATGCTTAAAGTGTCGCCGTGGAAAGGGGTTATCCGGTTCAGACATCGTGGAAAGCTGAGTCCGCGGTATATCGGGCCATTCGAGATCGTTGAGAGAATCCGGGATCAGGCCTATCGACTGCGATTGCCTTCAGAGTTGGCCGGTGTGCACGATACGTTTCACGTGAGTCATCTCCGGAAGTGTCTGGCTACAGATGATCAGTACGTGCCCTTATCCGAGATTACAGTCGATGATCAGCTACGATATGTGGAGCAGCCTGAGGCCGTGACCGACCGAAAGATCAAGAAGCTAAGGAATAAAGAGATTGCCTTGGTACTCGTTCAGTGGAGACACCATAAGGGTACCAACGCTACCTGAGAGCCCGAGTTGGAGATGCGATCGAGATATCCTCACCTATTCCAGAGTTCGAGTTAGATTCCGGGACGGAATCTCTTTAAGAGGGGAGGATTTGTAACATCCGTCAATTTAACCTGGTACGTGGAATTATTTTAGTGGATAAATAATTTATTAATAATGGATTGGTCCAATTATATTCCGTTTCGTGGATTGATACGTGTCGGGATTGGGGCTTGCGTGTCACCGGGTTATAATTTTAATGAACGGATTATATTTTTGGGATCGTGGGATTAAATGGGTTAAATGGGCATAAATAGTGAAAATGTGATATCGGGTTCGGGTTATTGGGTTCGGGACCGGGTTGAGATAAAGACGTACATATAGAGTTATCTTTCTTCTCTCCCTTATCCACTTCTAATTACCCTAAAAGTGTGTATGTGTGTGTTGTGTGAAAACCTCCAGCAGAAGCAAGCCTTCCAAGCTCTGAATTGAAGGTGAAACCTTGGATTTAGCTTCCTCATCTTCTTGTGTGGGTGTTCTTGGGTTCCAAGAGGTAAGCATCTATGAACTTGGCTTTAATTTACTGTTGGATGTTGCTAAATTGGGTGAAGTGGTTGGATATGATCAAGAAGCTTGTATGTGTTGGTTTTATGTGCCTAATTGGAGTTATAATTGAATTGAATGGAGTTTTAACACCCCTGGCAGCCATGAAAATCGCAGGTCAGGGGTTCAGGTTTTCGCGGGGTCGCGGCGCGACCACCAGGGTCTCCGCGGCGCGACCAACAGCCTGCATTGAAAATCCGAGTTTGACTTTGTAAATTGAGTCTGGATCGGTTCAGTGTCGGGAATTGCTCGAATGGGTTTTGCTTATGTTTGGGGTATTGTTTGAGGTTGTTTTGAGTCGAGTTGAGTCGGGTTTCGGGTATCGGTCGAGTTTCGGTTCCGTGGGGTGTCGGGTTCGAATTGAGTTCGGGTTAGTGTAATTGTGTGATATGTGTTAATCGAGGATTGTGATTGATTGTTGGGCTATCCGTGTGATTACAGGGACTAGTGGATCACGAGCCGGATTTGATCAGGGTGTTCAGACTTCGGGAAACCAGTCAGGTGAGTACTCGAGACTTTTCTAAACGCGTGCCGTCTTTACGATTTTAGTTGTGTTGCTATTTTGCGCGTGTTTATATATATGAGACAGGGACGTGAACCTCAGGTATACTCTAATCCTTATTCGTGTTATGTATGAGATGTGAGATCGGTTCAGGGGTCCGTGATGAGTTCCATACGGACTATAAGTCGCGAAGGGAATCGCGCGGGTTGACTGTCCCTTACAGTCCTTGGGGCGTATATATATACGGCAGGGCCTGTAGCCGGGTAGCTTCCTTGCTACAGGGTATTACCGACCATTGCTGTGTGCGATGTGTCCATCGGGGAGGGGTCCCCACAGGGCTATGTGTACTACGATCTCATACTTATGCTTTACACCTGAGATGTGTGTTGGGGTTATCGGGACAGGGACAGGGACAGGGATTGTGTGTTATATGCTTATGTGCAGTGTCAACCCTCGCGTGCTCACGGGCTTTATAGCTCATGTATTCGAGTCTAACATGTTCAGGGAATCAGAAAGGATCTCAGCCGCAGCCGAGGTAGATCCGAGATTGACGGAAGATTTGTACTAGTGTTGTCTTTTGTTTAGAACAGTTTGTAACAGTTGTTTTGGGAATTGTGTATCTAATAATCGGGATAATATGTTTGCTAGTATGGGATTATGAAATGTAATCATGTGTTATTATGTATGAAGTTTAAAGTTTTAATTAGCCGTAATCTGCATTATCCTATGACACGTGTGTTATGGATCCGTTGCGTTATTGCCACTTATGATATTATATTGACGTGACATTTCCGGGATCGGGAAGGGTGTTACAAAGATAATCATTTTTATTTGTCATAACAAGGGTTTATTATGAAAAAAAAACCAACATGTTTTCACGTTTTTTGCGTTTTCGTCCCTCCATGTTATTTTTTTCCATAAAAAACCTCAAGTTATTCTTTTTATATTGGTTTAGTTAAATTTTGGACATTAGGCCCTGGTTATAATTTGTAAACCGGGTTTAAAAAACTTGAAAAACTGGGTCTTAATTTCCAAATTTCACTAAACCAATAAGAAAAGAATAACTTAAGGTTTTTTATAAAAAAATAACATGGAGGGACGAAAACGCAAAAAACGTGAAAACATGTTGGTTTTCTTCATAATAAACCCTCATAATAAATAGATGGAATTTTTATAACTTGAGATATTTTATTGCCTTATATGGTAAAAAAGTATATTTATGATTAATTGTAGGTTTTGTATTAGGGCTAAAGCCGTACAATAGCAGTATACTTTTTAAGGTGTATCGATATAGTACGTGTACTTTTTATATTGTTAATATTATACCTTTACTTTTTATTACCGGTTATTTCGTCTAGCTTTGCGCAGTTGTGGGAGAATCGTCGGTACGATCTTGTTCACCGTTGGATCTGCGTGAAATTTGAGAAGAAGCTTCACAACACATAGTTCTTCGATCTGGACGGTGGAGATCGTCATTGGAGATCTCTACAGAGGTCTGTAGGTATTTGAAGTTGGCTGTGCTGTGTAATTTCTCCTACCAGGTTATCACAAGGACGAGAGAGTGTATTTGATGCTTCAATTATGGAAATTTGAACATTAATAAAAAGAGAAATTCCACTCTTAACAGGTATAGCCAGTAAACGGTTACCAAATGTATCATATTGGTATGAAAAAATGTAGTACACGTATCAAATTTGAACGATTCAGAAAGTACACATGTAATATGAATAATTAAAATAGTACACGTACCATATCGATACATTTTAAAAAGTACAGAACTATTCTACGACTTTAACCCTTTGTATTATAACGGATAAAATCAATTGCGTTAAATGATTAAAAAAAAAGTTTGATCCGTTTCATTATAATATTAAGGGAGAATTTCATATATGTCCCTCTAAAACTGCATAATATCATATATACCCAAGCCAAAAAAAGAATTTCATATATATTCTTCTAAAAGTTCATAATATCATATTTACCCAATTTAAAACTTTAATATCATATATACCCTTTCAAACTTTTAAATATATCAAATATATCCAAATTATTTATTTAGGGAGAATTTCATATATGTCCCTCTAAAATTGCATAATATCGTATATACCCAAGCCAAAAAAAGAATTTCATATATATCCTTCTAAAACTTCATAATATCATATTTACCCAATTTAAAACTTTAATATCATATATACCCTTTCAAACTTTTAAATATATCAAATATATCCAAATTATTTATTTATTCTTTTTTATTACTTTAAAACTCATAATAAATATTCATTAATAAAGAAATGACCAATCTGCCCTTTTTATTTCTTAAACTTCATAATATCATATTTACCCAATTGAAAACTTTAATATCATATATATCCTTTTAAACTTTTTAATATATCCAAATTATTTATTTATGATCTTTTATTACTTTAAGATATCAATTCTTTTATTTCTTGACGAAATTCGGTGATTCAAATTTCATTTGTTCGTTAAGTAGAAGCCTATCACGAGCACCTGGACATGTAAAATCAAGGGACTTAAAAGGTAATTACCTTGATTAAGTCTTCAATTCTTGTAGGCTTCGACTTAACGAACAAATTGAAATTTGAACCATCGAATTCCGTCAAGAAATAAAAGGTTTGGTATCTTAAAGTAATAAAAGATCATAAATAAATAATTTGGATATATTTGATAACTTTAAAAATTTAAAATGGTATATATGATATTAAAGTTTTCAATTGGGTAAATATGATATTATGAAGTTTAAGAAATAAAAAAGGTAGATTGGTCATTTCTTTATTAATGAATATTTATTATGAGTTTTAAAGTAATAAATAAATAATTTGGATATATTTGATATATTTAAAAGTTTGAAAGGGTATATATGATATTAAAGTTTTAAATTGGGTAAATATGATATTATGAACTTTTAGAAGAATATATATGAAATTCTTTTTTTGGCTTGGGTATATATGATATTATGCAGTTTTAGAGGGACATATATTGTAACACCCTCTAATCCCAACTAAAAGCCACGTCATTTACAATACACGTGTGGCATTAACGCAATCACAATCCATATCCCAATGTCAAGGTTTACGCAAACACTGATTAATTAAAACATTTTACACACATTAACCATAATATCCAAAAGTCAACCCGACATACAAAACCCGACCCGGACCCGAATATTCACATACAACCCGGTATCATTTGTCCCAAAGTTTCTAGCAAAGTAATCACATACAGATAACAAAAGCAGAATCTCCCGATCGCAGCAAGTCAAGCTCCTATCGTCGCTCAGGAGCTGGCGGTCCTATCTTCGGTCCCCCTGATACACACATCAGACTCGAATACGTAAGCTTCGCAGCTCGTGAGTACACAAGGGTTAGACACTGCACAATTCACATAATCACACATCGCATGTCACATGGCAACCCTACACTACACGGCATAACACATGCCAGCGAGTCTCTACTCAGAGACCCTAGAGATCCAATACAGAACGAGATACTCATCTCAATTGGGGATCCCCCCCCCCCTGGAGCCAAACCACGCCCGTGGAAGCTAACAGGAATAACGGCCGCATATATATATATGGGAACCCTTCACAGGGTCAAACAGAGCTACACAGCTCCCACGATACTCATCGCAATATATAGTAATGGATCTCAAATATAACACATAGTAAGAAAGAAAGATCATACCTGAGGGGCAACTCGCAGTGCCCAAACAGTTCACATAATCACATATGAAATATTAACACAAAAGACTCGAAAGACAACGACTAGTCTTTGGAAAAAGTCTCGCGTACTCACCTGGATCACCCTGCACAATCTCCCTAACTGATTGATCCGAACCCGGCCCGTAACAATCTCTGGGAATCCCTGTACACAAATTACTTCTCCCAGATTAATCTCGATTATCCCATAACTGTTAATATACCCAAATGAACCCACAAAACAACCCAACGGACCCCCAAAGCCCAAACCGACTCAAACCCGCAAAAACCCGATCGCGGCCGCACTGGCCCGCGCTCCCCAAGAACATCGCGGCCGCGCTTAGCGCGTCGCGACCGCGCTCACGACGAACAGCAGTCCCCTGTTCGCTGTTTCAGTTCTGTCCAGGGGGTTTTAACCCCCAAACTCCGATTTCCAGCAACCAGAACTCACAAAAATGATACCAAAATACTTCTACAACATAGTTACACCAATTCCCAACATATCTCAATGTTTAATACACAAAATCAGATTCAAATGGAAGATTTACTCACCTTTAAACTCAAGAACACAAAGGAGGACTCTCAATCTGATTTTCAACACTTTAGTTACTTGATTTAGGATCCAATTCAGGCTCCAGCAGCAAGAGAACCACACACACACCTTGCTTCACTATTTTTGCACAAAAGAGGAGATAAGGAACACGTCACACATACATATACGCTATATACGTAACTTAAACGGATCCCGTTATAACGCGGGTTCGACACCGATACCCGATCCCAATATCAAAAATCCACTATTTATATCATTAAATCCCATTTAATCTCGTGAATCCATAATTATAATTTATCCACTAAAATTATATCCCGAATCCACGTAATCCCCCGTCCCGACACGTATAATCCACTATACGGGACGCAATTGGACCAACGCAATAATCACTATTATAATTAGTCAATAGGATAATTACACGTACCTGCTCGGGAGTCGGGGTGTTACAAATCCTCCCCCCTTACAAAGATTCCGTCCCGGAATCTAACTCTGGCTCTGGAACAGAAAACGATAGCGACTCCGCATCTCAGATTCGGGTTCCCAAGTTGCGCTGGTACCCTTATGGTGTCTCCATTGAATGAGTACCAATGATATCTCTTTATTGCGCAACCTCTTCACCTTGCGATCAGTAATCATCTCTGGCTGCTCAGCATATCTCAACTGATCATCCACGGATATTTCTGATAAGGGCACATACTGATCCTCCTTAGCTAGACACTTTCTCAGATGGCTCACATGGAATGTATCATGAACACCGGCTAACTCTGGCGGCAATCTCAACCGGTAGGCCTGATCTCTGACCCTGGCAATTATCTCAAACGGCCCTATATACCTCGGACTCAACTTGCCCCGGTGCCTGAAACGAATAACACCCTTCCATGGAGACACTTTCAACAACACCTGATCCCCAACACGGAACTCAAGCTCGGAAGTACGGCGGTCAGCATAGCACTTCTGACGGCTCTGTGCAACTCGCATATGCTCCCGGATCACAGCTACTTTATCACTCGTCTCCTGAAGTAGCTCGGGCCCACTGATCGGTCGCTCACCGACCTCACCCCAACACACGGGGGTTAGACACTTACGGCCATATAATGCTTCGAACGGTGCCATCTTAATCGAGGCATGGTAGCTATTATTATAAGCAAACTCTACTAATGGGAGATGCACATCCCAGCTACCTCTGAAGTCTATGGCACATGCTCTCAACATGTCCTCAAGTGTCTGGTTGGTGCGCTCGGTCTGCCCATCTGTCTGAGGCCTGTAAGCTGTGCTCAGCTGAACCCGGGTACCCAGCTCTCTCTGGAAACTCTGCCAGAACCGCGAGGTGAATCGAGTATCGCGATCAGAAGTAATCGACTTCGGAATCCCATGCCGCGACACCACCTCATTAATATACAGCCGCGCTAGCTGGTCCATCGTGATCGTACCCCGAACCGCAAGAAAGTGCGCACTCTTAGTCAACCGGTCTACTATGACCCAAATCATATCGTTCCCACGCACAGTACGAGGAAGTCTGACGATGAAATCCATCGTGACGTGGTACCACTTCCACTCGGGAATCTCCAGTGGTTGTAGACGGCCGTGCGGCTTCTGATGCTCACTTTTGACCCGCAAACACGTCATACACTGCTCGACGTAACGGCCCACATCCCTTTTCATACCCGGCCACCAGTAGAACTCTCGGAGATCTCGGTACATCTTGGTGCTCCCAGGATGAATAGACAACCTCGACTTATGTGACTCATCAAGGATCAGCTGTCGCAAGTTCCCAACTCTGGGAACCCAAACTCTGCCTCTCAGCGTATATATCCCTCGGTCATCCCTGACCAACGACTCTGTCTGCCCCACCAGCCTCTCTCTCTTCACATTCTGCTCCCGCAGACCCTCTATCTGTGCCAATCTCAGACTGTCAATCAGGGTAGAGGTGATCTCGAGTCTCACAGCTCGGGAGGTAATCGTCTGAACGCACGCCTTACGACTCAAGGCGTCAGCTACAACGTTCGCCTTTCCAGGATGATACTGTATCTCACAGTCATAATCTTTCAGAAGCTCTAAACTGCGTCTCTGTCGCATGTTCAACTCCTTCTGACTGAAAAGATACTGAAGGCTCTTATGATCAGTATAAACCACAAACTGGGACCCATATAGATAATGTCGCCATATCTTTAACGCAAAGACTACGGCATCCAGCTCAAGATCATGGACAGTATGATTCTCCTCATATGTCTTCAGCTGTCTCGAAGCGTAGGCAATCACCTTGCCCCGCTGCATCAACACACAACCCAGCCCTGTCCCTGATGCATCACAGTACACAGCGAAATCATCTGTTCCCTCGGGCAAGGCTAACACCGGCGCCTGGCACAATCGAGCTCTCAACTCAGCAAAGGCAGTCTCCTGCTCGTCATTCCACTCGAATGGTACGCCCTGCCGTGTTAATCTCGTCAACGGCATGGCTATCCGCGAAAAATTCTGAATGAACCGTCTGTAGTAGCCTGCTAATCCCAGGAAACTACGAATCTCCGGCACGGTCTTAGGCTGCTCCCAACTCATCACAGCCTCGATCTTCGCAGGATCTACTTTGATGCCCTCGCTGCTCACAACATGGCCCAAGAACTGCACTTCTCGGAGCCAAAACTCGCATTTCGAAAATTTCGCATAAAGTCTCTCTTTCTGCAGCACGCTTAGGACCTCCCTCAAGTGCTGCTCATGCTCCTCAGCACTCCTCGAGTAGATTAATATGTCGTCTATGAACACAATCACAAATCGATCCAACATGGCTCTACACACTCTATTCATCAAATCCATGAAGGCTGCGGGTGCGTTAGTCAGTCCGAATGGCATGACTAGAAACTCATAGTGTCCATAGCGCGTCCTGAAGGCTGTCTTGGGCACATCCTCTTCCCTGACCTTCAGCTGATGATATCCAGATCGCAAATCAATCTTCGAGAAGAAGCTAGATCCCTGTAGCTGATCGAATAAATCGTCGATTCGCGGAAGTGGATATCTATTCTTCACTGTCACTTTATTCAACTCCCGATAATCGATACACATTCGCATGGTACCGTCTTTCTTCTTCACAAACAACACCGGTGCTCCCCACGGTGATGAGCTCGGACGGATAAATCCCCTATCCAGCAACTCCTGAAGCTGCGTCATCATCTCTCGCATCTCAGTGGGTGCCAGCCTGTAAGGCGTCTTCGCAATCGGCACCGCTCCCGGGATAAGATCGATCCGGAACTCTACCTGGCGATCTGGCGGTAGCCCAGGTAGCTCATCTGGGAATA
>JAANYP010006321.1:83364-124754 GCA_020465985.1 Centrapalus pauciflorus | reverse complement strand
GGAACAGGCTCAGCTTCTACATTTTCCTCCTCACGGACGTTTTCCTCAGAGTTAGAACTTGAAGCTTGAGTCTGATTCTCAGTGTTAGGTGCCTCTTGATCAGCAACTTCTGGAGATCCATCTACAGTCGCAGTAGGCTCGGATGTAGATTCGAACGTGGTCCTTGGAAAGATTTGGCCATCGTCGTTCAGATGCAACGTCGCCAAGTCCTTCTCGATTGTACCTGCATTATCATCCAGAGGAATGTTAAATGACTCAAATAACTTATCATAGTCAAATATCCAATCCGGACCAGTTTGGGGTTCATGTGTATAACTTGTGACTTCAATGTTATACACAATCTCCACAGTACCAGTTGTTTTGTTAAACACCCGTTTGTTTGGTGAGTTTGACACATAACCTAGGAAGTATCCTTCGTCAGCCTTTTCACCAAACTTCGGTTGATGTTTTGTTCTTAAAAGTGTGCATGGTACTCCAAACGGTTCGAATCCAGTTAAGTTAGGTGGCCGTTTATTCAAAATTTCATAGCATGTTTTGTTCAATGATTTGACTGTAAGGACTCGGTTTAAAATGTGGCACGCGGTATTCACTGCCTCCCCCCAAAACATGGTAGGAAGCTTTGAATCCGAAAGCATAGTCCTTGCAGCCTCAATCAAAGTTCTATTTTTACGTTCGGCCACCCCATTCTGTTGAGGTTCATATGGTGCACTGAATTGATGCACTATGCCCTTTGATAGGCAATGTACACCAATTACAGTGTTTTTGAATTCAGTTCCATTATCACTACGAATACATTTAACCCTAGTTCCGTATGAGTTCTCCACTTGGTCCAAGAACCCGATGAGCCTTGCAGCCGTCTCGTCCTTCGTACCTAAAAAGAAAACCCAAGAAAAACGTGAGTAATCGTCGGTGATAACTAAGCAGTACCAACTACCTCCAATACTCCTTTTGTTGATTGGGCCGAAGAGGTCCATGTGCAACAGATCGAATGTTGAGGCTATGGAATTCTGCTTCTTGGACTTGTGTGTCTTCTTGTGTTGTTTGCCCTTCATGCAAGGTAGACACTTATCCTCGAACTGAAAACTTTTCATGGGCACACCCTGCACCAGTCCATGCTTCGTAATGTAATTCATCTTCCTCAGGTGCAGGTGAGCCATGCGTCTGTGCCACAGTATGGACTCCGTCTCTGAAGCTTTTGATAGTAAGCAGATCGGACCCATCGAAGTATCTGGCTTGTTCATATCGGGCATGTACAAGTCATTCTTCCTTGGCGCCCGCATCAATATCCAATCTTCAGGTATCTTGAATCCAGGCTTTAGCACTAACGCTTCAGTGTCAGTAAATAACACTGAGTTCTTCTTATCACAGATTTGAGAGACACTAATGAGATTATGAACCAGTTTATCAACATGATAAACTTGATCCAAAGTAATCGTCCCATTAGTGACTTCTCCAGTTCCAGTGATATTTCCACCCTTGTTACCCGCGAATGATACAAATCCCCTATTACCCCCCTTGAAGTCTGTGAGAAGACTTCTTTCCCCGTCATGTGTCTGGAGCAACCACTGTCGACGAACCACTTGTTGTTTGGACCGGTAGTTATCTCCTGCACATGAAAGAAAATAGGTTAGTTATCACGGGGAACCCAAGCCATGACTGACTTGGTAATACCATTCTCGTCCACATACGTGAACTCTTTCAAGTACCCATCTCGCCGTTCAGGTGACTTGGGCCTTTGAACTGAATAATGTTGTGGTGCCGAGTGATTTAAGTTCACTCTTTGCCGTGGTGTAGGCATTTGTTGTGGAGCTCTAGAATAATTCCTATTATATGCCATTTCTGACTGTGATCCTTGAGCTCTTACCGGTGCATACTGTCTAACTGGAGTATGAGACCTAACTGGAGTGTGTGACCTGCTAGGTGTGGTGCTCCTATAGACTTGCTGTGGTGCTGACCTAGATTGATTTGTGACACGATTCGGTGAATTTGTCCTAATCACTTCCTTTGGTCCAACCTTAAGCGGTGTGTTTTTCACAACTTGTTTGGGTGCGGCCTGCACAGTTTTCTCGGTAGGTTGAGAACTACTGCTGCTTGCCACACTGGGTGAGGGCTTAACAGGTGTTGGGTTCACTGTCTTAGGGGTAACATCTGCTTTCCTAAGTGGACAGTGAGAAGCAACATGCCCTTTCTCGTGACATCTAAAGCAAGACATCTTATCCATGGACTTTTTGGTTGTTCCCTTAGATCTAGGTGTCTCACTAGTGTCTACTGCCTTTGGTACATCTACAGTGTCTGTCTCGTCGACCTGGTCAGCCCATGAAATTTTTTGTTTTCCTGCAGGTGTTTCACTGGAGGAAGACACAAATTTCACTTTCTTGACCTTGACGGTTGAGTCAACCACCTTAGGTGTATTATCAACTGTAGGCTCAGGTGTCAGTTCAGGTAGGTCCTCTAAGTCTACTGACTTGTCAGTTTTCTCCTGAGGCTGAGGCACATAGTTCGCATTGAATGGTGGAGGAATTTCATGAAAACCTTGACCTACAGGCTTCTTAGACTGTCTTTGGGCATCTAAGACTTTTCCTAGGTTTAGGCTCGAATTCCTAAACTTTTCCAGCTTGCTATTTGCCTCTGCTACCTTAACCTTGGTCTCGGCTAGCTCTATGTCCTTATCCTTCAGACTTTTGGTCAAGGCCTCTACGTGCTCATACATTAGTTCTATCCTAAAACACAGCTCGCTGAGTTTGTCTTTTAGAACTACCACGTCTTGAGCATCAGCCTTAAGCTTTTCTTTTAAATCTTGCTTTATATCATTTAGGCTAGCATTTTCTATTTTTAAGGTATCATTTTGAGCAGATATGGTTTTATGTGATTCTAAGACTAGATTTAACCTATGATTAGAAGTAGCACACAAAGCACATAATTCTGAAAATAGAGAATAAGAAAGACTAACCTTAGAGTTATCAGATTCCACGTTGTCCATCTGAGCAGCAAACTCCAGCACGGTCTGATCATTCGCCTTCTCTACCCACATCGGACTGCTGTCCCGTGTGGTCTGCTCGTCTTCTTCACAGCCATTCTCCGTAACTTCAGCCATGAAAGCTCTAGCATTGGACTCAGGATGTGAACTCCAGTCATAGGTACCATCTAGCTGTCTGTCAGAAGTGACATTGGATAGTAGTCCCGCTAGATTGGCTTGACCAGATGAGGAACTCGGAAGGTATCTTTGTTGGGACTGATTTTGGGATTGTCCCTGATGTTGGCTCTGTCCCTGGTATGTCTCTACCTTTGGCCTCTGGCACTCCCTTGCGAAGTGTCCTAGTCCTTGACAGTTATAGCATTTCACCTTGGACTTATCAAACCCGATCCCCTTGTTATTCATCTGCAAATTCCTTCCAGTTCTCTTAATGAATCTTTTAACCTCTGCGTCACCATGGCCAGTTGCCATTTAAGATCCATTTCCTCTAAGTCATCAGGGTCGACCTGATCGTAATCTTCATCCCAAAGAGCCGGATCATTGATCTTCCCTTGAACACAATTTCCATAAGCGGCCACAAACGAAGCAAGTAGATTCAGATGCTCTTCCGCTGACTTTGCGCTCATGGGCATCTTCGAATAGCTCTGACTGGTCGATGCCTGTTGGACTTGAGGTTGCGGTTCTTCCGATCTTCCTAACCCTAAGAACGCGCGATTCAGTGAGTCTTCGGACTCTGGTGGCGATGACGTTTCTCCGGTGAAAAACGCTGTAGCACTCTTCGGTTCAGCTGTCACTGATGATTTAGATGTCTTTCCAAAATACATAGCCGGATTCTGGACTTGCTCGTAATCAGTCTCAGCCTTAATCATCTCGAAGTGATATGCCCTCAACGTTCCCACAATGTCATCAAGTGATTGAGCATAATATTTTTCCTCATTCAGCTTAATCATTGCCACGTACATAGCCCATTTGGCTGGTAGGGCATCAAGAAGCTTGTTGTTCTTGTCAGTGTCCGAATACTCAATTCCATGACTTTCAAGTTCCGTTATCAGATGATAGAACCTTGTGATAATATCATCCAACTGTTCATCCTTAATTGCCTTGAAAATCGCAAACTGTTGGGTCAACAGCTCTGTACGCTTTCTACGCACCCGAGGATTACCCTCACACCTTTTCTGGAGAGACTCCCAAAGTTCCTTCGACGTCCTTTGAGTCCGAAATGTGTGCAAAATATCTTGAGGTAAAGCCATACGGATTATGGAGAAAGCTTTGTTTTCAGCTTCAAATAGTTTCTTGTCATCCTCTTTCATCATCTGATATGACAAGACCTTTTGACGGCCTTCAACTTCAGATACTGGCGGAATGTACCCTTCATCTATGCACACCCACATGCGCATATCATTGAATCGTACAAAATCTGTAAATCTGTCCTTCCACCAGTAATAGTCCTCAACTTTCATCAGCTTTGTCGGTGCATTTGCCTTCCCAACTTCGTGATCCATCTCAAGGAATTTCTGAAGATTTGACATCTTTTCTGAAACAAATTGAATTTGAACTTAATTAATTTAATTCGAAACTGATTTAGACTAACTTATTCGAATCTAGATAGATTCGAAACTAATTAATATTAAATCTGTTGAGATTAAATTCGATTAAGTCTTAAAAGTCAATTAGATTCGAAATTATGTCAGATTCGAACAACTCCTTAGATTCGATGGTCAATAGAATCGAAGGCTCAGCAGATTCGAATGTCAGCAGAATCGAAGCACAGAATCGAAACAGCAACAGACTCGAAATAAACTCGAAACAACACAGATTCGAGATCCAATTCGACTGAAGTAACAGATTCGAAACAAAGTAGATTCGAAACTCACTAAAATTGACTCGAAAGGAGCGTATTTAGGTTAGAATCGAGACTAGAGTGAAACCCTAATTACCCCTATAGATTCGAGCGCCGTAAACTCGAAAAAACGGCTAACACTTTGATTTTTTGACGTTTTACAGATTAAATCACTATTTTTCAAACGAAAAATAATGATTTCGATCAAAAAACGTGAAAAACCACAAAGTGTTTCCCGAATATGAATTTGCTAAGCTCAGAAACACGTTTTTGAGAGCAAAACCGTCCAACTAGCGTCAAGAAACCTAGAATGTATCTGATGAACATGAAGAACACCAAGAACACTCCGTAGGCTCTGATACTACTTGTAAGGTCTACGACTGAAGATCTATCTAGACGCGGATCCGTGAACGAGTGCGGAATCCTCGTTGACGGTTAGACGGACAACTCTCAACCAACGGAACACGGAGACTATTAGACGCTGAACGAACGACACACGAACGATCCTAGGTACTAATTCTCTCCGAAACGGCACTCACCTAGCTGATAAACTCGAGATCGCCTCTTGCTTAATTCCTCACGAATTCTGCAAAAAGTCTGCTAATTATTCGAGTCTATCCCTAATTATAGACCCTGATTCGAGTCTGTTGTGGGCCAACCTCGAATCTGGCCCAAGGCCCATTCGAGTCTGTCCATATTGACAGTCTCGAATCTAGCCTTCTTTCGAATCTATGGTTACATTCGAATCTATCACAGATTCGAATGTCAACCCATATATAATTCGAATCTAGCGTTTTACATAAACAACTAAGTGTTGAACCTTACGTTATTACTTATGATTGAATTTATCTTTGTACTTTATGTTTGAACTTCTTGTAATACGTTACATCAAGTTCAAACATACAAACACTAATAAATATCAACCATATATAAACATATATATCACACACTTGCTAAAATCACAATGTAGGATCACTTAGACTGCTGTCGTCACACAGTATGTACCAACAACGTCGTGAATTTTGAGTTGCCGTGATGCGTAAGCAATGACTTTATCCCTTTGCATGAGAACACAAATCCATTGTGTGAGGCACCACAGTAGACCACAAAATTTTCAGTCCCTTCAGGTAAGGACAGAATTGGTGCACTACACAATCTTTGCTTTAACTGCTGAAACGCATTTTCTTGCTCTTCACCCCAGATATATTTTACATCCTTCCGATTCAACTCTGTTAGAGAACCTGCTATCTTTGAGAAGTTTTCAATAAATCGCCTATAATAACCGGCAAGTCCTAGAAATTGGCAGATTTCCGTGGGAGTTCTAGGAGTTGCCCAGTTCTTTATGGCCTCGATTTTTGATGAATCAACTTGGATTCCCTGGCTGTTGATCACATGTCCAAGGAATTTAACTTCTCGCAACCAAAATTCACATTTTGAAAATTTGGCGTATAACTGTTCCTTCTCTAACAACTCCAAGATCAGCTTGAGATGTTGTTCGTGCTCCTCCTTATTTCTGGAGTAGATGAGGATATCGTCTATGAACACTATTACGAATTTGTCCAGATACGGTTTACACACTCGATTCATGAGGTCCATGAATATGGCTGGTGCATTGGTCAAAGCGAATGGCATTACCTGGAATTTGTAATGTCCATAACGAGTTCTGAATGCTGTCTTGGGAATGTCTTCTTCTCGAACCTTTACTTGATGATAACCGGATCGCAGATCAATCTTTGAGTAGAAGCTAGATCCCTGTAGTTGGTCAAACAGGTCGTCAATTCTGGGAAGGGGGTAGCGGTTCTTTACTGTTAACTTGTTTAGTTCTCGGTAGTCTATGCACATCCTGAAGGATCCGACTTTCTTTTTTACGAACAAGACCGGAGCTCCCCAAGGTAAGGAACTTGGTCGAATGAATCCTTTATCCATCAACTCTTGTAATTGATTGGATAGCTCTTGCATTTTAGAAGGAGCGAGTCTATATGGGGCTCTTGCGACCGGTGCAGCTCCCGCCACCAAATCGATTTGAAACTCTACTTGCCTAGTTGGCGGAAGTCCAGGCAAATCTTCCGGGAAGACCTTCGGATAGTCACAAACCACTGGAATATCATCGAGTCGTTTCTCCTCCGACTCCTTTTCTGCAATCTGTACTAATACCACATGGCAACCCTTTCTAAGACACTTTAATGTTCTTAGGCCGGATATGACATTCAGCTGACGATTCTTTCTTTCCCCTTGGACTGTTAGGACCTTCTTCTTGTGGAGTGGTATCCGTACCACTTTCTTACGGCACAGAATCTCGGCCTGATTGTGTGACAACCAATCCATACCAATTACTACATCAAAACTTCCGAGTTCTATAGGCATCAAGTCTATCTTAAACTGCCACCTTCAGTGTGCATTCCTTAATAATACTACTTGCCTCTATTATTTTGCCGTCAGCCAGTTCTATAGTATAAGAGTTGTCTAAGGGAAAAGGAGTGGCATTCAATTGCTTACTAAACTTATCAGATATAAAGCTCCTATCAGCCCCAGTATCAAAGAGTACGTAAGCGTAAATGTCATTTGAAAGAAACGTACCTGATACCACATGGGGATCCTGACGAGCGTCACCTGCTCCTAACACAAAAGCTCTCCCCTGAGCTCCTCCACCATTTCTCAACTTCGGGCACTCACTCTTGAAGTGCCCAGCAGCTCCACATTCATAGCAGCCTCTCTGATTGCCGCCATTGACACCCGTGGTTCCAAATTTACAGTCTTTTTCCACATGACCAATACGTTTGCATTTTCCACAAGGGGTTGGGCAGGGACCCTTGTTGTGATGAAAGGTGCATTGGGTGCAGAAAGGCTTGGTACCTGTGTAGCCCTTCCTTGACTCAGCTCCTGCTACATAAGCCTTGATGGTCTCGAGCTTCTTGGATTGCGAGCCCGTATTCCTCCCGGACTTGTCCTCCCACTTTCTCTTGTTTTCCCCGGCCTTGGCTTCATTTCTCCGGGACACTTGATCCATAAGGTTGTTGGCCATTCTGATGGCATCATGTATGGTGGATGGGTTGGAGGCAGTGACATTACCTTGAATTTGAGGAGCGAGTCCCCAAATGTAACGCTCGATTTTCTTGTACTCAGGGGTCACCATCTGAGGGCACAAAATACTTTGTTCGTGGAATCGGTTGGTGTACCCAGCTACATCCATTCCCTTCATAGCCAGATTCCAAAACTCTGACTCCATTTTCTGTAGCTCATTCCTTGGGCAATACTCGGTCCAGGCGAGTTGGTAAGCTGCATCAATCCCCACAGACTGGGTATACGAGTTCCACCGTGTCAAGGCGCTGTCTTGCAGAGTGTGGGTGGCGAACTTTACCTTTTCTCCTTCAATGCATCTGCTAACACGGAAGACAGACTCTAATTTTTCAAACCATCGTACTAATCCGACGGCTCCTTCAGTTCCATTGAAGTGTCGGGGCTTGCAACTCAAAAACCCCTTAATTCCACAACCCTTTGGATGGGTTTCAGTTCCTCCCGTGGTGCGGCTAGCACCACCATCTGCATTAGCTGAACTGTTCCGGTTTGTCTCATAAGTGGCTATAGCAACAGCCACTCTTTGTGCAACTAGTTCCTCAATTTCTGCGGCGTTCATAACTCGTCTTGGCGGCATTATCTTAAAGTTTAAAGAAAATAGCATAGTGTAAGAAGTTGAATCTTAAAGATGTAAGGGAAAGCTGCAGTAATTCTTTGGAAAAGACCGCTTCTCTTTGTCTTCGAGCTTGAATTCTTTTTCTTAAGGTACAACACTATAATCATCAAACACAATTTCATAAATAACACTATAATCGCCATTCATAACTTTCTTACATTGGGGCGGGTTATTACCCGAAAATTTTAGTCCTACACTATTACATAATAATATCCTAATATTACAAAGATAGAGGAGGGGGGTACTTGATGCGGGAGTGATCAGGGGTCTCTCCCTTTTCTAAAGCATTGAGGCGATGTGTCAGCTCCTCATTACAGGCCTCGCTCTCGGCTAATCGTTGCCGAAGCTCATTTAGTCCATCCTGCTGAATTGCGAGAGCGTGCTGGTTAGCCTAGTATAAGTTGGAGTTTTGTAACTCCTCCCGCAATAAGCGAGCGGTCATTTCTCCGATGTCTTGGTTAAGCAACCGAATTTGGAGATCATGCCTTGAAGACCGTGCTACCAAGAGTGGTATGGTCTGTTCGGCGGGTTCTTGAGTGAGTGACGGAATAGGTGCGGAGGATGGTCCTCCAATCTCAAAGTGGGAAGGGATTCCTTCCTCTTGCCTCCACTCACGGAGGGTCTCAGGTATCCATCCCCATTGTCGGGCGTCTATCCGTCGGTGCTGTGGTGGGGGATTGGGTTGGGGAGTCGAGATGGGAATAGACTCCCGTCTCGGCGTGATCACCCTCTTTCGGGGTGTGTACAACATCTTAGGGCCGTTTGGATAAGGGCGATACGGCTTGAATGATGGCTCTGCCGGGTGGTATGGAATGTGGGCGGGGACTGCTGGGGGCGGTGGATCCTCTCCGTCGTTATCTTCTTCCATCGGTTGCTCTTCTGACTCCTCCATTGGTTCTTCGGAGGGGTCTTCTTCAGTGAAAACCTCAGTGACTCCGGGGCTTGTAGGGGTGTACTCATCCTCTGAATCTGACAAGATGATGGTCTCTGGGTGGGACATGTTTTCTGCTATCAAGGTCCATTCATAGTCTTTTAGTTAGTTAAAAAATATTTTTAAAACCAGTAAAACTTAAATGCAGTTATAGTCTAGGATACTAATGCAACCTAGTTCACTATAACTATGGCTTTGATACCAATCTGTCACACCCCGTTACCTCAGTTGGCAACGAAGCGTGACGTCGCGGAAGTGTAACCATAATCATAATGAACGACCACTATATGGACGTTTTCAAAATACATCGTTGAAACTTTTTAACATAATAATGTTTTACATAGTCTGACATGAGTAAAGGAGTTCACAAATACAGAGATTTAAATACATAATTAAATTATCCAAAATAATGCAAATAAATCTCCGACGGTTTGAAAAAGAATGCGACTCCTTAAGTGCGGAAGCTCGAAATAATTCCGTTGTGATAAACTTGCCTTAATTTCCTGAAAATACACGCTAAAATACGTCAACAAAATTGTTGGTGAGCTCATAGGTTTACACGTAAATCTGACTTGTATGGACAACAATAATAGAGATTGAATTTATAAAATCATAAATTTCATGTTATCTATTACATATAAACTATCATGCAACCGAAGCTTAATTAAAATGAGTTTGCCCTGTGCAGTATCCCCGACTGTAATACCGTGTGTTGAATATATATGCACTCGCTGTTAGCCGACCCGAACTAACCCGAGTGCGGGACATGACTCCCAATAGATCTATCCACAATATATTTGCGCTTACAAATAAATGCAATTAACGGTTCATGATATAAGGGCTGATGGAACCACATGTGTAATACATAATAGAAATGAAGATGTTTTCTTATCCATATAAAAATGAAGCATGTATTTCATCCCCAAAACATAACAGTGTGAAAATAGGGGCTATGAGAAAGTCACCGAGATTGCGATGACAAAAACTAGCGTGAAAAGCTATTTAGCGTGAATGGATGAATGATGCGTCGCGTGAGTTTAATCGTGTCCTAAATGATAATAAGGACTTAATATCTCTAATATATGATGATATATATATTTATAGATTTTTATGTCTTAAATCACCCAACATTAGAAGTTTATAAATAAAATCCGCTTAAAACGTCAAGTTTATAGATATATAATTTTCCAGCTTTTTCGGAGGTTTTTCGGCCTACTTTGAGGCTGTTTTTGACCAAGCTCCAAAATGTTTTAGACTTTGGTTTTCTAGTAAATTAAACTACTATATACAAAGGATTTTTAGAATCAATAACGGCCATTTTTCGAGATGTTTAGGTTGGTGAAAAAGCTCGTTAAAAACCCTATGTTGGCCATTTTTGAGCTGTCAAACTTTCGGTTTCCCAATTAATTTCTGGAGGTCTTAAACTCCAAAATAAATTATGAAAAAGTTCAGATCTATAGCTAAGACATAGATCTAACTTGTGAGACAAGAATCAACTCATTTCGTTAAGTTGTGAATAAGTTATGATTTTTCAAAGTCGATATAAATTTTCTGTCGAAAATCCGCAGTTTTATAAACTTGAAACAACTTATGATTGTTGTTGTTTATTCAAAGACTACTTGTATAAAAGTTATAAAAGTTATATAACACATATATAACACATGTTTTAATAAAATTAACATGTTTATAATGTGTTCATATATTCATAAACACATTTAAAGAAACAACTTAAAAATAAGAACTGAAAACTTATAAACTTGAGTTTTTATGAAACTTGTTGTTGTTGGTGATTATATATATTATGCAAGACTTATATAAACATAAATGTATGATGAAATAAGTTAGTATTTACATATTTGGGGTATTAGAAGAGTGAAACAAAGTAGAAGTTGAAACTCTTGGAAGATTTCACCCAAAAACACTTGAAATGATGCAAGAACACAAAATGGGAATTTTTGGTGTTCTTGGCTTCTCTTGGCCGGTTTTCAGAGGGAGAAAAGAAAAGAAGAGTGATTTTCCTTTGCAAGGTGTAAAGAATAAGATGAAATTGGGGTCTTATTTATAGAGGTGAAAAAGGTGATGAAATGATGAAAATAGTTGTAAAATCTTGCTTGAAACGAAAGAGGAGGATTTGATGTAGAAATGTTGAGTAAAAAAATATTTCATAGGTCCTTTTTGGTCCTTCCTTGGCCGGCCTATATGGTGGTATTTTGAGGTTTTTTTTTGTATAAATGTATTTAGAATGTATTCTTGTATTTCCCTTTTTTTGTAAATTCATAAGTACTTTTGGATGCATTGTTTTAATGAATTGTTTTAGTCTTGCATAATTAAGGTTAAGTAATTGTATTAGTGTATGATTAGTGTCATTAATCATAATTTAATTATGTACTTAGTTGAATTAATCCCTCATATCGTAAATTGATCGGATTAAATGATTTCCCGATTCATCGCACCGATGAATTTGATTCTAATTGAGTTGAATTTTCTAATAAACCTTGTTAACCACTTGATTAATTTCTAATGACCACTGATTAGGCTTTAATTGACTATTAAATACATATTGGGTCATTGTTGCTAACCTGGTTTAGTGTCGGATGTTACATCGGGTCTGGCTGCTATTTCCCGATAATAGATCACGGGACCCTCGGAGATGGACTGAAGCATTAAATTACCAAGCGGTTGCATTCCAACGAATTTGAGGAACCGGGATTTCCATTGTTCATACTCATATGGATAGAGAACAGGTGGTCTGTTTACAGATCCGAGTACGAGAGCTTCACGAGACATGATGTGGGTGCTGATTAAAAAGATAAGATCTTAAAGGTGGAAACTTGAAACGGATGGGCTGGACTGCGGAAGAATAGCACACTGGATGGTGCTAATTCGGATGAAATACTGATTTCGGATGAACAGTAATTCGGATGGGCAGCAATTCGGATGGACAGTATTTCGGCTGGGCAGCACTTCGGATGAACAGCGGTTCGGACAAGGACCAATTTTGGATGAAGCTTGATTTCGGATGGGCGACCTAATTCGGATGGGGCCGAATTCGGATGGATACTATAAGTGGACAGGTTAGGGACCTAGTTCGGATGGTATGAAGTCTGATGGACCGAATTTGGATGAACCGGATTCGGATGAACAGTGATGACTTCGGATAGGGTACTTCGGATGAACAGTATGGGTCGGATGAGGTGATGGAACCGAATTCGGATGAACAGTGGACAGGCACTTAGGAAAATGTCCAGGAAGGGGACCGAATTCAGATGGTCCGGGTTCGGGTGGTCCGAAATGGATATGGTCCGAAGTGGGAATTTAAAAATTAAAGCACAAGTCCAAAATGGTAAAATGAGGATGCCTGATCTGAACTTCGGATGGTCCAAAGTTCGGATGGGACCGAATGAGGGTCCGAAATACATCTAAGGCCGGTCCGAATTGGACCGAAATGAGGTCCGAACTATGGTTATATATGGTCCGAATTGGGATCTAATTTGGTCCGAAATGCTTCAGTCAATGGTCCGAAATACAACAGGTTTTAAGCAGATGTTCTAAGGCAGAAAGTGCAGATGTCTAGTTTAACATATTGAGAGCCTAAGAATGTTTCTAAATGATTGGGTAACTATTTTAAACACTTTTGATGATTTAAAATAAACCAAAACACTTAAAAATCAGTAAAAAAAAAACAAGCTAAAACCCACTAAAACCCCATATTTTTAAACTTTTTTAAATACCCGGTTCTTGATGATTTTAATGGAAATATGGAACAGAATAAGCTCGAAATCAGTAGATGATGATATTGTGGTGATTATATGACTATAATAACACAAAAAACACAGAAAACAGAGGGTGAAATGGATCTAACCGAATGGAATAATGAAGAACTCGATGAACTTGAAGAAACCCAGCAGAATCCGAGAAATGCAAGTTGAAATCCACCTTTTAGGCTCTGTACCAATTCTAAATCACTATTCCCGTATATATTCAGCACCTTTATAAACTCTTTATCAAATCCCAAGAAAACATGCTCAATAATTAGGAAATGATGAAGAAGACAATATGAATATTGAGAGAATATGCAAGTGGCGGATAGAGTGATTTTGTATTCAATATAATCGTGTCTTTACATTAAGTAAACCCTAGGAGCTAAATGCTAAGTAAATAATTATTACAAAATAACTCCATATGATCGAAATTAAATGTCTAACACGGTCGACTATAACTCAAATGGTTTATGATGTTTGTCTTAACTTTGGAGCATGTTAGGAATTCGTTGACATATGTGGCAATGTCAGCCTTCATGTTAGGCCACCCGTATAGCTCCTTGAGGTCATGATACATTTTATCGGATCCGATGTGAACGACATATCTTGATTTGTGTCCTTCATCCATAGCCAGCTTCCTTATTCCACCAAACAGAGTAATCAGGTTCTATTCATGAAATATCGATTTTTATTAGCCCTTATCCCAAACTATTTATTCATTCCGTGCAGGGCTTCATTTTTCATATTTTCCTCCTTAACAGCTTCTACTTGTGCACCATGAACTAAGAAAAGGGAGGTTTGGTTGAATGGTTATAACTAGGGCTGGTACTCTTAACGGCTTAACTCGTTTCTTTCGGCTCTGAGCGTTCGCAACCACATTAGTTTTCCTCAAGTGATAACGAATTTCACAGTTGCAATCACTTATTAGCTTTATCAACGATGTTACCTCATATTTGACTCTTTCTGGTTCTAGATGTGTTGGAGGCTCCTATGGTCTGTGAGTGTAGTACACTTATTACCATACAACTAATGTCTTCAAGTTTTAAGGATAAAGACTACTGCTCCATGATCAAGATCATGCATTGTGTAATTCACCTAGTGAACCTTAAGGTTTCATAAAGTATAAGCTATAACCCAATCTTTCTAGATCAACCCATTGTGTGAAACATCACAGTAATCTACAAATTTCTTGCTTCTCTCGGGTAAGGACAAAATATGCGTGCTGCACGGTTTGGGCTTTAATAAGTGAAATGATGTCTCCTGATCCTCGCCCCAATCATACTTAATGTCTTTTAGAGATTCGGTGATCTTTGAGAAACTTTTGATAATTGCCTATAATAAGCGGCAAGTCTTAAGGTGTTGGTACACCCTGTGTGACGATAGTAGTCTAAGCGATCTAACATGTTGGTTTAAGTAATATTCAAGGTATTGGGAATTAACTAGTGTTTGATATATATGTTTATGTATGTTTGTCAGTTATTGATTGTGTGTTTGAACTTGATGTAACATATTACAAGAAGTTCAAACATAAAGTTCAAAGATTAATTCAAGCATAAGTAAAAACATAAGTTTCAACACTTAGTTGTTTAAGTAAATTAGTTAGATTCGAATTATATAAGGCTTGGTATTCGAATCTGTGATAGATTCGAATGTAGCCATAGATTCGAATGAGACTAGATTCGAGAGTGTCTTTATGGACAAACTCGAAGGGGCTTTGGGCCAGATTCGAGTTTGGCCCATAACAGACTCGAATCAGGGTCTATAATTAGGGATAGACTCGATTAATTATCAAACTTTTTGCAGAATTCGTCAGGGATTAAGCATTAAGCGATCTCGAGTTTATCATCAGGTTTAGTGCGTTTTCAGAGAGAATCAGTTTGTAGGATCGTTCGTGAGTCGTTCGTTCAGCTTCTGATAGTCTCCGTGTTTCCGTTTGAGAGTTGTTTCCGTCTACCCGTTAGCGAGGATTCCGCACTCGTTGACGGTTCCGCGTCTAGATAGATCTCCTAGTGCGTGAAATGATTGATGCATTGATGGATATTGATGAAGAGCCATTAGGGTTAGATTTTGATTTCGAAGATGATGTGGATGACTTGGAAGAAGGTGAGTTTGTACCAGAAGATGTGGCCGATTGGAGATCTGATGAGGAGGTTGTATTAGATGAGGACGATAATGTAAACGAAGTAATCATCCAGTCTCAACCAGTCACAGAATTATATGAGCACACTGAACAGCATGTGATAGATATTGATGACATCAGAATGGCCTCGGTAGATGATACAGAATTGGAAGAGGCTGAAAGAGAGCCGACCAGAGCTGAATTGCTAAACCTTTGGTTCAGAAAGGAAGAGAAGAAGACTGAGCCGAAGATAAAGAAGTCGATGAGAATCCCAGGTGCAGAAAACTTCTCCGGAGGCATTATTAGCTGGTTCTTCGATAGAGAACTACAGCTCTTTATTCTAAAGAGGAGAGATGGTCTCCAATACCTAAGGCGCAAGCTTAAAGTGTTCAATACATTGCCGAAGGTAGAGGTGAAGGAGCTGGCATGGAAAGAGTTAGTCAACATCGGAAATGATCCCTATGCTGAAGTGATCGCGAAGATAGATCTCCTAGTTGTTTCCGTCTACCCGTTAACGAGGATTCCGCACTCGTTGACGGTTCCGCGTCTAGATAGATCTCCTAGTGGTAGACCTTACAAGTGGTATCAGAGCCTACGGAGTGTTCTTGATGTTCTTCGTGTTCATCTAGATACATTCTAGGTTTCTTGACGTTTGTAGTCGGTTTTTCTCTCAAAAACGTATTTTTTCGTGTTCGTCGAGTTTAGCAACCAGTAAACCGGGAAATACTTTGTGGTTTTTCACGTTTTTTGATCGAAATCAATATTTTTCATTGCAAAAATATTGATTTAATCTGTAAAACGTTAATAAATCAAAGTGTTAGCCGTTTTTCGAGTTTGCGGCGCTCGAATCGATTAGGGGTAATTAGGGTTACACTTAGTTTCGAGTCTAACCAAAATCCGCTCCTTTCGAGTCTAATTCAAAGGGTTTCGAATCTATTTCGAGTTTGTGCTTCATTCGAATAGGATCTCGAGTCTACTTAGTTTCGAGTTTAATTCGAGTTTAGGTTAGTTTCGTATAGGGTTCGAATCTGCTGGAATTTCGAGTTTGTCTGACCTTCGAATCTGAGGAGCTTTCGAATTTGACTTAATTTCGAGTTTAATTGAATTCCAACACTTAATCGAATTTATTTCCAAATCAATTCGAATCTAATCATATTCGAATCTATCTAGATTCGAACGGGTTAATTCAAATTAGTTTCGAATTAAATTAATTAAGTTCAATTCAATTACTTTTGAAAAGATGTCAAATCTTCAAAAATTCCTGGAAATGGACCACGTGGTCGGGAAGGCAAACGCTCCGCCTAAGCTGATGAAGATCGAGGATTATTACTGGTGGAAAGATCGGTTTACCGATTTCGTGCGTTTTAATGACATGCGCATGTGGGTGTGTATCGACGAAGGGTATATTCCACCAGTTTCAGAAGTTGAAGGCCGTCAGAAAGTCTTGTCATACCAAATGATGAAGGAGGATGATAAGAAACTGTTTGAAGCCGAAAACAAAGCTTTCTCAATAATCCGAATGGCTTTACCTCAGGATATTCTGCACACATTTAGGACTCAAAGGACGTCGAAGGAACTTTGGGAGTCTCTCGAGAAAAGGTGTGAGGGTAATCCTAGGGTTCGTAGAAAGCGTACAGAGCTGTTAAAACAACAGTTTACAATCTTCAAGGCGTTAAAGGATGAACATCTGGATGATATCATCACTCGGTTCTATCATCTGTCGGCGGAACTTGAAAGTCACGGAATTCAGTATTCTGACACTGACAAGAACAACAAGCTTCTTGATGCCTTACCAGCCAAATGGGCTATGTGGGTGGCAATGATCAAGCTGAATGAAGACAAGTATTATACTCAATCTCTCGATGACATTGTGGGAACGTTGCGGGCATATCACTTCGAGCTACTGAAGGCCGAAACTGATTACGAACAAGTCCAGAATCCAGCAATGTATTTTGGAAAGTCGACAAAACCTTCAGCGGCCGCCGATCTGAAGACTGCTACAGCGTTTTTCACCAGAGAAACGTCATCACCAGCAGAGTCCGAAGACCCATTGAATCGCGCATTCTTAGGATTAGGAAGATCGGAAGAACCGCAGCCCCAAGTACATCAGGCATCGCCTTCTCAGAGTTATTCGAAGATGCCCATGAGCGCAAAGTCAGCGGAAGAACATTTGAATCTGCTTGCTTCTTTTGTGGCCGCGTATGGAAATTGTGTTCAAGGGAAAATTAACGATCCTGCTCTCTGGGATGAGGACTATGATCAGGTCGACCCTGATGATCTTGAGGAAATGGATCTCAAATGGCAACTGGCCATGGTAACCCAACGGGTTAAGAGATTCATTAAGAGAACTGGAAGGAACTTGACGATGAATAACAAGGGGATTGGATTTGATAAGTCCAAAGTAAAGTGCTACAACTGTCAAGGACTGGGACACTTCGCCAGGGAGTGTCAGAGACCGAAGGTGGAGACATACCAAGGGCAGAGTCAACATCAGGGAAAGTATCAGAATCTGTCTCAACAACGATACCTTCCGAGTTCATCTACCGGTCAACCGAACCTAGCTGGTCTACTATCCAATGTCACTTCAGACAGACAGCTAGATGGTACCTATGACTGGAGTTCACATCCTGAGTCGAATGCTAGAGCCTTCATGGCTGAAGTCACAGAAACCGGGTGTGAAGGAGAAGAGCAGACCACAAGGGAAAACAGTCCGATGTGGGTGGAAAAGACGGATGATCAGACAGTTCTGGAGTTTGCTGCTCAGATGGCCAACGTGGAATCTGATAACTCTAAGGTTAGTCTAACTTACTCTCTTTTTCATGATTTATGTGTGTTGTGTGTTACTTCTAATGATAGGTTAAATCTAGTCTTAGAATCACATAAAACCATAACTGCTCAAAATGAGAATTTAAAGATTGAAAATGCTAGCCTAACCGATATTAAGCAAGATCTTAGAGAAAAGCTTAAGGCTGATGCTCAAGACGTAATAGTTCTAAAAGACAAACTGAGTGAGCAGTGTGTTAGGATAGAGCTTATGTATGAGCACGTAGAAGCCTTGACCAAAAGTCTTAAGGACAAAGACATAGAGCTAGCTGAAACAAAGGTAAAGGTAGCCGAGGCAAATAGCAGGTTGGAGAAGTTTAGGAATTCAAGCCTAAACCTAGGGAAAGTTTTAGATGCCCAAAGACAGTCTAAAAAGCCCGTAGGTCTAGGATTTCATGAAATTCCTCCACCTTTCAATGAGAACTATGTGCCTCAGCCTCAGGAGAAAACTGACAAATCAGTAGACTTAGAGGACACACCTGAACCTAAATCTGAGCCTTTAGTAGAAAATACACCTAAGGTGGCTGACACAACCGTCAAGATTAAGAAAGTCAAATTTGTGACTTCCTCCAGTGAAACACCTGCAGGAAAGCATAAAATTGATTGGGCTGATCAGGACGATGAGCCAGTCGCTATAGATGTACAAAACGACCAAGACACTAGTGAGACACCTAAGTCTAAGGGCTCACAAAAGAAGCCAATAGACAAAATGTCTTGTTTTAGATGTCATGAGAGGGGGCATGTGGCTTCTACTTGTCCACATAGGAAAGTTGAAACGACTCCTAAGATAGTAAATCCAGAACAGCCTAAATCCTCAACAAGTGTGGCGAGCACTAGTAGTTCTCAGAGTACCGAGAAAACTGTGCAGGCTGCACCAAAACCTGTTGTGAAACAAACACCGGTTAAGGTTGGACCAAAAGAAGTGGTTAGGACAAATTCACCGAATCGTGTCGTTAATCAATCTAGGTCAGCACCTCAACAAGTCTATAGGAGCACAACACCTAGCAGGTCACACACTCCAGTTAGGTCACATACTCCCGTTAGACACTATGTACCGGTAAGAGCTCAGGGATCGCAATCCGAAATGCAATATAATAGGAATTATTCTAGAGCTCCACAACAAATGCCTACTCAAAGGCAAAGAGTGAATTTATATCACTCGGCACCACAACAAACTCCTGTTCAACGACCCAAGTCACCTGAAAGGCGAGATGGGTATTTGAAAGAGTTTCAGTATGTGGACGAGAATGGTATAACCAAGTCAGTCATGGCTTGGGTTCCCCGTGATAACTAACCTATTTTCTTTCATGTGCAGGAGATTACCACCGGTCCAAACAACAAATGGTTCGTCGACAGTGGATGCTCCAGGCACATGACGGGGGAAAGAGGTCTGCTTACAGACTTCAAGGGTGGGATAAGGGGTTTGTATCATTCGCCGGTAACAAAGGAGGAAATATCACTGGAACTGGAGAAGTCACTAATGGGACGATTACATTGAATCAAGTTTATCACGTTGATAAACTGGTTCATAATCTCATTAGTGTATCTCAAATCTGTGATAAGAAGAATTCAGTGCTTTTCACTGACACCGAAGCATTAGTGCTGAAACCGGGATTCAAGATACCTGAATATTGGATATTGATGCGGGCACCAAGGAAGAATGACTTGTACATGCTCGATATGAACAAGCCAGATACTTCGATGGGTCCGATCTGCTTACTATCAAAATCTTCGGAGACGGAATCGGTTTTGTGGCACAGACGCATGGCTCACTTGCACCTAAGGAAGATGAACTACATAACGAAGAATGGACTGGTGCAAGGTGTGCCTCTGAAGAGCTTTCAGTTCGAGGACAAGTGTCTACTGTGCATGAAGGGCAAGCAACATAAGAAGACGCACAAGTCCAAAACGCAGAACTCCATAACCTCAACATTCGATTTGTTGCATATGGACCTTTTCGGCCCTATCAACAAAAGGAGTATCGGAGGTAGTTGGTTTTGTTTGGGTATCACTGACGATTACTCACGCTTTTCTTGGGTTTTCTTTTTAGGTACAAAGGACGAGACGAATTCCAAGCTCATCGGATTCTTAGACCAAGTGGAGAATTCCTACGGAACAAGGGTTAAACGACTACGTAGCGATAATGGAACAGAGTTCAAAAACACTGTAATTGGTGTATATTGCCTATCAAAGGGCATCGTGCATCAATTCAGTGCTCCATACGAACCTCAACAAAATGGGGTGGCCGAACTTAAAAATAGAACATTGATTGAGGCTGCAAGGACTATGCTTTCGGATTCAAAGCTTCCTACCATGTTTTGGGGGGAGGCAGTGAATACCGCGTGCCATATTTTAAATTGAGTCCTTACAGTCAAATCTTTGAACAAAACATGCTATGAAATTTTGAATAAACGGCCACCTAATTTAACTAGATTCGAACCGTTTGGGGTACCATGCACTTTATTGCGTACAAAACATCAACCGAAGTTTGGTGAAAAGGCTGACGAAGGATACTTCCTAGGTTATGTGCCGAACTCACCAAACAAACGGGTTTGTAACAAAACAAATGGTACTGTGGAGATTGTGTATAACATTGAGGTTACAAGTTATACACATGAACCCCAAACTGGTCCGGAATGGATATTTGACTATGATAAGTTATTTGAGTCATTTAACATTCCTTTGGATGATACTGCAGGTACAATCGAAAAAGACATGGCGACGTTGCATCTGAATGACGATGGCCATATCTTTCTGAGGACTACGTTTGAATCCAGATCCGAGCCTACTGCGACTGTAGATAGATCTCCAGAAGTCGATGTTCCTGAAGCACCTACCACTGAGAATCAGACTCAAGCATCAAGTTCCAACTCTGAGGAAAATGTCCGTGAGGAGGAAAATGTAGAAGCTGAGTCTGTTCCCCCATTAGGTGAAATAGGATCTAACTTAGGAGATAATCTAAGGGTTGATGAAATAGAGACCTCTAGGATTAACAAGAATCATCCTATAGAAAGCATCATAGGAAATCCTAACGAGGGTGTGAGGACTAGGAGTAGTTTAAATAACAACACTGTGTTGTTGTCGATGATAAATGACTCCGAGGCATATCACACATGTCTCTATTCATGTTTCATATCGCAAGTAGAGCCTAAGAATGTGCAGATGGCACTTAAGGATAACTCCTAGGTTGAAGCGATGCAGGAAGAACTTTCGCAGTTTAGGAAACTAGAAGTGTGGGAGGTAGTTCCATTACCTCGAGGGGAAGTTGCAATAGGAACCAAATGGGTTTTTAAGTGCAAAAGAGACGATCGGGGTATAGTCACGCGGAACAAGGCTAGGCTAGCTGTAAAGGGTTTCAACCAAGAGGAGGGAATCGATTACAACGAGGTTTTTGCACCAGTAGCAAGGCTAGAAGCCATTAGATTGTTTTTAGCTTTAGCCTCCTTCAAGGGCTTTAAGTTATATCAGTTAGATGTTAAGAGTGCTTTCCTGTATGGGAAAGTGAAGGAGTTGGTGTATGTAGAACAACCGCCCAGATTTACAGATCCAAAATATCCAGATAGAGTATATCGCTTAGATAAGGCTCTATACGGATTGCATCAGGCACCAAGGGCGTGGTATGAGACTCTATCCCACCATCTGTTAGAGAACGGTTTTGAAAGGGGTAGGATAGATAGTACTCTGTTTGTTAAAAGGAAGGGAGAACACTTTATCTTGGTACAAGTGTACGTCGATGATATCATCTTTGGATCATCAGACGAACAGATGTGCAAAGATTTCGAGAAAGTGATGAAGTCGAAATTCGAGATGAGTGCTATGGGAGAATTAAATTTCTTTTTAGGGTTACAAGTTGACCAGAAGAAGGAAGGGATGTTTATCCATCAGACTAAGTATGTCTATGACATATTAGAACGTTTCGGGATGGAAGGAACAAAGTTGACAGCCCATTTCAGCATGCCGATTCAAGTGAATCATAATCTCGGACCGGGTACTGAAAGTGATACCGATGTGGTTCCGACGTTATATCGGGCCATGATTGGATCACTTATGTATTTAACTGCTTCAAGACCTGACATAATGTTTGCTGTGTGTATTTGTGCTAGGTTTCAAGCGAATCCGAAGGAGATGCATATGAAAGCTGTGAAGCGGATTCTACGATACCTCAAGTCGAAACCGAAGTTGGGACTTTGGTATCACGCGGAGGGAGATCTAGAGTTGGAGGCGTTCACAGATTCTGACTACGGAGGATGTAGCTTGACGCGCAAATCAACGACTGGAGGTTGTCAGTTCCTAGGAGGGAGATTGGTATCCTGGCAATGCAAGAAACAAACATCGGTAGCCGTGTCAACGTGCGAGGCCGAGTATGTTGCTGCTGGTAGTTGCTGCTCACAGGTTCTGTGGATACAACAACAATTGCGGGATTACGGTTTGGCTTATACTCAAACTCCAATTAGGATAGACAATCAATCTATAATTGCTATATCTAATAATCCAGTCAAACACAGTAAAACAAAGCACATAGACATTAGGCATCATTTTATTCGTGATTGTGCTGAAAAGAACTTAATCAAATTGGTAAAAGTGGCAACAGAAGATAATAATGCAGATTTATTTACCAAAGCATTTGATAAGTCACGGTTTGAGTATTTAATTCAACTGAATGGAATGCGCAACCCAGAATAATTTGACCTTAGTAGTAGTAGCTTATTTTTCTTTTATAGTCATAGTATTTCTTTCTTTACAGTAGTCTGCTAATTTAGGAAAGTTTCTATTTTTAGTATGTTTCTATTTTTAGTAAGTTAGTAGGTTATCTTATTTCATTACTATTTCTTATGACAAAAAAAAGAAAAAAGAGAGAAAATCATAAAAATACAAAAAAAGAGTATATCAGAAAATGAGTTAAGTCTTAGATACATAGGTTCAAAGTGACGAAAATTAGCACAGTCGTTACAATCTCTAAGTGTTTAGGCTTTCACACATAATGCAACTAAATTCTAAGTGTTATACTTTAGTTTACTTTGATGTGCTGGTAGGCATAATAGATATAGGGAATCTCAAGGCTAATAAAATATTCCAGAAAAAGTCAAGCGTGTCACTAACTTAGATATATGACCAATCGGTCTAAAATTTTTATGTACAAGACATACAAACCTTGAGTCTAAATGAGGTATGCAAACTTTCTGGGGATGTATGACATCATCAAATACATCTTAAAATGGAAAGAATAGAAATATCATACAAAATTGAGAGTCGAAAACATGTAACTTTGTTGTACGTAAGTACAGACCTGTTGCCTCTGTTTAGATTCGGGTTAGCAGATATGTCGCTCTGTTGTACGTCAGTACAGACCTGTCACCGCTGTCTTGCTAACTTTAAAAATAAACCTTAAGTCAATCTAAGACACTTTGTTGTATGAAAATACAGACCTGTGTCCGATGGTTGTCTTTTAAAGAAAGTTTGCATATACCAACAAGTTAGAATCTTTGTCTGTGTGCCTTGATCATAAAAGTATGTCTATGTCTGAGTCACGTAAGATAATTTCATGATAAATAAAATGCCAAGGGATATTCCAAAAATGTAGAATGTTTAAAGGGGTAAAATACCAACAATCGGCTACATAAGTATTTCACGACAAACAATCAAAGGAATCAAAAATTCCTAAGTGTGAAAGTTTAAGTACTGAAAGTGAGTCTCTGACATCGCTATCTGATTGAACCTTTTGTAAGGTCTACCACTGACAGATCTATCTAGACGCGGATCCGTTAACGAGTGCGGAATCCTCGTTGACGGTCAGACGGACAACTCTCAACCAACGGAAACACGGAGACTATTAGACGCTGAACGAACGACACACGAACGATCCTACGTACTAATTCTCTCCGAAACGGGACTCACCTAGCTGATAAACTCGAGATCGCCTATTGCTTAATTCCTCACGAATTCTGCCAAAGGTCAGCTAATCATTCGAGTCTATCCCTAATTATAGACCCTGATTCGAGTCTGTTGTGGGCCAACCTCGAATCTGGCCTAAGGCCTCATTCGAATCTGTCCATCTGACAGATTCGAATCTAACCTATTCGAATCTAAGGATACATTCGAATCTATCACAGATTCGAATGTCTTCCTTTACATATTCGAATCTAACCAATACACTTAAACACTTAAGTGATGAAACTTATAATATTACCTTATGATTGATTTTATCTTTGAGTTTTATGTTTAAACTTCTTGTAATACATTACATCAAGTTCAAACATACAAACACTGATAAACATCAATCATATATAATATATATATATACCAAACATATGCAAAATCACAATGTAAGACAACTTAGACTGCTATCGTCACACGGGATGTACCAACAGACTCCCCCTTGACGATAGCTTCTAATAATTCACACATTTGATTTAAGAACATGGTTTATTATTGATTCAAAATACTACCAGCATACAGACCCTTTTCTACACATACCTTGACTACATTTTCATATTTACTCGCTTCAGCATCCATATGTGCGTCACTGGAAATCTTACAGTTATATAAGATCTGCAGGTCTTCTTTAGATAAGTTCACCAGGTGAAGCGGGTCATAGACTCTAAGAATAACCTTTTCTTCTAAGTCTTCCATAACCGCTTCCCCAGTTTCTGTGTCAGCATACCACCACTTCAGATTCTTCAGAATGTTTTGTGGCATTGGCTTGAGAGGTACCTTCCTAAGACACCTGGCTGGCTTATAATGAATCCTCATCCAAGGTCTACCAGTTAGAGGGTCGATACGTGATGGATCCTCTACTCTTTTCCCAACTCTTGGACTCAGGCGCTCAAATTTCCTCGATCTTCCCTCCTTTCTTATTATTCTTGCGATAACGTCCGCATAGGGATCATTGCCAATATTGATCAGATCTTTCCATGCTAAATCTGCAATTTCAATCTTTGGCAAGGAGTTGAACGCCTTTAAGGTTCGCCTCATGTACTGAAGCCCGTCTTTTCTCTTTATTATGAATAGCTGCAGTTCTCTGTCAAAGAACCAGCTTAAAATTCGCTCAGACAGCTTCCCCGTACCTGGCACTCTCATTGTCCTTTTAATTGCAGCTTCCTTCTCTTCAGCCCTGAACCATAGCTTTCGTTTTTCTTCATTGGTTAGCTCTCTTGCAGGTTCCTCTGTCGATGGCTGAGGATTTAAAGCAACATTCACTATATCTGCATCGACAATGTTATGTCCATCAATCATATAAGTATCTGTGATAGGATTCTGCTGCACAATTATCTCGTCAGCTTCATCATCCTCATCAGCAAGTACTTCATCATCTGATCGCCAGTCGACTATCTCCTCTGGCGCAATCTCCCCTTCTTCAAGCTCTTCATCTTCGTTATCAAAGCCTACATCCAGTGGATCATCATCAAGATCCATGAGCGCGTCAATCATCTCACTGATTTCAAAGTCTGTAGGCTCCTTAGACGAACTAGCTTCACCCCTGTGTCCTTCTCCTTGACTAGGCTCCCCCTGAATTTGAGTAACTTGAGCTGCAGGAAAATCTACAGACTCAATCTCTTTATTTGCACTCGGATCATTGCCTTCATCATCATCATCTTCTCGCTGAACTTCCTGATCTTTACAACTCGTCTCCCCCTGAGTTTGAAGATTTTTCATAAGCTGCTCTAGGAGGGACCGCATTGCTCGGATCTCAGACGATTGATCAGCAACAAATGATTTAATTTCCGTGTTCTCGTCTCTAACATTTTCAACAATCGTTCTCAGTTCGGCATTCTCCTTATCAAGATTAGAGTTATGCTGTTGGAGTTCACCGACTGCTTTTGTGAGAGATATGATTTGAATGTTCTGAAAGTCGACACGGCTTTTGAGTTGCATGATTTGTTGATTTTCGGTATAGGCGTCTGATGTAGAAGGGATGGACTGAATGGGAGCAGGGTTGAATGGATGGGGAATGTAAGGTTCATGTTGCTGAGGTGGAGGTGATGGTGGAGCTGTGGTTTGAGGGTGGGTGTGTGGAACTTCTGACTGACTGGCGGATGCCGAGGAAGACCCTTGCATGAACCGATGACGTTTGGCCCTTTGCCTCGTCAGTAGTGGAGCATCATCTTCTTCTTCAAAATCCGAATCTTCAGATTCCCTGGCCTCTCGCCTTCGCGAACCACCTTCATTGATGATCAAGCGTGAACCGTAAGTTCCAATTTGAACAGATTCTGGAGCTTCAACTTCAATCTCCTCCATCTCTTCTGATTCTGTAGCAGATGATGACTCATCATTGGCAGTCTGCTCAGGCTCATATTCGTCAACATCTCTGAAGACATCTTCTTCTCCCTCTGGAGGCTCAAGCAATTCTCCCACTAACGCAGCCGCTAAATCTTCATTTGCATGTGGACCCGCCTCCCAAATTTCATTTAATGTTTGGCACAATTGATCAGCTTCATTTGGGACAGATGACGGCCCAGCTTCCTGCATTTCTGGTTGCTGACTCGAAGAAGGCCTAGACGCTTGAGACTGACTTGCAGTATCTCTTTGTCTTCGCCTTGGATCACGGGGACGAACACGAGTCTGATGCGGTTGCTGATGCGGTTGCTGTTGCTGTTGCTGTTGCTGTTGCTGTTGAACTTCTATTTCACATGCCCAGCTGGCATTATCAGGTGCCACAAAGTTCCTGTCTAAGATAGCTCCAAACAACGGACGAGCAGTAGGAACAGCCAATCTTCCTCGGTGTGAGGAACAATCAGCGAATATGCGTTTCTCCATTACATTCACGCTCAAAGAATCATTTGATTGTGGCAGACTTGGCAAAAAGTGGCGTATCAACATCATCACGAACCTTGGATACAAAAGGAACCTTTCTCTCTCAGGAGCCGTGATTTGATGAATAAATTCTGAGAAAATCAGCTGCGAGAAACTAAACTTCTTATTGTACACCATCGCGATCATTGCTGATTGGATTTTTGATACAATGTAATCAAATCCAGCTTTCTTCGGTGCAAAACAGACCATGAAGACATGGACCAAGAAACGCCATTGCCCAATCAGGCCACTCTTCATATATGACGACTTTGTTACATCTAGACTGTAACCCATTCGTTGAAAAGCCGCTTGCCTAATATTTAGTGGAAAATCAATAGGCCCAGACTCCTCTTCCTCAGATCCTAGCTGCAACACTTGACGCAGCATATCGGCAGAGAATACCAACGGTTGCCTTGCGATCCTTGTTCTCAGCACTGTCGGGGTGACAGAGCAGTCAACTTGTAAGTGATCATAGAACTGCCGCACATATGAGATTACAATCGGAATGTTCTGAAACAAAGCGTAGCTAATTCTGGATTCAGCTAAGAAGTCCAACACTTCACGAAAACCCTGCGCCTCAGGGATATGATTATCTGGATTAAGAACCATATTGTGCTTAGGGACGAAAGCACGAGCTGCCATATCTGCACAGTAAGTTAAAATGTTAGAGTCATTAAAAATCAATTAACTTGTTTAAATTTAAATTTGCTTTATTTTGTACTTTACAAAATCTAACACAATTAAATTTCCACAAGTTTTAATAAAATTTAAATTAAACAAATTAAACAAAGTACAGATTCGAAGTCTCTCTTTTCGAGTCTAATGGACAGATTCGAGTATACCCTATTCGAGTCTGATGGACAGATTCGAATATCTGGTCATCTCGAATCTATTGATAGATTCGAGAAACCCATGATCAGAATCGAATGTCCATTATCAGATTCGAAGTCCCGTCGGCCTTTATTTCAACAAAAAACCCACAATTTTAACCATTTTGAACGTAGCAAATCACATACATTAGTTCAACTAGGTTCTAATTATAGATTTATGCTTTTAATTTGATCTTTTATTAGTCCAAACTTGGTAATTTTGCAAAAACCCTATTTTGACCAATAGAACATCAAAATGTGATGTTTAAGCCCAAATTTGTGTATTAAACCACCAAAATCTTGTACAATCATGTTGCTTATACCTAGATTTGAAAGTAGAATCGACCACAAAAGCTTTAGAATCGACGAAATGTCATTTAGTGGAAATACGATAGACTCGAGATTAGATTCGAGATCGCCAGAACAGATTCGAGAAATCAGATTCGACAACAGTAAAGTAATAAATGACTTCACTATTGACCTATATATACTAACTACCTTCGAGTCTATGCAATTTCGAGTCTACTGACAGATTCGAAGTATCTCACATTCGAGTCTGTCTTAGATTCGAAATTTCCAACACTTAGAAAAATTTCAGAAATTTTGAAATAATTTCAACTTTTTCCAACTATTTTCTACTGTGTAGTGTAACCAGATAAACTTTGCCAAATCTTTTACCCTAAGCTCAGATATTTCACGCATTTTATATTTTATTCAACTTTGAATGCACCCTCAGTAACTTTTGACCTTTTACCTAAGTAAAAATTAAACTAAACTAAAATAAAATAAAATAAAATAAGCTAAGGTAAAAATAAAATTAAAATAAAATAAAATTTTGACTAAAAAATTTAATCTAGACTTAAGTTATAAAAGTAAATTTACAAGCTAAGCTAAATACCAAACAACATTTTTTTTTTGGTGAGTATAGTCTAAGAAAGGTTCAATCAGATAGCGATGTCCGATACTAACTTTCAGTACTTAAACTTTCACACTTAGGAATTTTTGATTCCTTTGATTGTTTGTTGTGACATACCCACTTAGCCGATTGTTGGTATTTTACCCTGTTAAACACTCTACATTTCGGAATATCCCTTGGCCTTTTTATTTATCAGGAAATTATCTTACGTGACTCAGACATAGACATACTTTTATGATCAAGGCACACAGACAAAAATTCTAACTTGTTGGTATTTGCAAACTTTCTTTAAAAGACAAACATCGGACACAGGTCTGTATTCTCATACAACAAAGTGTCTTAGTTCGACTTAAGGTTTATTTTTAACGTTAGCAGATAGCGGTGACAGGTCTGTACTGACGTACAACAAAGCGACATGTCTGCTAACCCGAATCTAAACAGAGACAACAGGTCTGTACTTACGTACAACAGAGTTGCATGTTTTCGACTCTCAGTTTTTCATGATATTTCTATTCTTTCCATTTTCAGACGTATTTGATGTTGCTATACATCCCCAGAAAGTTTGCATACCTCATTTAGACTCAATGTTTGTATGTCTTGTACATAAAAATTAAGACCGATTGGTCATACATCTAGGTTAGTGACACGCTTGACTTTTTCTAGAATATTTTATTAGCCTTGTGATTCCCTACATGTATTATGCCTACCAACACATCGAACTAAATAAAGTATAACACTTAGGATTTAGTTGCATTATGTGTGAAAGCCTAAACACTTAGAGTCTGTAACGACGGTGCTAATTTTCGTCACTTTGAACCTATGTATCTAAGACTTAACTCCTTTTCTGATATTCTTTTTTTTTTTTGTATTTTTGTAATTTTCTCTCTTTTTTCTTTTGTTTTTCATAGCAAAACGCATTAAACTAGGCTAATCTACTAACTTACTAAAAATAGAAACTTACTAAAAATAAAAACTTTCCTAAATTAGAAACTTTCCTAAATTAGCAGACTACACTAAAAAGAAAGAAATATAACAACTATAAAAGGAAATAAAATACTACTAAGGTCAATTTACTCTGGGTTGCGCATTCCATTTAGTTGAATTAAATACTCAAATCGAGACTTATCAAACGCTTTGGTAAATAAATCAGCATTATTATCTTCAGTCGCCACCTTTACCAGTTTGATTAAATTCTTTTCAGCACAATCACGAATAAAATGATGCCTTATGTCTATGTGCTTTGTTTTACTGTGTTTAACTGGATTATTTGTTATCGCAATAGTAGATTGATTGTCTATCCTAATTGGAGTTTGAGTGTAAGCCAAACCGTAATCCCGCAATTGTTGTTGTATCCACAGAACTTGTGAACAGCAACTACCAGCAGCTACATACTCGGCCTCGCACGTTGACACGGCTACCGATGTTTGTTTCTTGCATTGCCAGGATACCAGTCTCCCTCCGAGGAACTGACAACCTCCAGTCGTTGATTTGCGCGTCAAGCTGCATCCTCCGTAGTCTGAATCCGTGAAGGCCTCCAACTCTAGATCTCCCTCCGCGTGATACCAAAGTCCCAGCTTCGGTTTCGACTTGAGGTATCGTAGAATCCGCTTCACTGCTTTCATATGCATCTCCTTCGGATTCGCTTGAAACCTAGCACAAATACACACAGCAAACATTATGTCAGGTCTTGAAGCAGTTAAATACATAAGTGACCCAATCATGGCCCGATATAAAGTCGGATCCACATCGGTATCACCATCAGTACCCGGCCCGAGATTGTGATTCACTTGAATCGGCGTGCTGAAGTGGGCAGTCAACTTTGTTCCTTCCATCCCAAACCGTTCCAGTATGTCATAGACATACTTGGTCTGATGGATAAACATGCCTTCCTTCTTCTGGTCAACTTGTAACCCCAAAAAGAAATTCAACTCCCCCATAGCACTCATCTCGAACTTAGACTTCATAACCTTCTCGAAATCTTTGCACATCTGTTCGTCTGATGATCCAAAAATGATATCATCTACGTACACTTGTACCAAGATAAAATGATCTCCCTTTCTCTTCACAAATAGAGTACTATCTATCCTACCCCTCTCAAAGCCATTTTCTAAAAGATGGTTGGATAGAGTCTCATACCATGCCCTAGGTGCCTGATGTAATCCATAAAGAGCCTTATCTAGTCGATATACTCTATCAGGATATTTAGGATCTGTAAACCCGGGCGGTTGTTCTACATACACTAACTCCTTCACTTTCCCATACAGGAAAGCACTCTTAACGTCCAGTTGATATACTTTAAATCCCTTGAAGGAGGCAAAAGCTAAAAACAACCTAATTGCTTCTAACCTTGCTACATGTGCAAACACTTCATTGTAATCGATTCCCTCCTCTTGGTTGAAACCCTTTGCAACTAATCTTGCCTTGTTGCGCGTGACTATACCCCGATCGTCTCGCTTGCACTTAAAAACCCATTTGGTTCCTATTGCAATCTCCCCTCGAGGTAACGGAACTAACTCCCACACTTCTAGTTTCCTAAATTGTGAAAGTTCTTCCTGCATCGCTTCAACCCAGGAGTTGTCCTTAAGTGCCATTTGCACATTTTTGGGCTCTACTTGCGATATGAAACACGAATATAGACAAGTATGATATGCCTCGGAGTCGTTTATCATCGACAACAACACAGTGTTGTTATTTACACTACTCCGAGTCCTCACACCCTCGTTAGGATTTCCTATGATGCTATCTATTGGATGGTTCTTGTTAATCCTAGAGGTCTCTATTTCATCAACCCTTAGATTATCTCCTAAGTTGGATCCTATTTCACCTAAAGGGGGAACAGGCTCAACTTCCACATTCTCTTCCTCATGGACGTTTTCCTCAGAGGCAGAACTTGATGCTTGAGTCTGATTCTCAGTGTTAGGTTCTTCTGGATTAGCAACTTCTGGAGACCCATCTACAGTCGCAGTAGGCTCGGACGTAGATTCGAACGTGGTCCTTGGAAAAATATGGCCATCGTCATTTAGGTGCAACGTCGCCATGTCTTTATCGATTGTACCTGCAGTTTCATCCAAAGGAATGTTAAATGACTCAAATAACTTATCATAGTCAAAAATCCATTCCGGACCAGTTTGGGGTTCATGTGTATAGCTTGTGACTTCAATATTATACACAATCTCCACAGTACCACTCCTTTTGTTAAAAACCCGTTTGTTTGGTGAGTTTGGCACATAACCTAGGAAGTATCCTTCGTCAGCCTTTTCACCAAACTTCGGTTGATGTTTTGTTCTTAAAAGTGTGCATGGTACTCCAAACGGTTCGAATCCAGTTAAGTTAGGTGGCCTTTTATTCAAAATTTCATAACATGTTTTGTTCAATGATTTGACTGTAAGAACTCTATTTAAAGTATGGCACGCGGTATTCACTGCCTCCCCCCAAAACATGGTAGGAAGCTTTGAATCCGAAAGCATAGTCCTTGCAGCCTCAATCAATGTTCTGTTTTTACGTTCGGCCACCCCATTCTGTTGTGGTTCATATGGTGCACTGAATTGATGCACGATGCCCTTTGATAGGCAATATACACCAATTACAGAGTTTTTAAATTCAGTCCATTATCACTACGAATATGTTTAACCCTTGTTCCGTAGGAGTTCTCCACTTGGTCTAAGAACCCGATGAGCTTTGCAGCCGTCTCGTCCTTCGTACCTAAAAAGAAAACCCATGAAAACCGTGAGTAGTCGTCAGTGATAACTAAGCAAAACCAACTACCTCCTATACTCCTTTTGTTGATAGGGCCAAAAAGGTCCATATGCAACAAATCGAATGTCGAGGTTATGGAGTTCAGCTTCTTGGACTTGTGTGTCTTTTTATGTTGCTTGCCCTTCATGCACGGTAGACACTTGTCTTCAAACTGAAAGCTCTTCAGAGGCACACCTTGCACCCAACCATTCTTCGTTATGTAGTTCATTTTCCTTAGGTGCAAGTGAGCCATGCGTCTGTGCCACAAAACCGATTCCGTCTCCGAAGCTTTTGATAGTAAGCAGATCGGACCCATCGAATTATCTGGCTTGTTCATGTCGAGCATGTACAAGTCATTCTTCCTTGGAGCCCGCATCAATATCCAATCTTCAGGTATCTTGAATCCCGGCTTGAGCACTAACGCCTCAGTGTCAGTAAATAACACCGAGTTCTTCTTATCACAAATTTGAGATACACTAATGAGATTATGAACCAGTTTATCAACGTGATAAACTTGATCCAATGTAATCGTCCCATTAGTGACTTCTCCAGTTCCAGTGATATTTCCTCCTTTGTTGCCCGCGAATGATACAAATCCCCTATTACCCCCCTTGAAGTCTGTGAGAAGACTTCTTTCCCCCGTCATATGCCTGGAGCAAACACTGTCGACGAACCACTTGTTGTTTGGACCGGTAGTTATCTCCTGCACATGAAAGAAAATAGGTTAGTTATCACGGGGAACCCAAGCCATGACTGACTTGGTAATACCATTCTCGTCCACATACTTGAACTCTTTCAAGTACCCATCTCGCCTTTCAGGTGACTTGGGCCTTTGAACTGAATTTTGTTGTGGTGCCGAGTGATTTAGATTCACTCTTTGCTTTTGAGTAGGCATTTGTTGTGGTGCTCTAGAATAAGTCTTATTATAATGCATTTCAGACTGTGATCCCTGAGCTTTTACCGGAACATATTGTCTAACAGGAGTATGTGACCTAACTGGAGTGTGTGACCTGCTAGGTGTGGTGCTCCTATAGACTTGTTGAGGTGCTGACCTAGATTGATTAAAGACACGATTCGGTGAATTTGTCCTAACCACTTCTTTTGGTCCAACCTTAACCGGTGTTTGTTTCACAACAGATTTTGGTGCGGCCTGCACAGTTTTCTCGGTACTCTGAGAACTACTCGTGCTCGCCACAGTTGGTGAGGGCTTAACAGGTGTTGGGTTCACTGTCTTAGGGGTAAGTTCTGCTTTCCTATTTGGACAGTGAGAAGCAACATGCCCTTTCTCGTGACATCTAAAGCAAGACATCTTATCCATGGACTTTTTGGTTGGTCCCTTAGATCTAGGTGTCTCACTAGTGTCTATTGCCTTTGGTACATCTACAGTGTCCGTCTCTTCGACCTGGTCAGCCCATGAAATTTTCTATTTTCCTGCAGGTGTTTCACTGGAGGAAGACACAAATTTCACTTTCTTGACCTTGACAGTAGAGTCGTCCACCTTAGGTGTATTTTCAACTTTAGGCTCAGGTGTAGGTTCAGGTAGGTCCTCTAAAACTACTGTCTTGTCAGTTTTCTCCTGAGGCTGAGGCACATAGTTATCATTGAAAGGTGGAGGAATTTCGTGAAAACCTAGACCTACAGGCTTCTTAGACTGTCTTTGGGCATCTAAGACTTTCCTAGGTTTAGGCTCGAATTCCTAAACTTTTCCAGTTTGCTATTTGCCTCTGCTACCTTAACCTTGGTCTCGGCTAGCTCTATGTCCTTGTCTTTCAGACTTTTGGTCAAGGCCTCTACGTGCTCATACATAAGTTCTATCCTAACACACTGCTCACTCAGTTTGTCTTTTAGAACGATTACATCTTGAGCATCAGCCTTAAGCTTTTCTTTTAAATCTTGTTTTATGTCATTTAGGCTAGCATTTTCTATTTTTAAGTTTTCATTTTGAGCAGCTATGGTCTTATGTGAGTCTAAAACTAGATTTAACCTATCATTAGAATTAACACATAAAGCACATAATTCACGAAATAGAGAATTAGAAACACTAACCTTAGAGTTATCAGATTCCACGTTGGCCATCTGAGCAGCAAACTCCAGCACGGTCTGATCATTCTCTTTCTCTACCCACATCGGACTGTTTTCCCTTGTGGTCTGCTCATCCTCTTCACAACCATTCTCCGTAACTTCAGCCATAAAAGCTCTAGCATTGGACTCCGGATGTGAACTCCAGTCATAAGAACCATCTAGCTGTCTGTCAGAAGTGACATTGGATATCAGACCCGCTAGATTGGCTTGACTAGATGAAGAACTCGGAAGATATCTCTGTTGGGACTGATTTTGGTACTGTCCTTGGTGCTGACTCTGTCCTTGGTATGATTCTACCTTCGGTCTTTGACACTCCCTCGCGAAATGTCCCAATCCCTGACAGTTGTAGCATTTGACCTTAGACTTATCAAATCCTATCCCTTTGTTGTTCATTTGCAGATTCCTCCCAGTTCGCTTGATGAATCTTTTTACCCTCTGGGTCACCATGGCCAGTTGCCATTTAAGATCCATTTCCTCTAAGTCGTCAGGGTCGACCTGATCGTAATCTTCATCCCAAAGAGCCGGATCATTGATCTTCCCTTAAACACAATTTCCATAAGCGGCCACAAACGAAGCAAGTAGATTCAGATGCTCTTCTGCTGACTTTGCGCTCATGGGCATCTTCGAATAGCTCTGACTGGTCGATGCCTGTTGGACTTGAGGTTGCGGTTCTTCCGATCTTCCTAACCCTAAGAACGCGCGATTTAGTGAGTCTTCGGACTCTGGTGGTGATGACGTTTCTCCGGTGAAAAACGCTGTAGCACTCTTCTGATCAGCTGTCACTGATGATTTTGATGTCTTTCCAAAATACATCGCCGGATTTTGGACTTGCTCATAATCAGTCTCAGCCTTTATCATTTCGAAGTGATATGCCCTCAACGTTCCCACGATGTCATCCAGCGTTTGAGCATAGTATTTATCTTCATTCAGCTTAATCATAGCCACATACATAGCCCATTTGGCCGGTAGGGCATCAAGAAGCTTATTGTTCTTGTCTGTGTCAGAATACTCAATACCATGACTTTCAAGCTCTGTTATCAGATGATAAAATCGTGTGATAATATCATCCAACTGTTCATCCTTAAGAGCCTTGAAAATTGCAAACTGTTGGGTCAACAGCTCTGTACGCTTTCTACGTACCCGTGGATTACCCTCACACCGTTTCTGAAGAGACTCCCAAAGCTCTTTCGACGTCCTCTGAGTCCGAAATGTGTGCAAGATATCTTGAGGTAAAGCCATTCGGATAATGGAGAAAGCCTTGTTTTCAGCTTCAAATAGTTTCTTGTCATCCTCTTTCATCATCTGGTATGACAGAACCTTTTGACGGCCTTCAACCTCAGAAACTGGTGGAATGTACCCTTCATCAATGCACACCCACATGCGCATATCGTTGAATCGTACAAAATCCGTGAATCTATCCTTCCACCAGTAGTAATCCTCAACTTTCATCAGCTTAGGTGGTGCATTGGCCTTCCCAACTTCGTGATCCATTTCAAGGAATTTCTGAAGGTTCGACATCTTTTCTGAAAGAATTTGAATTTGAACTTAATTAATTTAATTAGAAACTGATTTAAATTAACTTATTCGAATCTAGATAGATTCGAAACTAATTAATAGTTAATCTTTTGAAATTAAATTCGATTAAGTCTTAAAAGTCAAGTAGATTCGAAATAATGTCAGATTCGAGGAACTCCCTAGATTCGAAGTTATGACAGATTCGAAGGACGCTATAGATTCGAAGTGATGATAGATTCGAATGACTCTATAGATTCGACGACCCTTAGAATCGAAGGCACAATGGAATCGAAATTCAGCAGAATCAAATCTCAGACTCGAAACAGTAACAAACTCGAAACAAACTCGAAACAATATAGACTCGAGATCCAATTCGAATGTATTAACAGATTCGACACACCACAGACTCGAAACTGACTGAAATTGACTCGATAGGAGCGTATTTTGGTTAGACTCGAAAAATAAAGTAAAACCCTAATTACCCCTATAGATTCGAGCGCCGCAAACTCGAAAAACGGCTAACACTTTTGATTTTTTGACGTTTTACGGATTAAATCACTATTTTTCAAATGAAAAATAATGATTTCGACCAAAAACGTGAAAAACGACAAAGTGTTTCCCGAATATGAATTTGCTAAGCTCAAAAACACGTTTTTGAGAGAAAAACCGTCCAACTAGCGTCAAGAAACCTAGAATGTTTCTGATGAACACGAAGAACACCACGAACACTCCGTTTGCTCTGATACCACTTGTAAGGTCTACCACTGACAGATCTATCTAGACGCGGACCCGTTAACGAGTGCGGAATCCTCGTTGACGGTCAGACGGACAACTCTCAACCAACGGAAACACGGAGACTATTAGACGCTGAACGAACGACACACGAACGATCCTACGTACTAATTCTCTCCGAAACGGGACTCACCTAGCTAATAAACTCGAGATCGCCTATCGCTTAATTCCTCACGAATTCTGCCAAAGGTCAGCTAATCATTCGAGTCTATCCCTAATTATAGACCCTGATTCGAGTCTGTTGTGGGCCAACCTCGAATCTGGCCTAAGGCCTCATTCGAATCTGTCCATCTGACAGATTCGAATCTAACCTATTCGAATCTAAGGATACATTCGAATCTATCACAGATTCGAATGTCTTCCTTTACATATTCGAATCTAACCAATACACTTAAACACTTAAGTCTTATAATATTACCTTATGATTGATTTTATCTTTGAGTTTTATGTTTAAACTTCTTGTAATACATTACATTAAGTTCAAACATACAAACACTGATAAACATCAATCATATATAATATATATATATACCAAACATATGCAAAATCACAATGTAAGACAACTTAGACTGCTATCGTCACACGGGATGTACCAACACCTTTCTTAGACTATACTCATCAAAAAGATTTTGTTTAGTATTTAGCTTAGGTTGTAAATTTTATAAGTATAGCTTATGTCTAGATTAAATTTTTGGTCAAAATTTTATTTTTATTTTATTTTACCTTAGTTTATTTTATTTTATTTTATTTTAGATTAATTTTTACTTAGGTAAAAGGTCAAAAATTACTGAGGGTGCATTCAAAGTTGGATAAAATAAACATTGCGTGAAATATCTTGTACTTAGGGTAAATGATTTGGCATAGTTTATCTTGTTACATAATACCGTAGAAAAAGGTTGAAAAAGTTGAAGTTATTTAAAAAAATTTTCGAAATTTTTCTAAGTGTTTGGTGTTTTCGAGTTTAGGACAGACTCGAATTGGGAAAGCTTCGAATCTGTCAGTAGATTCGAGTCTGGCCTTAGATTCGAAGGTTGGTAGTATATATAGGTCAACAGTGAAGTCATTTAATACTTACTGTTTTCGAATCTACTTCCTCGAGTCTATATCAGCGATCTCGAATCTACCGTTTCGAATCTATCGTTTTTCATATATACGACAATCCTTCGAGTTTATAGCTAAGGTGTTCGATTCTACTCCTGTATCTAGGTATAATCAACTTGATTGTACAAGATTCATGTAGTTTTATACATCATTTTAGGCTAAATCATCGATTTTTGAAGGTTTAAGGGTCGAAATAGGGTTTTTACAAAATTACCAAGTTTGGACCGATAAATAGTCAAATTAATGGCACATGTCTGTGATTAGTAACTAGTAGGACCAATGAATGAAATTTTCTAAGTCCAAAAAGGTTAAAATCAAGAGATTTGGTGTTTGAAATAGAGTCGGACGTTCGAATCTGTTCATGAGGATTCTCGAATCTGTCATTAGACTCGGGAAGACCAACACATTCGATTCTGTCATTAGACTCGAAAAGGGACTTATTCGAATCTGTTACATTCGAATCTGTTTCCTTCGAATCTGTCTTTTATTTGCACTATTTAATTTAAACTTTATTAAACTTGTAGAAATTTAATTGTGTTGGATTTTGTACTTAAACAAGTTCAAAATAAAACATATTTGAATTTAAACAAGTTTATTACTTTTTAATCAATCTAATATTTTGTTTATTGTGCAGAAATAGCTGTACGAGCGTTTGTGCCTAAGCACAATATGGTCCTTCATCCTGATCATAATCTCCCTGAGGCGTAGGGATTCAGACCAGTGCTTGATTTCCTAGTGGAATCTAGGATAGGTTTTGAATTGTCTCATAATGTTCAGCTAGTGTTACCTTATATTCGTCAATTTTATGATCATCTTCAAGTAGACTACTCGGTCATCCCGACAGTGCTACGGACTCGCATAGCTGGACAACCGCTAGTCTTTTCGGCGGATATGCTGCGTCAAGTGTTGCAGCTGGGCACTCAAGAAGAAGAATCTGGACCGATCGAGTTTCCTCTGAGTATAAGGCAAGCGGCCTTTCAGAGAATTGGATACGTGACGAAAGTTTCCTATATGAAGAGCGGATTAATAGGGCAATGGAGGTTTTTAGCGCATGTCTTTATGGTATGCTTTGCTCCAAAGAAAGCAGGGTTTGACTATATGGTTGCAAAGATTCAGTCTGGGATAGTTGCAATGGTGTATAATCGACCATATAGCTTCTCGGAAATGTTTTTCTCTGAATTTGTTCATCAGATCACCGCTCCGGAAAATCAACCGTTTTTGTTATATCCGCGGTTCATCATGATGCTTATAAGGCACTTCTTGCCAAATCTGCCGCCGTCAAATGACTTTCAGAGTGTTGCTATAATGGATAAGAGGATCTTCGCTGATTATTCCTCACACAGAGGAAGATTAGCTGTTCAAGTTGAGCATCCGTTATTTGGCGCCATTTTGGATAGAAACTTTGTAGCCCCAGATGTTGCCAACTGGGCAGGGGACGTCGAATTTCCACAAGGACAACCACAGCCACAACAACAACCACAAGCACAGCCACCGCGTGCACAAAGGCGTAGACCAAGACCATCCGCGAGTCAAACTCAGGCATCTAGGCCTTCTACCAGTCAGCAGCCTGAGGTGCAGGAAGCCGGGCCATCCAATGTTCAGGAAGCCGGGCCATCAAATGTTCCAAATGAAGCTGAACAATTATGCCAAACGCTCAATGAAATTTGGGAGGCGAGTCCCGATGCAAATGAAGACGTGGCTGCAGCGTTAGTAGGTGAATTACTTGAGCCACCTGAGGAAGCAGAAGATGTGTTGAGAGATGTAGAAGAATATGAGCCAGAACTGGCTGATATTGATCTGTCATCATCTGCAACCGACTCAGAGGAAATGGAGGAAATTGAGGCTGAAGCTCCTGAGTCAGAGTCTACAGAACCTCGTATTCGAATAGAGACTTATGGTTCAAGAGTAGTAGTTATTAATGAGGAGACTTCGAGGAGGCGAGCATCCAGAGAGGCTGAGGAATCGGATTTTGAAGAGGAGGAAGTTGCTCAATTAATGACGCGGCAACGGGCCAAACGTCATAGGTTTATGCAAGGGTCTTCTTCAACTCCTTCAGTTCAACCAGAAATCCCCCACACTCAACAACAGGATCCTCAGGCCACCACTTCACCACCATCACCACCTCAACATGAACCATATATTCCACCACCATTCAACCCTGCTCCTATACAGTCCATTCCATCTCCCTCGACCGCATACGCTGACAACCAGAGGTTTATGCAGCTCAAAGCTCGCGTTGACTTCCAGCATGTTCAAATCCTAGGCCTAACAACGGAAATGGGTGAAATTCAGTCGCATATGCAAATCTTGATAAAGAAAATGCTGAATTGAAGAAGACTGTTGAACAAATTCAGGAAGAGAATGTTGAGCTGAAGACGTTTGTCTGCGATCAGGCAGCTGAGTTAAGGTCGATGCGCTCCCTCATTGAACAGTTAATGAAAAATCTACAGGCTCAGGGGGAGACATCGTGCCGTGATCAGGTGATTGAGAGGCCGAGAGAAGATGATGATGAGGACAATCAAGGCAATGATCCCAGCCCTAAAAGCCAGAATGAGCCAGTAGATTTTTCTACTGCTCAGACTGCTTAATCTCAGGGGGAGCCTAGTCTAGTAGGAGGAGAAATGGGTGAGGCAAGTTCATCAAAGGTCTCGGAAAGTCAAGTGCGTGAAATGATTGATGCATTGATGGATATTGATGAAGAGCCATTAGGGTTAGATTTTGATTTCGAAGATGATGTGGATGACTTGGAAGAAGGTGAGTTTGTACCAGAAGATGTGGCCGATTGGAGATCTGATGAGGAGGTTGTATTAGACGAGGACGATAATGTAAACGAAGTAATCATCCAGTCTCAACCAGTCACAGAATTATATGAGCACACTGAACAGCATGTGATAGATATTGATGACATCAGAATGGCCTCGGTAGATGATACAGAATTGGAAGAGGCTGAAAGAGAGCCGACCAGAGCTGAATTGCTAAACCTTTGGTTCAGAAAGGAAGAGAAGAAGACGGAGCCGAAGATAAAGAAGTCAATGAGAATCCCAGGTGCAGAAAACTTCTCCGGAGGCATTATTATCTGGTTCTTCGATAGAGAACTGCAGCTCTTTATTCTAAAGAGGAGAGATGGTCTCCAATACCTAAGCCGCAAGCTTAAAGTGTTCAAGGGGGAGTCTGTTGGTACACCCTGTGTGACGATAGCAGTCTAAGCGATCTAACATTTTGGTTTAAGTAATATTCAAGGTATTGGGAACTAACTAGTGTTTGATATATATGTTTATGTATGTTTGTCAGTTATTGATTGTGTGTTTGAACTTGAGTTTCAACATATGTAAAAACATAAGTTTCAACACTTAGTTGTTTAAGTAAATTAGTTAGATTCGAATTATATAAGGCTTGGTATTCGAATCTGTGATAGATTCGAATGTAGCCATAGATTCGAATGAGACTAGAT
>JAANYP010006321.1:0-82467 GCA_020465985.1 Centrapalus pauciflorus | reverse complement strand
TCCATATGGATTAAGAAGAGTGGAGTATCAATAGAGAAATTATGGTTGGATTTAAAAGATGTTTTTCTCTGCTTGCCTTTCTCACAAGCTGTGCATAATCTATCCTTAGCAAAAGTCATAGAAGGTAAACCTGTCACCAACTCTTTCTTACAGAGTTTGTTGATGTTCTTGAAGTTCAGATGTGACAGTCTTCTGTGCCATAGCCAGTTTAGATCAGCATTTGTTCTTGTGAGAAAACAGGTTTCAGTTGTGGGGTCAGCAGAATGCATATCCACAACATATACACCTTTCTTTCGTTGAGCACATAGCACAACTTTGCCTTGGGGATCCAATATGTAACCCAGGTGCTCATCAAAGTTAACCTTGTAGCCAGCATCACACAGTTGGCTTATGCTAACAAGGTTATGTTTTAGCCCAACCACATAGGCTACTCTTTTGAACACTGCAGCACCAGCTTTAAGAGTTCCATATCCCTCAGTGGATCCCTGTACATTGTCACCAAAGGTGACTTTTGGCCCTTTTTCAGGCCTGAGTTCACTCAGCAATTCTTTACAACCTGTCATGTGCCCTGAGCAGCCACTGTCCAAGTACCAAACTTGGGAAGGTTGTTTTTCCTGCAGAGTGATAAGAGAATTATTAGTCATTTTTAGGGGAACTCATCACAGAGATGAGTTCTCCTACTTCATCAACATTTGTTGATGGATTTGAAATATCCACACTAATATTCACTATCTGAATGGTATCAGTTTGAATACCATCCTCAGTGACTGTGACATTTCCACCACTGCTTGTGACAGCTGTGAGGGAAACAGCAGAGTCAACAGGCCTCATGTCCTCAGATTCAGGACAGTCCTTGGCCAGATGTGTCTTCTTCCAACATTTGTAACATTTTCTCTTTTTAGTATTTTTGGAAGAAGATCCTTCAGAAACACATTCTGAGCTATTTTTGTTGATTCTTTCAGCAGGTTTAGCATTCTTTGTTGAATCAACAGCTTGTGTGGAGAGTTCAATAGCCACAGCTTTGACTGTCTCTTCTTTCCTCTTTTTGGGAGGACAGATGTCAAAGACAGGAAGCTTGATTAGCTTTTGAGCTTCCACATGTTTGGGAAACTTATTCCCAGTTGTCTCAGTTTGAGCAATGACTTTGCCTTTGCCCCTACTGGATTGAGATTTATGCTGCCTATCAGCATACTCTCTGTGTCTGGTTTTGAAAAACTTATTTTCATTTAAAACCAATTTACCACTATGATTTGAAAACTTATTTGAAATCACAGCAGTTTTGTTTTCAACATGAGACTTACCCTTGTTGAAAACATGCTGCTTACCTTTTGAAAACTTATTTTCAAAGTGTTTAGCATCAAAACGATTAACATGCTTTTTACCATCAGCTTTGGACTCAGAACCTGTTTTGTCAATAGGTTTAGCATCCACAACTTCAGTTTGAACATGTTTTCCTTTCTTTTGCTTGTGTGAGCTAGCAGAGCACTTAGCAGGCTGACTTGGAGAACAAACTCCAACATCAGCTTTTGAGCTGAGTTCACACAAGCTGTCAGTATTTTGAGGCCTGACAAACCTATTTGTTGAGATCAGTTTACCATTCACATTTTGAATGAATGTGTTTGGAAGTTCACCAAGAGTGGATAAATCTTCTTTCAAATTATTGATCTCAACGATGGAAGCTGCTGTGTCAAGATCCCCTCCAAGATAGGCTTGGATTTGTGCAGGAATCTGTTGACTTATACAATGGCTAACTTTTTGTGCAGATTGGCACCAAGAGTCAACTATCTTTTGAAGCTTAGCATGCTTTATATCTGTTTCTATCTTTTCTTCCAGTAAAATAGAGTTGATGTGTTTTAACTCATCAAGCTCAGTTTCCAACTTATGGAAACTGTCCAGTTTACTGGATTTAGTTTTAAGATCAGCTTTAAGCTTAGAGATTTCAGATAGTAAAGCATCATGCTTCTCAACAGCAGCTTTGAGATCAACAAGCATATATTCAAACATTTTAACTTTTTCTTCAGAACTGTAAGCCATAAATTTTTGTACCTTATACATCATAGTAGGATTCCAGTTCTCTAAGCTGCTGAAGGCTTCAGCTTCAGCCATATCCTGTTTGAAACTGCTTGTTGATGGGACATCAGTGTTGGCCATCAGACATTGATTATCTTCTTCATCAGATGATGAATCAGATTCCTCCCAGTCACATGTCTCTGCCATAAGTCCCTTTTGGCGATTGGAAGACACTGAGTTTTCCAATTTCCTCAGCTTAGCCATGGCCATAAGGTACTTAACCCTATAGCCATCATCCTTGTTAGTCTTGTTGGGTTTGAATGACTGACCAACAGCTTTTGACACACAGTCAGCAGCTATGTGACCAGTTTTGCCACATTTGAAGCACTCAGCTTTGGATTTGTCAAATGCCTTCTTTTTCCCAGCACCTGAGCTTCCTTGTAGCATGTTTCTTCCAAACCTTTTCTTGTTGAACCTTTTGACAAGCATGGCTATCATTTGCTCATCATCTTGTTCAGCAAGATCTGCAGCATCTTCTTCATCTGACACCTCCTCCTTTTCATCATCCTGTTGATCAGGTTGAATGAACACATCACTCACCTGATTTACAGGCTGTCTCACATTTGCCACAAAGGCTGCACCTCTTTTGGACATTTCCAAGGCATTTCTCTTTTGTTGCCTTGACTGTTCATCATTCAGTAAGGATCCATACAGATTGACCAGATCCATACTTCTGATAGTACCTGAGTTCCTTAGGGGGAAAGCAGGGAATTGGGCAAAAGTGAGCCCGTCCTCTCGAGATACTTGGAGATCAACCAAGCATGGGGGATGATCGTCTTATCTCTTCTATCATACATAGCCCATAAATTATTCATAATTGTCCACGCAAAGGACAGTCTGGGTTTACCCTTAATAAGGGCGTGAAGGACCATGATTTCCCTTTGCCGAACCTTATCAGATCACTATCACGAGGCAAGATGTTGTTCACAATAATCTTGTGAAGCACCTTACACCTCGGAGAAAAAGCCTTGCGGCTATAGGAAGTGGCATACTCGGATTCCAGAATGGATGAAATAAAAACACTACTCACCTGCTCTGTCCACTCCCCTGACCAAGTCATGTCAGTAAAGGCCAATTGGGCCTCATTTCAATACTCATATCCCTGTTGGTTAGACCCCTCGTAGCCTACCCCCGTATCTACATTGAATAATTGGCGAAGGATTTGCGAATCCATCGCCACGTCCCTACCATGGACGGTACCTATAAATCTAAATTCGTTCGGTGAACGACTCGTCTCCCTCCGTAAGGTAGACATCCACTCAACTACATCGGCCTGATAAATATAGTGGCCGCCCATCTCAAGCACACCTTCCCACCCCAAAAAATCAAATAGGTATGGGATCCCATAATCCTCAAAATCACTCCTCTTAACCCGCTTTTCGGCTAACACTTTATTTGAACATGTTCTATATAAAAACAAGTGCGTCCTAACGTTTTCAGGGTGTTGGGATAGTAAGAGGTTCGGAGACCAATCTATCGGAACATTAACATTTTGGGTCATTTGTCTCCTTCTCCTTGACATCTACGATTTATGCCAACCAACCACAATATGTATGAGATAAATCAAGTAATGTAACCTATAATTGCATTTTACTCAATTACGCCCACTTTAAAGATGCATTTATATATATACTCTTTTACGCTCTAATTTTGCATCCTATATATATAGTCTATAATTTGTCATTATTTTTAAGCACTAAACACATATCATATTTCAATAAAAAACCCATTTAGCACATAAAATTAATTTTTTTAGCTAATCACCCAAGTTTTATAATTTTAACAATATATGCACATTTAGGCAACCAACTTTATAAATCCAAATTAATTCTTACAAAATAAGCATGGAAAATTAACAAACTTAACAAATAAACACATATCTCATAAAACATATATCAAGGTTATCAACAAAATCATGCAATTTCACATATTTTCACTCTAAAAAGTCAGAATCACCATGAAAACTCCATGGATAACCATGAAGCTCAAGCTTTCGTTTTTGCTCAAAAAGTATGAAATAAGTTGCAATTACTTAATAAAAACACTAACCTTGGTGATTGGAAGCTTAACTTGGTACAAATCTAGATTTTTTCTTCACAACTTTCTCTACCCAAAAATCTTCAAAATGGATTAAACTACCCACAAAGAGCTGATTTCTAGCCTAGATCTTTGATATTTATGAAAATGTGGGTGTTTTGGAGCTTAAATTTGCAAATTTTGGGCACAAAAGTAAGGCTTTTGGGAGAGAGCCGCACACCAAAGCGTAGAACAAGCTTCTAGGTTTTTAAGAAATGAAAAGTGCAGCTCAAAACTAATTTTTAAGTCGATGGGACGCAGGGCCAGCGCAGGCCTGCGCCCCCCCCCCCCCCCCCCCCCCTGCGCCCAACACGGCTGAAATTACAAATTTTTACTGTTTTGGTACGCGGGGCTGTAAATTTCTCTAAAATTTTTATATAGAATGTAGTCTAAAAAAATTTTTGTGAGGTCTAAATTAATTAATTAATCTTATCGTTATAACCTACCCTCTCCAACTTAGACTTTTGTGACGTCCTCGTAACATCAAAATTAATTTATCGGTTAAGAACTTAGAGAGATAGATCAGTACATATTCCTTATTCATGACAATTAAATTAAACAAGCAAATAATAAACAAATAAAATTTAACTTTTATAATATTTAACTTCAAATAAAAACATCACACTTTAAAAATAAAAATAAAGTACCATTACAATCCAAATAAAATAAATAACCAAACAAACAAACCAACCACATCAGAAATTAATCAACCATACTTAATGTTTATCATGCATAATTAAACCATCATACTCAAATAACAATAAAATCGACATTCAGCCGGAGGTGCAAAAATCTCTTACAGTTCGCCGATAGTGATCTGAAGATTGGTGAGCCAGTCTGAGTGCATTTGAAACAGTTGATCATTCTTCTTTTGATTTTCTCGAAGCATCTGGATCTCTTTCAGCAACACATTGTTCGTGTTCACTAAGTCTCCAACTATCTCCTTCAGCTTGTGCACTTGATCCCAAACGACGTCAACGGTCTCGACCCTCTTCCATGGTCTCTAATCTTCTTCATCTACTTCAATTCTGGCTTTTCCTTTATTATTTTGTCCTTCAGGGATGGGTTCAGGGGCTTTGAAAGGGATTTGGGTCACTTTAGCAGATTTTGGACAATGAATTTGGAAACCTCTCTCGGTATGCTCAAAAAGTAGCACTACCATAGTAATCCTTGTAAACCAAATGGTATTCGGGTTAAGGATTCTTATGGGCAACTCCTCGGACACAGCCTTTTCTATCACAAACAATTCAGTCAACATTCTACAATGAGGGAAATTTATCCCTTGACCTAAGACATGGCATTCCTACAAATTTTGCATAATAATGTATGCTAGAGACACAGTTGGGTATTCAGTCATTAATGCGTGAACAAAGAGAATTTCTTGTGGTCTCACGTATGTGGTGTATTGGTGACGCAGAAGTATGTTAATGATAACAAGCTTCCACATAACTTTGGCTAATGTGCATGACTCGGAAATATCAGTCTTAAAATAATAAACTCTAATTTGACCAAATCGACCGATAAAATCTCGGGCAAGTGTACCCGATTGTATAGCAATAAACTGGTAAGACCAGGATCGTCTCCACAGGGAACGAAAAATCCAATTTATACTAATTAGAATTACTCTAACAAAAATAAAATGGACAAAACTGCAAACGAGTAAGAAAAAGGGGGTTTTGTTTTTAGATTTTTTGATACCGTTGACACGGCAAAGTAAATAAATTTACTCAAACTAAAATGACAATTAATAGTAAATAACGAAAATTTAAAATGACTGCGAAGTAACTTACTATGAGAATAGAATCAAATAACTAAAATGAATTTATTATTGAATCACTCCCCCTAGATTTGGTTCGTTCCAAAAGTGAAATTGATTGATAGACTATCTAAGAAATTTCTAGCTAACATAGACCATCAACCCTATTAATCCGATTATAACCTAATCTATTCAAAACACGCTAACTCTCGATATTGGTGAATTGAACTCATACTTTTATCTTGGTTATTAGAGAAGCAGTTTCAACTATCATAATTTCAGAATAATTGTTTACCCTAACTGCATGCAACCGTCATAATTTCAGAACAAGCAAACAATAAGATAAAACTAATTACCCGTGTAAATCATAATTTCAAAACATGACACAATGTAATAGTAAACTACTCAATAATTACTAAGATAAATATTCAAGGTTCACGGCTAGGCATAAACAAAACTCAATCAATAATAAAAATGAAACCTAAATCTAGGGTTCGTTCATCAATGACAAATACAATAAACTTAGCGCATAATTAAATTAATAACTAACAATAATAAAATAACGAGAAAAGTAAACATAATTATAAAAATTCAATTGTTCGTTACAGTTACCTCTTGCGTACCAACCAATTTAAGAGAAAAGAAAACAAAAGAAAATCAACAATTGAATTGTTGTTTTCTGTTTCCACTGCGCCACCTTAAAAGAAAAAAAAATAATATGTAGCAATTAAAAGCTTGAATGTTATTTCTTGTTCTTCTGTTTGCGCCGCCGGCAGATGAAAAAAAAAAACCAAACCAAAAATTAAAATCTTGTTTCTTTGTTAATTCCTTCTTGTCGCCACCCACAGCAAAAGACAAAATACCAATATATATGAATCTTCAATGTTGTTCTGCCTTTTTTTTTTTTTTTTTGCTGCGCCACCAACCACAAGAGAATTATATCCCTTAATTTTTTTTTCAATCCTTTTTTTCTTCCTTCGTGCGGCTTATTATAAAAATAAAATTCTCCAAAACCCTAATGGACTAATTAAATAAAGTATGGACTTTGGCCCGTTGGGTATTAGATTGGGAGAGGCTCAAATCTTGAACTTTCTTTGGACCTGCTTGCATGCTCTCATATTTTTCACTTTAAGCCCACATAGTCATCGTATTTTCTTGTCTTGTACCCAATTAAACCTGCAAATAAAAAATGACAAGTAAATGAACTTTTAGTACCAAAACTTATATATTTAAACGCATAAAAAGAATGATATTGCTGAATAAATGTATGAATAAATAAGATAATATCATAACTTCCCACACGTAAACTTTGCTTGTCCTCAAGAAAATTATCTCAAAAGAAACACATTAAACAAGCATACACAACTCAGACGCATACGAAGCTCAAACAGTTAAAAAGGTCGCCTGCAAAAATAACTCAACTTCACAAACATTGGATAACTTATATTCATGCACATGCTTGTGTACCGATCCGCTCTAACTTTTCACTGACTCCAACGGAATTCAAAAATCACTTGACTAAACCCATCTGACCTACAAATCACTCATCCTTGCATGCTTTATTAAACTTTTCCCTTAAAACTTTTCTGACTCAAGGCTTATTGATGATTTCTCAACTCTTTTTTTTTTTTTTTTTGTTTTTTTTTGTTGGATTCGAGAAACCAATGACTTTTAATGGATCCCATGTAACGAACTTTGTACTTGACCGATCCCAAACCAGACGGTTTTAGGTGATCAGATGTAGAACATCCCTCAAAGTTTACTCGTTCGAGAACCGAAGGCCGCATTTAGTTACTTGATCACTTTTTTTTAAATCAATCTCAACCTCTTTTGTTAGAATTCAGCTGTTTGTAATTTAAGATGGTATCTCAGGATACCAACGCGCTGGCAATAAATTAGGGCTTAACATAACATGCAAGACTTTTTGAAATTCCCAGGACATTAGAGCTCATAGTGATCAAGTAAATAGTTAAAAATCAGCAAAAGGCCACAAACATTGCAACATGAAAGCTAAGCTAACCCATGATGTTAAAGATAAGCGTTTTTCACGGACAGACTCTCAATTATTTAACCATCACTATGCGAATGAAGTGTATGAACTTGCTAAAATAAAATAAATTAAAGTGCATAGAGATGGTATACTAACAGGACAAACAATGGTTAAAGTATTTAACCCCCTAAATTTCCCACACTTAAACTTTGCTTTGTCCCCAATGCAATCACAGATAGAGCACAGATATATGGAATTAACAAGAAGAATAAAGGAACAGTATTCCCTTGGGGCTAGCAGTAATAACATGAGACAGCAGCGGTAGACGTCAAATCACAACAGCAAGCATCTATAACTGAAAAAGCACACATGACAAAGAAAAGCATAAAACATGAAAAAAGAGAAGCAACACACATTAGACTAAACAAACAAGTAAGTAAGATAATGCAAGACAAAAATAACTAAAGTAGAACTTAAAGAAACAGAGATTCGGGCAGCCTCCCGAGAGCGCCTTGTTTATTTTCGAGTCTTGAGCTCGACTCGCCCTTAAAACTGATTATTTGGGAAAGGTGTCCATGACCTCCTCTTGTTCGGGTCCTTCTGCCTCATTGTATAACTTCAAACGATGACCATTAAGTCAGACTGGCGATCAATGAAACCACATTGGGAAGCTAATGACTGTATAAGGACCAGTCCAACACGATTTCAGCTTACCCGGAGTGAGTTTCAGACGACATTTGAATAATAGAACTTTGTTCCCTGGTCTGAACTCCTTAACAGTCTTAAGACAACTATCATGCAACACCTTTGATCTCTCCTTGTATAATCGTGAGTTATCATAGGCTTGAAGCCTCAACTCGTCTAACTCGTTCAATTGGAGAAACTGGTGTTTTCCAGCCTCATGATAATCGAGATTTGCATTTTTCAAGGCCTAGAATGCCTTGTGCTCAATTTCAAGAGGGAGATGGGATGCTTTGCCATAAACCATTCAAAACGGTGTCGTGCCAGTAGGATTTTTGTAGGCAGTACGGAATGCCCACAACGCATCTTCAACCTTGTCGGACCACAATTTGGGGTTAAAGCCAATAGTGCGCTTGAGAATACGTTTAAGTCCTATATTCGTGTTCTCGACTTGCCCACTCGTTTGCGGTGATATGGCGTCGAGAACCTGTGATTCACTCCATAGCGTTTCAGGACCTTCTCCAACTGCTGATTACAGAAATGTGATCCGCGATCACTAATCAGCGCCTTAGGACAACCGAATCGAGAGAATACGCTTTTAAGAAAATTCACAACTACTCAGGCATCATTGGTTGGGAGGGCCTTTGCCTCAGCCCATTTTGAAAGATAATATACAGCCACGAGTATGTATATGTTGTTACGGGATGTAGGGAAAGGACCCATGAAGTCGATGCCCCATACATCAAAGATCTCGCAAATCTGAATTCCTTGTTGGGGCATCTCATCACTTCTTGAGATATTGCCTGCATGCTGACAAGCATCACAGGTCTTGGCCATGGAATGAGCATCTTTGAAGAGACTGGGCCAATAGAAACTACAATCTAAGACCTTTTTCGTAGTGTAGTTTTGCCCAAAGTGTCCTCCGGTCGGTCCTTGGTGACATTTATTCAAGATTTGTCTGGCATCAGTACTAGACACGCAACGGCACATCACATAGTCGGCACGTAAACGGAAGAGATAAGGTGGATACCAACCATAGAACTTGGAATTACTCAAAAGCTTTCGCTTCTGCTGGTATGTCAACCCTTTTTCTATGATACATGCTGCAAAGTAGTTTTCTATGCTTGCAAACCATTGGTCATTGTCCTCACCGGACTCGATCATCTGTAAGAACTTATCAGGAAATGTGCCCTTGATGGTAGACTCCTTAAGCTCCTCGAGATTTGGGTTCTCGAGTCAAGAGAGATGATTAGCAGCTAGGTTTTATGCCCCCTTTTTGTCGCAGATCTCAATGTCGAATTCCTGTAAGAGTAGGATCCAACGAATTAGTCTCGGCTTTGCATATTGCTTGGCAAATAGATATTTGAAGGTAGAATGGTCAGTATAGACAATGGTCTTCGAAAGCACCATGTACTGACCAAACTTATCGAATGCAAAAAGTACCGCTAGGAGTTCTTTCTCAGTGGTAGTGTAATGTCCCTGGGTTGCGGTCAGAGTGTGACTCGCATAGTAGATAGGCTGAAAATGATTATTCTTTCTTTGGCCTAGGATAGCTCCAAGCGCGTAATCGCTAGTATCACACATGAGCTCGAATGGTGAGGACCAATCTAGTGGTATCATGATTGGCGCATATGTCTGATGATGCTTCAAAAGATCATGTGCCTTCACACACTCGGATGAGAATACAAATGGCACGTCCTTCTCGGGAGGCTGGGTGAGAGGCCGGGCGTTCTAAAAAAAATCTTTGATAAAGCGCCTATAGAACCCGGCATGACCCAAAAAACTACGAACCGCTTTGACATTTGTGGGCCGAGGGAGTTTGGAAATCACGTCAACCTTGGATTTATCGACCTCCATTCCCACACTTGAGATTTTATGGCTGAGAACTATGCCTTCTCGGACCATAAAGTGGCATTTCTCCCAATTCAGCAAGAGGTGAGACTCCTCGCATCTAGTCAACATACGCTCAAGGTTCAAGAGAAATGAATCGAAGGAATTGCCGAATACTGAAAAATCGTCCATGAAAACCTCCATGCAATCCTAGATCATGTCACTGAAGATGGCTGTCATACAATGCTGGAAAGTGGCAGGAGCGTTGCAGAGACCAAAAGGCATCCGCCTATAAGAAAAAGTCCCGAAAGGACAGGTGAAAGTGGTCTTCTTCTGATCCTTTGGGTAGATAGGAATCTGAAAGTAGCCAGAGAAACCATCAACGAAGCAGTAGAACTCATTCCCTGCTAGTCTCTCTAACATCTGTTCAATGAAGGGAAGAAGAAAGTCGTCTTTTCTTGTTCTTCTGTTTGCGCCGCCGGCAGAAGAAAAAAAAACCAAACCAAAAATTAAAATCTAGTTTCTTTGTTAATTCCTTCTTGTCGCCACCATCAGCAAAAGACAACAAACCAATATATATGAATCTTCAATGTTGTTCTGCTTTTCTTTTTTTTTTATGCGCCACCAACCACAAGAGAATTATATCCCTTAATTATTTGTTCAATCCCTTTTTTTCTTCCTTCCTGTGGCTTATTGTAAAAATAAAATTCTCCAAAACCCTAATGGACTAATAAAATAAAGTATGGACTTTGGCCCGTTGGGTATTAGACTTGGAGAGACTCAAATCTTTAACTTTATTTGGACCTGCTTGCATGCTCTCATATTTTTCACTTTAAGCCCACATAATCATCTTATTTTCTTGTCTTTTACCCAATTAAACCTGCAAATAAAAAATGACAAGTAAATGAACTTTTAGTACCAAAACTTATATGTTTAAGCGCATAAAAAGAATGATATTGCTAAATAAATGTATGAAACAAGCAAATAATAAACAAACAAAATTAAATCTTTTATAATATTTAACTTAAAATAAAAACATCACACTTTAAAAATAAAGTACCATTACAATCCAAATAAAAGAAATAACCAAACCAACAAACCAACCACATCAGAATTTAATCAAACCATACTTAATGTTTATCACGCATAATTAAACCATCATACTCAAATAATAATAATGTGCGACAATCTCTTACAGTTCGCCGACAGTGATCTGAAGATTGGTGAGCCAGTCTGAGTGCGTTTGAAACAGTTGATCATTCTTCTTTTGATTTTCCCGAAGCATATGGATCTCTTTCAGCAACACATTGTTCATGTTCACTAAGTCTCCAACTATCTCCTTCAGCTTGTGCACTTGATCTCAAACGACATCAACGATCTCCTTCAGCTTGTTGTACGTGAGTACAGACCTGTCACCGTTATATTGACTTACACTAGCAAGATATGTCACTTTATTATATGTGAGTACAGACCTGTCACCGCTGTCTTGCTAATATAAGAGGAACTCTAAGACAAACTAAGACACTTTGTTGTATGTAAATACAGAACTGTGTCCGCCATTTGCATTTTAAAGATAATTTGCAAATACCAAAAAGTCATATTCATTATGTGTATGCCTTTATCATAGAAGTATGTCTGAGTATGAGACACGTAAGGTAGTTTCTTGATAAATAAAAGGCCAAAGGAAAATCCTAAGTGTTGAGTGTTTAAATGGATAAACATACCGACAATTGACTTGGTGTGTATGTTACGACAAACAACCAAAGGAATAAAAAAATTCCTAAGTGTGAAAGTGCAATACTGAAAGTGCGTTTGACACCGCTATCTAATTTAACCTTCTTTGACTATCTCGTAAAAATATTCAGTTAGTGTGTTTTTATCTTCAAATTTCTGCAATTTAATTTTACTTTATTTCATTTAATTTTAATTTATTTTAGGTTAGTTCATTTTATCTTTAATATATAGGATCGAGGTCGGATTACTAGGATGCATTCTAGTTGGAAAAATAAAATTTGTGTGATAATCAGTTGCTAAAAGTGAAGGGTTCCGAGATAAGTTGAAAAAGTTGAAAACTGTTCAAAGTTTTTCAAAACTTACAATTTTGTGACTGTTTAACGAAGATAACGACTGTTTCTCTCGAACTTAATTCTAGTGTTTGGTTTACCTTCCAAACCATCAAAGAATGTAAGTAATGAGAGTTTCATTGCATTTTTATTGTTGAATAATGGATTTTGATGTCCGGCTAACATATTATGACTTTGTTTCATGTGTTGATTAAGTCTATACAATGTTAGAATTGGAGTTTTCACAGAATTACAGATTCTTCAGCTGACAAAGGCGATTCGTAAACTTCAACATATTAATGCCCTGTTGGATCAGACAGTGACTGATCAGTAGCAGCAGATTGCAAATCTTGAGGCTATACTGGAGGAGTTGTTGAAAAATCGTCCATCTCAAGGGGATAAATTGTAGAGAAATCAAATAAGATGGCCCGAACAGGGAGCTGACAGAACTTTCAAGACAACAATTTTCTCAGCTTGCTGATCCTTAGGGGGAGTCGGTGTTCATAGCCGCTTACAAGGGAAAAGACAAGGATTCAGAGGCGACAAAAGTAACTGAATATAAGGTCTGGTTGGAGCAATATCAGGGTTGGATGAAGAAGAAATGAGGTTCGTCTTTGAAGATGAGTTAGAACATGAGGATCTTGAGGAATGAGCTTTTACTCCTAAAGATATACCTGATTACAAGTCACTCGATGAAGGTGTTATGAATGAAGATCAGAATATTGATCTAGAGATGTTGAAATCTGCACTAAATGATGAATCAGATTCTGAAGTGTGAAGTGAATGATTTAGCTTGGAAGGACCTTATAAATCTAGGAAGACGATTCTTATGCTGAGGTGTTTGCAAAAACTATCAGAAGGAAGGGTCATTCTGGAAGATTTGAAAGGTTAATCCAAGAGTTGGTAGAAGAGTTATACTTCAAATAAGAATAAATCCTCTGACTGGTAGGACATGGACTAAGTTAGTCTACAAACCGGTGAGGACAGTGAAACTGGAAAGGCAGTCATGGAGAACAAAGAAGAAAAGATGATTTTGAGAGTCTACGATCCCTTGCTCCTTGTCAATCTATCTATAGATGACCTGCATAGACTTCATGATCAGGGAATTTCTTTTGATGAGAATTTGAGATATGAAGGCAGGAAATATCAGAAAAAGTTGTCAAAGTGTGTGTTGAGCAGGGACTCCATGCAGGTAGTAACTTAAATAAGCCTAGTTCTATAGAGTAATGAATATCTACTAGAAGCTATCGTCAAGGGGGAGTCTGTTGATACACCCGATGTGACAACAGCTGTCTAGTTTCGGTATTCATAGTCTCTGAATCTGATAGTCTATTGCGATCAATGAACAACAACTAGAAGCTATCGTCAAGGGGGAAACTGTTGGTACATCCGGTGTGACGACAACAGTCTAGTTTTTTTATTGATATCATGATTGTGTATGATATCTTCATTTACATGTTAAGTTCTAGACTATCATGTTAAGTTCTAGAAGGTGCAAATAAGTTCTAGGATAAGTTCTAAGGATAAGTTCTAGGAATAAGTTCCATGAATAAGTTCTAGGAATAAGTTCTAGGAATATGTTCTGAGGATAAGTTCCAGGAATAAGTTCTAGGTGAGAATAAGTTCTAGGTGAGAATAAGTTCAAGGTGAAAATAAGTTCTAGGTGAGAATAAGTTCTATGTGAAAATAAGTGCTAGGTAAAGATAAGTTCTAACAGGTGAAGATATGTTCTAACAAGATAAGTTCGTGAGGAGCGTCTACACGAACTTATCAGCTTTATATTGAACTTATCATTGTGAATTCATAAATCTTTGATGGCTCAGAGGTTCTGTCGAACTTGAGAGCAAGCATAAGATCCAGGTGAAGTGACTTTTGCGAAATTGATTTTCAGAGCTTGTATTCGTGCACGTACTAGCTAGAATTGATTTCAGCGAGTATATTGGGAGAAATACACTGTGTCGGGTCGTTCGTTGTATCGACTATCATAGTGTTTGTCTCCGGTTTCCGTGCGTGATCGATCCGTTAAGCCACTAACAAGGATTCCGCACTCGTTGGACGGCGTCGCATCAAGATTAGATCTGCGGCAATGGTAACCTTACAGTGCATACACAAAGTGGGACTGATTACTTTTAAATCAGCTATAGTCCACCCTACTGCTGCTTTATATTTGACTAATAGTTGAAGCAGAGCTTTCTCTTGTTCTTCAGTCAAATCTAATGAAATTATGATAGGCAAAGTGTCATTCTGACTTAGAAAAGCATATTTTAAATGCGATGGCAGCTCCTTAAATTCTAGAACAGGTGGTTGCTCTATTGAAGGTTTGGCTGACTGAGGTAAATCAGTAGGTAATTTTTCGGTCCTATGGGTCCATGGTGGTTGTTTCGACTCTAATGCGGATTCCATGACTACTTCTAGCTTATCACACTCAGTAGGATTTAATTTGGCTAACTCATTTTCAGCAAAGAATAACTTAGTAGTATCTTTGGTGTTGATTAACAAACTATGCTGCTGCGCAAGTTTGTCCACCACGTCTATAAGATTACATTTTGAATCAATAGTAGAGACACTTGAAGCATTAAACACATTCTTTCTTAATTTCTTATTACCAAAGGCAATATTTACTGCTCCTGTCCGACAATTAATTTGTGCATTAATAGTGGCTAAGAAAGGTCTGCCTAGGATAATAGCCGGTTGATTATCTCCTATTGAACTTTCTGTGTCCAATACTAGGAAATAAACTGGATAGTAAAAATCTTCAACTTTTACTATGACATATGATAAAATACCCCTTGGGCACTTGGTTGACCGATCTGCCAGCTGTAAGATGATATCAGTCGTCTGTAACTGGCCTAGATCATGTTTGTCAAACAAATTTCCAGGAAATATATTAACACTAGCTCCAAGATCAAGCAGTGCCTTTTTAATCTGCACATTGCCTATTGTCACTGGAATCAATGGTGATCCAGGATCTTTCAGCTTAGGAGGTAGAGAACTAAAAACTACTACACTCAACTATTCAGTTAATTTGATCTGCTTTGGGATCGAGAACTTATACTTTCTTTTCTGAGTGCAGAGATCTTTCAAAAATTTGGCATAATATGGAACCTATTGAATGGCCTTGATCAGAGGAATATTGATTTTAACTTGATTGAATAAGTCCCTTCCTCTGGTTGTCGGCCTCTTTTGCCATATGGAGAAGATTTTGGGTTTTCTAAAGCAGCCGGATAAGGAGGAGGAATTGAAGTGTCCTTATTTTTATCCGCCTCCCCAACTTTGGGAATTGGAATATCTACTTTAATTGACTCTTGAGAATAGACTTTTTTAGGACTCTCCTTCTTTGGATCCTCTGTCTCCTCATACACGACTTCAGTGTCAGTATCTTCTTTTGCCTCTTTCTCTTTAGGCATCTCAACTTTATTGTCTACCCCTCTTCCACTCCTTAATGTGGTTATCTTAGAAACTTCATTAATTTCGTTTATCTCATGTTTCTTATCTTTGTTATGATGAGCATGTGAAGGATTGGGAACATTATTGCTAGGAAGCTTCCCCTCCTCACGCCGACTAAGCGATTCTGCTATTTGACCCATCTGGCGAGTTAACATCTCCATAGTCTTAGTACTGATAGCTGATTGTTATTTCATAAATTCAGCAAACTCAGAAAATTGCGAAGAAGTCATATTTGTTTCCACATGGAATTATGGTTGATCACGATGATTTGACTTGTAATATCGCTCATCCTTAGCTGCTGAAGTTGAACCATATTGATATTCTCTATTTGGTGGTTCATATCTCGGTTTAGATTGATGATCGGTAGGCTGATCATTCTTCCATCGAAAGTTGGGATTTTTTCTCCACCCTGGATGGTAGGTTTCCGAAAATGGATTATCCCTCTCTCGATGAGCTCTGAATCCATAAACTTCATTAGCGAATTCCTCAGTGGATTGCACTTGAGGACATGCGTCGAAATGATGCGATGGATCGCCGCATGTAACACAGTTAATTGATGCACTAGGGGTTTGAAAGACCCTTCATCATCTGATCCATTTTCTTGCCTGGTTCTGAAATCTCACTTTTAACCTCACGTTTCCAGGCATTATCTATGCCCATAACTTGAACTCCTATGCTATTTTCAGAACTAGCTTGGACTTTAAGACCTTTACCGAGTTGACTAAGCAACTCCCAAGCTTCGTTGTCTTCTTTACCTAAAAATGTGCCTCTTGTGGTAGCTATAATCATATTACGACTCTCTTGACTCACACCATCAAAGAATGTTCTGAAAAGCATCCATTTGGGTACCTCGTGGTGTGGAGAAGCTCTCAATAATTCGTTCATACGATCGAATGCTTCGTAGAATTGTTCGCCCGGTTTTTGTTTAAATCCAGTGATTTCCTTTCTTTTCTCGGTTGTTTTACTAATCGGATAATATTCATTAATGAATTATCGTTTCATTTGATCCCATGTTGTAATGCTATTGGTTGGTAAGGATACGAACCAATTCTTCGCTTTCTCTTTTAATGAGAAAGGAAATAATCGAAGTTTTAAACCATCGGTGGTTATACCTCGAATATGGTTGGCTTTACAAATAGCTGTGAACTCAGCTAGATGTTCGTAGGGTTCCTCGCTTGGCATCCCTTGAAAGATCGGAAGAATTAGGAATAATTGAGGACGAACTTTGGGGTCGTTCTCGTTATCGGGATAACGAATTGGAGACAGGTTGGGCACATCACCTGGGTGGTAATGTCACTCAATCGTACGCCTCGATAGAGCACTCATTGCGGCTATAAGCTCGGGTTCTTCTTGATCACGATTTCGCGGCGAAATCGGAGGGCTTTCTAAATTAGGAATCTCTGAATTGGGAATTTCTAAATTAGGAATTTCTTCCTCTTGTGCGTTTGAATTCTCCGTGATTAATTGTTGATTTTGAATCCTAACAGTCTTTCGGTTCGATCTCGCTAATTTTTCGATCTCAGGTTCGAATTGAAGCGGCAATCCTCTAGCCGATCGACGTGTGTGCCTACACTAAATAAAATACTAAAATTAAATACTTAATTAAACTAATTATATTTTTGGTGGTAAAGCAGAGGACTACAATTACCATTTTAAATTTTTAAAATTTTATGTTTGATTTTTAATAATAATAAACTAAAGACTAAAAATAATCAAACAAAGGAACTTAAACTTAAAAACTTAAAACTAAGGACAAAGACTAACTTTAAACCTTAACTATCGTTACACTCCCAAGTAACGGCGCCAAAATTCTGACGGGCCGTCGTTGTGACCCGCAGAAATAGTCCTTAAATCCACTATTTAGCTTACAGAAGTAAGGGTCGAATCCACAAGGAGTGTGGTTGTAATTAGGGTTAGGCAATTAGCCTTATAAGTTTTATTGATAGCACCGTAAATTGTGAATTTGTGGATTTGAATGATTTGTTTAGATTAATGATTTGTTATCGCTTTGTAACTAAAATTAATGGCAGATAACTAGCGTAGTAAATAAACAATCAAGAGACGAATAACCATTCACGGGATCACCACGGCATAAGTATTACTCACTATAATTTCATGCAATAATCACATAGACATAATTAATTGCGCGACTAAATTACTCAAACACGTTTTAACCAATAAATCTCGGCATAGCGTATGAAATATTCATTACTCGTCTTAATCCCTAAGTTAATGGACTCGGCACAAATAATAATACCACGATCATCTATCTTGCTTTTACCAATCAAAACATATAATAATAATCATAGTTGAATGCTTATCATTTGCATACAAATAATAGATCTCACTCAATACAAATACATCAAAGTATGAGAAATTAAAGTAGAGTAAACTTAGCCGTAGATCCTTCGCTAACGGCTAATGGGATTAGCCGCTCATCGTATGCTCTCCAACAATGTAGATCTGAGTCATTGCGTAGCTTGCGAATCACCGTCTTTGTTCTTGTATCGTGATCCGGCAGGGCTTCGGCACACTTTCACACACGTCGGGACTCCTCTCCAAGGCTAACCTTGACCTCTATTTATAGAGAGGTCGAGATTAGGGTTTAACAAGATGTAAAACGCGTTTTGCGCCGCTCTAGCGCAGGCCAGGCGCAGGCCTGCTCCCGTCCCCCCCCCCCCCCCCTGCGCCCAGATGCGGCTAGGGTTTTGCTAGCATGCGCTGGAATGTATTTGGACAGCTGGAATTCTTCTATTGTGGAGCGCAGGGTGGCGCAGGCCTGCGCCCCCTTCGGCTCGGTTTGCTCTGAATTTCCTCGAGATGCTTTCTTTTATTATCTTGGCCCTGAAACACAAACTTGGAGTAATCGTATGGATTTTACGAAGTATCGGTGCTTAAAATGATCATTAAACGACTCTGAAACCATATAAATTATAGACTCATCATTGTACTTCCTCAACATCATTTGATTATACTCCGCATGCTCCCCCTTGTAACGATCGTGAAGTTCCATGAGGAGCCTTAGGCCGTAATTGGCTGGGTTCTTCATAAAAACAACTCTAAATCAATCTTTTAGGAATGACTTACAAAGATCATGAAACGCATTTTGGAAAGATATGTCTTTAAGCCCCTGGTGTGGCCTCGGTGCACATCAGCCTGGTTGACATGTAAGAGATAGTAAACTTTTTGGTGGTGAGCGTCAACCAGCTGTTGTTTTTCTTGGGGGATAGATCTGGTACGTTTCATCTTGTGAACCAGTACACCCAACTGGCTTTAGATTCTTGATATGTACCCTTGGGCTCAGGTGCACTGGTTTGGAAACAGTCTACCGTTGTGGTTTGGACTGGAGTGGGAGTGGGTTGTTGGACTGGTGGGAGTGGATGGATCGGTGTTCTGATTTTCAGTGAATTTAGGTTAGGGATCGGGGTTGAGGAGATTTCTGGTTCGGTATCTGGCTCAGACTTAGATAGAAAGTTGTAATTAGTTTGTAATAAGATTTAATTATTTCTTTTCCATGTAAATGCCTTTTATTTCTATGTAATTTTCTCTTTTGATAGAAAGTTGAGGGGTAGTTTGTGTAAACCCCTCAACCTTAGGACCTAGGTATAAAAGCATGTGCCTAGGGTTTCGTAATGTAACCTTTTCACTTTAGAATATTCAAAGCAAGTGCAGCTGCACATGTGCATGTTGACATTGATAGAGTTTCTTATTCTATTTGTTCTTTTGCGTGAATCAGCCGCATAATCATAGAAAAATCATTGTGAGTGCTTATTGTTTGTTTGGGACCACTACAACAATTGGTATTAGAGCCTTTTGTATTTCAACTGATTTTTAACCAGATCTGAGAAGTTTTCTTGCTTCTGTCGCCGTTCATCGAGAAAAACCCACGGTTCTTAAAATCCTCCTTGATCTTCTGTTTTTACTTGTTTACTCCTTCATTGTGATCGATATCTGGTCTTGTATTTATTTCGAGCATTTTCGTTCAATTTATACATGATTTAGGGGTTTATTTTTCTTAACATAGGTCTGCACTGTTCTTCGTCATTTTCAGCCTATTTTGCTGAAAAAAATCATCGATTTAGTTGTTTATTGGTGCATGTTGTTTACAAAACTTGTTTCCAAAAACATTTCGAGCACTTTGGTACCAATTTTTGGTTCTAAAACACACATTTAGTCAAAATATGGGTTTGTGTTCTTCAACTGATACAGTTTTATTGAAAATAATTATTTTAAGTGGAAACTTCGGGTCCCTACTTCGGATGACAAACCCTCGGTTCCCATCTAAATTTCGGATCCACAACCGAACTTCGGGTGCTACTTCATCTGAACTTCGGTTACCCCAACCAAAACTAGGACACTCCACATTCACTTGTCCTATCCCACTTATTTTTAATTCCCACTTATTTTGTCTCACAACCAATGTTTGGTTCTTTCAAATCCGAACTTCTACTCATCTACTTCTAATATTTTAAACATCTCTGGGTTCATCAATCGAACTTCGGGTTCCTCCATCCGATGTTGGCATCCTCCAAGGAACTTGGCATCACCCAACATCTGAAGTTCCATCCAATATTCATCATCTTAACATTTCTCTGTGTCATCAGAAATTCAGATTAGCACCCGAACTTCGGTTCATCCACATCCGAACGTCGGTTCCACCAATTAAAATTCAGTTTCCACTTCCAAAGATAAATTTTCTTTCACAGCACGCACCACCTTTCATTCATCATGTCTAGAGAGGCTCTAGTCTTAGGTTCAGAGAACGGACCACATGTTCTCTTTCCTGATGAATACCATCAATGGAAGAAAGGGTTCCATAAATTTGTGAGTATGCAACCTATGGGGCATCTCATGATTTAGTCCATCACCGAAGGACCAGTTATTTTCTACTCGGACATTCCTGTTGTTTCAACTGCTGTTCCTCCTATCCTTGCATCAAAACAACAACGGGGTCCTCAGGATGGAAAAGAGAGAGAAACACAGGCAGCTGATCCAAAGCATAACAATTGCTATATCAGTCTTTACCCACTAACATCATTGTAAGTGTTGACAATAAGATTTGAACGACCAGGCCAAAATTTAGGAAACTGTGGTCAAATTCTCTAAGTTCAGGGCCAAGGATGGAGAATCCCTACATGGCACATTCACTCGATTGTGCACCGTGTTGAATGAACTAGACAAGCTACATATCATCAACGATCAGGATGACATCAATATATAGCATCTGTATTTTCTGGCTCCAAACTGGGTTATTGCATGTCGGGCAGTTAAGAGAGGTCTGGAAATCAGCAACACATCCATAAGTGTCTTGTTCAATGAGCTAAGGACATATCAGAGCGATGTGGATGCCCATAAACAGAAGGCCAACTTTATGGCTTCTCTGTTACTGAATGTGAACCAAACTTCCAAAGCCAACGATTCCCTAGCACTACTATCCAACAAGCCAACTGTCCCTGAGCCACTTCCAACTGCACCACTTACACACTTCTACAACCTAGCTGGTTTCTCCTCCCAATATCCATAATATGCCCTACCTCAGATTACTTCCTATGGAGCACCCTTAGACGCAGAGGAAGCTAATATTCATGAACAAATGGCCTTGTTGTCGAATCGTCTTCAACAAAAATGATTCTACTACAACAAGACCAACAATTAGCTATGGTATGATACGGGCCGAAGGAGGTATCCAGATGAGAGGAGGGATGACAGAAGAAAGGAGTGAGACGATTGGAGCAGAGTTAATAGAGACGAACGGAGGTATGACGATCAGAGGGAAAGAAGAGATGAGAGAAGAGAAGAGAGACGTGACGAGAGACGTGACTATTGAGATGATCGCCGTTATGAATGGAGTGATGATAGAAGGGATGATGACATGCAGGAGAGTCGCCAATGTGAGGACAGTCGGGACTCCCCCCGAGCGGACAAGAGGCTGAAACGTAGAGATGAACAGCCAAGGGTTGATGAACCCAAGACTTCTGACGACTGTGGATGTTATAAATATGGTAATTCTGGTCATTTCGCTCGTGAATACAAAAATCAATACGAGCATGACTTGGGTTACTATAAATGCAAGGCCACGGTGATGAAGAAGCGGGCTGATGCAATAGCCCTCGTAGCCTAGGAAGATTACTGGGTTGACGAGGAGTCTGGTGATCAAGATTATAGAGGTCGTAACTGTTACATGGCTGAACGGATAGGGTCGACTGATATTGTTGTAACCTCCGACTCCAAATCAGACAAGTCTATAGAGGGGGAGATCATCAACGAAACTACAGCCTGTCTGATAGCTAAACCTGAGAACTCGGAATGTTCCACATCAGCCTCCGAGACCAATGAGGTACATTCTCTTTACTTTAATCAATCTTTAAATGCTAAATTTGTAAAGAATGAATGTAAATGGCATACACAACTGCTTGATTTAGAAGCAAAACCGTTATTGATGAATTCTTAAAACGGAGACAAACAACCCAAACTATTCATCTAAATCAACCAAAAGAAACTACGTTTTATTGTTCCGAAGAAGGAATCGGTTTTAAAAATCATACATTTTTGAAAAAGGCTCAATCGGTTTTACCAATGCTATTTGATAGAAGATAAATGGGACACGGGTTTCAGGCCTTCTTTCACCACTCATCTGAAGAATTCCTGGCCCAAGAAGAGGAGAAGAGAAATCAAGAAGAAAACAGGAAAATTCCTTTTGCATATGAAAAGCTAAACGACAGTTATCCTTACAGAGTATCCACTCTTGAGGATGACTTCTTCTATAGCTATTCATCAACAAAAATAAAAGCTAAACCTATGAAACTGATTCCTCATCCTTATATTCCTACCACTGTTCTTCAACACAAAATCAAAGTTTTCAAAGAGGAATTAAGGATCACTCGTGAGAATGCTTCTCCCAGTCAAGAAGCTCTTGTCACAAGTGAGGAAACTTTTGAAAAACAACTTTTTGACCAAAGTATAGATAGCTCTTTACAATGAATGGTTTAACACTATCTCAGAAAAGTTAAATTCTTACATAAAAGATTCAAAAACCTCTCGTCCTGCTACTAAATACATCACTAGACAAAGATAAAATCAAAATTGAAGTCCCTTAAAACATTTCCAAAGGTGAGTGTTCAAATTCTTCAAAAACGAAGGTTTCAAAAAGGACCAAGAGTAAATCTAAGTCCTCAAAGAAACCCACTCACCATGGAACTTTCTCTAGATCTAAGTTTTCCAAACATATTGACTATTCTCATTCTATTCCTACAGATCATGTAAGAAGGGTTCCAAAAATGACTATCCAAGATTTTTCCTGTTTCTTTGTGAAGAAGGTTGTCATGCCATATGGTTTTGTTGCTAGTGATAGGTTGAATATAATTTTGAAAAACAATGAATGTTCTTTAACGAATTCGAATACTTGTTTGAAATATTCATTTTCGTAAATGTTTGCCTTATGTCATACTCGTTTTAGACGTCAAGTTACCGAGATGAATAAATATGTTTCATATCCGGAAAAACATGTTCGTAAAAAGAAAAACAAAAACAATGCATCATTGGCCCCTTTGAAATTCAAATATGTAGTCTGCCTAAGGATAAGCCAAAGGCCAATACAAAACAAGTTTTAAAAAAACACAAACCAAAGGTAACTTCACCGCCTAAGGTTTCAAAGCCAGTTAGACCTACATACAAATGGGTGCCAAAAGGGTCTGATCTGGACCACACATAACTACAACATGGGTTCCTAAATCTGTCAAATTGATATCTATATCTGGAACTCCTAACAAGAAAGGACCCATTCTTCAATGCGTACCCAAATTAGTGTGATTTGATGCAGATTGTTCTTGGTTACTTCAGATCAAGACCCGTGCCTCAACGAAATGGCTTCTAGTTAATTCAGACTAGAACCCGAACCTCTTTGAAATGGTTCCTGTCATCTTCGTACAAAAGCGATGTGTTTGGCATCTGTGCACTCAGTTCAGGACCTGTACAAATCTCGACATGTTTTCTGAACACTTCGGTTCAGAACACAGTTTGCATGTCATTTCTAACATTCCCGTTGTGGATACCTCCCCTTACGGGGCAGTACTCAAAGTCTAGGTCCCACAAATTGCAATACGATATCAATCAAACTAAGACAGAGTAATTAAGTTGCGAAATTTCAAATTACTATACAAAATATTAGGATAAGTTTAATACAGTTTTAAGTACAAGTTACAGATTTCAAATTAAACTTATAAAGGGTACAAACTAGTCTAATTCATTTCATCATGCAATCAAATCAAATCTACCAAGACCACCACAATCATCATCTTCAATGTTGTACCAAAAGGGTGTTGTAGTAGTGGCCTATGAAAACTTCAGCTCCATCTTGTAAGACCTAAGAACTAGGTCCAGCAGGTGTCTTTCCCTTATCTTTTCCTGTAAAAAGGTTAAACAACAACTATAAGCAATGCTTAGTGAGATTAAAGATTTCCAGATTACATGCATTTCAAGCGGATCATGGGTCTAGCGTGATATGTCTTGACTGCCGCTATAGCCACTCATGATTGAGACATAGTAGTCATAGAATAGGATGATGTCCAGGCCACGCTCACGCTTTTAGTGAAAGCTATCCACTTATGCTGGGCTAGCTACCAGCAGTCATCGTGGGGGGAGCATCTGAATAATCAATACCAAGTTCAATAAAACTGGTGACATAGCTAGGTCTAGAACAATAGACCGACAATGCTAATCATGCTAAGCTGAATCAATATGTCCAAGATGCGAGCAATAAATGAAAACATAAATAATCAAGGTCATGATAGCAATAAACTCATAACAATATTTTAAACGAACTATAAGTACAATGTCATGCAGAATGATATGTCAAATAGCTATCATGATCCACAGGGCATCACCGAACCATGGTGAGCACAGGTCACAATCCAGCTGAGCATGTAGGAATGTCAAAATAAACTATCATCAACAATATGTCTCAACTGGAATCTAGCATGTAAAACTGAATATCTATAACTCACAGGTTCTGTTGTGTTATCAAGCAGATTTCTCCACCACCTGAGTTATCTCAGGATTTAAATCATTAATCTTTGTCTTTCTGGTCTCTGGCTTTGCTTTACAAATCTTTGACCCACTTTTAATATCTTTAATCTTTAACTCTTTAATCTTTGTTCAGAATTTATCTGAACCTGTGTAGAATTTGATCATAACAAGAACATTAGCTTTTAGCTTTATATATATATATATATATATATATATATATATATATATATATATATATATATATATATATATATATAAATGCTTTATTTAATATTCTCTTATCATTATAATCATGTTTCTAATTTCGTGGGTCTTATAATTGTGAAATTGAATTATAAAACATTTATTTGTTAATTTTAAAGCATGTAAAATGGATCATCCGAATTCATAAACCGGATTCGGACCATACGGATTTGGATCATCCAGCTTGGGCAACCGGATTCGGCTCAACCGGATTAGGACCATCCGAATTGGGTCATCTGGATTCGACTAATCCATGTTCGGGTCAACCTTTCATCCAAAATAGGTCCGAAATGAGCACCACATCCGAATTCGGGTCCCAACCTAATTCGGATACCATGACTTAGAAATTTCCAGATTTGTTCTTGATGTTCCACCTTTTATTCATACGGATTTTCTTTAAAATTTCATCAAACAAAATTTTATTAACATGCAACTTATAATAAAGTTATATTATCATTTTTAGGTTGTTTTTATACTATTTTCCCTATCACAAACACAATTATTTGCTCAAAGTCGTCCAAAATAGACACTTTTTGTCAAGAACACATAATTTTACAAAAATTCAGATTTCTACTTTATTTGGATGATCCAACCTACAATTTTTGTTTCTATAACTTTTAAAAGCTTCAATATATGATTATTAATTAGTCTTTCCAACATGCAAATACAAATCATGCTTCAAATCTTAAATTTCGGTTTCTCTCAAAAACCGAACATAAACTCTAAAAATTCGAAATTTAAATGAGTATTACCTTTAAATCTTGTAAATTCTTGATATGTGATGCTTGTTGTAACTTCTTATTAACTTCAAATTTTCAATTAATTGCAACTTTTATGATTTTTGATGAGGATTTGGATGAGCCGTAGGTTTGATGAGAGAGAGAGAGAGAGAGAGAGAGAGAGAGAGAGAGAGAGAGAGAGAGAGAGAGAGAGAGAGAGAGTTCAATTTTCTTTATGAGTGTTAATGAACATTTAATCTTATTGTGGGTTTTATATATTTCAACTTTGATAAATATTCTATTTAACCCCTACACTTTTGCATTTTACACCTCTTTTAATCTGATCATCTAATTAGTTTATAACATATATATTTAGCTAAATTAAATAATTTCATTACTTAATTAAATTACAATACAAATAATGTAATTAAATTACATTATTAGCTCAAAATCAAATATTACATGTTCGATTAAAGACTAGGTTGTTACAGAATGGGCTCCACCACGCACAAACTTCGTCCTCGAAGTTAGCTTTGTTCGAACAGACTTGGATATGTAGCTTTCATGACATCTCTTGATTCCCAAATCTGATGCGAACCTTTGTGGTGTTTCCACTGGACGAGCACCATCTGTATCTTTTTATTGCGAAGCGTCTTGGTCTTCGAGTCCAGAATACATTCTGGCTCCTCAACCACTCGAAGCTTTTCATCAATTTTCAGATTAACATGTGGTATCTGCACTTCTCTTTCATCTGCTAGGCTCTTTCATAGATGACTATCATGGAATACCGGATGCATTCCCGTTAGGTCTGTCGGCAATTCAAGACGATCGGATTGATTCCCTATCTTTTCAACGATCTTGAATGGACCAATAAATCTCGGAGCTACCTTGTTTCGCTTTATGAATCCGACCACATTCTTCATTGGAGATACTTTCAGCATCACCCAATCGTTAACTTCAAAACTTATTGATTTATGACTATTGTCATAATACGATTTTTGCCTGCTTTGAGCTACAAGAATATTCCTTCTGACAAGTTGGATCTTCTCAGGAGTCAACTGTAGAAGGGCAGGACCCGCTAAAGGTGATTCACCTGTTTCGCGCCAACAAGTGGGAGTTCTGTATTTTCTTCCATATAGAGCTTCAAACAGAGCCATCTTGATCATTGAATGATAACTGTTATTGTATGAGAATTCGACCAAAGGTAAATGGTCATCCCAGTTACCACCCAAATCAAGAACGCAAGCACGGAGCATATCTTCAAGCGTTAAGATAGTGCGTTCACTTTGGCCATCTGCATTAGGGTGATAAGCAGTACTTATAGAGATTCGAGTACCCATCCCTTCTTGCAGCGCTTTCCAGAATCTTGAAGTGAAACGACTATCACGATCAGAGATGATAGACTTTGGCACACCATGACGAGAAATGACTTCAGTGATGTACATCTGTGCCAATCTATCAAGAGAATATGTCTCTTTCATCGGTATAAAATGAGCCGACTTCGTTAATCGATCCACGACTACCCAAATGGAGTCGTGCTGTCTTTTTGTTTTAGGCAACTTCGTGACAAAATCTATGGTTATATGCTCCCACTTCCACTCAGGAACTGGTAGCGGTTGCATATCCCCGAAGGGATTCTGATGTTCTGCCTTAACCATTTGACAAACTCTACAGCTTTCGACGAACTGACCGATGTCTTTCTTCATTCCTAGCCACCAATAATTAGCTTTAAGATCAAAGCACATCTTTGAGCTGCCAGGATGAATAGATAACTTGGACTGATGGGTTTCTGATAGAAAAGAGTTGCGGATTGAACCATTCTTACGAATCCAGATTCGGTTTCCCTTGAGACATTGAAGTCCCAAATGATTCATAGATAAGAATTGAAGTTGCCCATTGAGATTTTCAGAACAAAGATTCTCTTCTTTTAGCGCTTCAGCTTGGGCAGATTTGATATCTTCGATAAGATCAGAAGAAAATACAACAGGAGTCAGGGCGTAGCAACACTTTTCGGGATAAACCTTTCTACTCAAAGCATTCGGGACCACATTGGCTTTGCCGGGATGATATAGGATCTCGCAATCATAGTCCTTGAAGAGCTCCAAGGACCGTCGCTGTTTCATGTTCAGATCCTTTTGAGTAAAGAGATGTTTGAGGCTTTTATGGTCAGTATACAGCTGGCACTTAGTCCCATAAAGATAGTGACGCCAGAATTTCAGTGCAAAGGTAACGGCAGCGAACAGAAGATCATGAGTTGGTGAACTTTTCTCGTAATCTTTCAATTGCCTTGAAGTGTAGGCAATGACTTTTCCCCTTTGCATGAGGACACAACCTAAGCTAGTACCAGATGCATCACTATAAATGACAAAGTCATCATTGCCTTCTGGTAGAGCTAGGATTGGAGCTTGAATAAGTTTCTGCTTCAGGGTTTCAAATGCCTCTTCTTGTTTATCAGCCCATACGAAAGGTGTATTCTTTCGTGTTAGCATCATGAGAGGCACAACAATCTTCGAGAAGTCTTTAATGAATCGCCGGTAGTAACCAGCCAATCCAAGGAAGCTTCTGATTTCGGAGGCATTGCGAGGCGTTTGCCATTTGTGAACAGCCTCGACTTTAGACGGATCAACTGAGATATCTTCGCCAGATACAACATGGCCAAGGAATTGGATCTATAAAGAAATCAAAGTAGAATTTCAAGTTTTTATTGAGACAAAGAACGCTTAAGAAATAGCTCGAGACAATATAAAGTTATACCTGTCTGAGCCAGAATTCGCATTTCGAAAATTTTGCGTAAAGTCTTTCTTTTCTCAATAACTCTAGTAGGTGACGCAGATGAACAATATGATCAGCCTCTGTTTTGGAGTAAATCAGGATGTTGTCTATGAACACGATAACTGACTTATCCAGCATTGGCCTGCACACGCGATTCATGAGATCCATGAACGCCGCTGGTGCGTTCGTTAAACCAAATGGCATTACGAGAAATTCGTAATGACAGTATCTCGTTCGAAAGGCTGTCTTCGGAATATCAGATATAGATTTCTTGTTGGCTTCAGAAACGGATTCAGACGAGACAAAGCACAAATAGGATTCGTGACCCTTAGATAAATATTTATGCGCCTTCTCAACAGAAATGAAGCAGTGAGCACCTTTTCGCTTGTCACCTTTGATTTCCAACACTCGGTCGTCTGAACTCTTGATTCTGATGATTCGGCGGTTGCAGACAATCGTAGCTTCACTAAAATCGCTAGGTGGAGTTGCAGCTGAGCTTTTCATCGTAGAACCTCCAGCTAATGACTTATATTGACCTCGGCGTCCGCTCTGACACTGATACATAAAGTGTCCACGATTCCCACATTTTGCACATCCAAGTCCTCGCTGGTGACATTCTTCACTGCTATGGCAGATCTTGCTACACACATAGCAAGTGACGTCGTCTGGATTACACAGTCCCATATGTGGTTTTCTACATCTTTTGCAGAATCGTGGTTCATTCGTTAGGGAATATAAGCCTGAGCTTTCTGAGGCGAGTTGTATTGTTGAGACTGCTGGGGTTGCTGGGATTGAGTTTTGTTGGGCTTAAAGTGTCTGCCGAATTTTGCTTCTTTGGGAGAAGGACATGTCGGGTTCGTCAATGGAGCATAGAGTTGATCGCCATACTCTAGGTATCCCCTCTCGATCTGCCCTGCAGCTTCAACCATCTCTAAGTAACTCTTATACTTCAACGTGCTCATCGGGTGTCTGTATCTCGGATTAAGCCCTCCGCGAAATCTATTCATTTTTCTTTCCTCGGTGGCTACTTGATATGATGAATAGCCACGGAGCCTCGAGAATTCATGCTCATACTCGTCAACAGTATTGGTTCCCTGAGTTAGTTGCATCAGTTGGACCTCCATTTTGTCTTGTTGGTCAACAGGACAATATTTCGCGTTAAACATTTCAAGAAACTGATCTCATTCTAAAGGCTAGATGACCTCCTCTCCATAAATGCTTCTCTGAGTCTTCCACCAAGTACGGGCAGTGCCGACGAATAAAGCAGATGCATAACTCACTTTCTTGGATTCTAAGCAATCGGAGATTCTGAAGATTTCTTCAGTGTGGCTTATCCAATCCATCGCCTAGATTGGGTTGTCTGTAGCCTCAAAGTTAAGGGCACCACTTGCTTTAAAATCTTTGAACTTACAGTCTATCGGCTGTTCAATTTGGGAATTAGGATTTGAGTTATCAGAATCAGACTCATCATTTTGAACTTGTTTTTCTTTTCTCTTATTCTTTTTATCAGCATGTCTCTTAGCTACGGCCTCATCTCTGGCCCGAAACTCATCATCAGCACGTTTCTTTTCTCTAATTCATGTCATCATGCAATCAAATCAAATCTACCAAGACCACCACAATCATCATCTTCAATGCTGTACCAAAAGGGTGTTGTAATAGTGGTCTATGAAAACTTCAGCTTGATCTTGTAAAACCTAAGAACTAGGTCCAGCAGGTGCCTTTCATTTATCTTTTCCTGTAAAAAGGTTAAACAACAACTATAAGCAATGCTTAGTGAGATTATAGAATTTCAGATTACATGCATTTCAAGCGGATCATGGGTCTAGCGTGATATGTCTTGACTGCCGCTATAGCCACTCATGATTGAGACATAGTAGTCATAGAATAGGATGATGTCCAGGCCACGCTCACGCTTTTAGTGAAAGCTATCCACTTATGCTGAGCTAGCTACCAGCGGTCATCGTGGGGGGAGCATCGTAATAATCAATACCAAGTTCAATAGAACTGGTGACATAGCTAGGTCTAGAACAATAGACCGACAAGGCTAATCATGCTAAGCTGAATCAATGTGTCCAAGATGCGAGCAATAAATGAAAGCATAAATAATCAAGGTCATGATAGCAATAAACTCATAACAATATCTGAAACGAACTGTAAGTACAATGTCATGCAGAATGATATGTCAAATAGCTATCATGATCCACAGGGCATCACCGAACCATGGTGAGCACAGGTCACAATCCAGCTGAGCATGTAGGAATGTCAAAATAAACTATCATCAACAATATGTCTCAACTGGAATCTAGCATGTAAAACTGTATATCTATAACTCACAGGTTCTGTTGTGTTATCAAGCAGATTTCTCCACCACCTGAGTTATCTCAGGATTTAAATCATTAATCTTTGTCTTTCTGGTCTCTGGCTTTGCTTTACAAATCTTTGACCCACTTTTAATATCTTTAATCTTTAACTCTTTAATCTTTGTTCAGAATTTATCTGAACCTGTGTAGAATTTGATCATAACAAGAACATTAGCTTTTAGCTTTAAATCTTTATTTATCTGATTCTGATAACTTGTTGAACTCCATTAATCATTTTACACTTTCTTTGTTCATTTGTAGTCTCAAATATATATATACATATATATATATATATATATATATATATATATATATATATATATATATATATATATATATATATATATATATATATATATATATATATATATATAATTATATATCACAATGCTTTATTTAATATTCTCTTATCATTATAATCATGGTTCTAAATTCGTGGTTATAATTGTGAAATTAAATTATAAAATATTTATTTGTTAATTTTAAAGCATGTAAAATGGATCATCTGAATTCATAAACCGGATTCGGACCATCCGGATTTGGATCATCCGGATTCGGAACATCCGGATTCGGCTTAACCGGATTGGGACCATCCGAATTAGGTCATCCGGATTCGGCTAATCCAGGTTCGGGTCAACCTCATCCGAAATAGGTCCGTAATGAGCACCACATCCGAATTCGGATCCCTTGACTTAGAAATTTTCAGATTTGTTCTTGATGTTCCAGCTTTTATTCATACGGATTTTCATTAAAATTTCATCAAACATAATTTTATTAACATGCAACTTATAATAAGGTTATATTATCATTTTAGGTTGTTTTTATATTATTTTCCCTATCACAAACACAATTATTTGCTCTAAATCGTCCAAAATAGACACTTTTTGTCAAGAACACATAATTTTACAAAAGAGTAAATTACAGAAATGGTCCTTGTGGTTTGCATAAAACTTTGGATACGGTCCCTGTGGTTTCAATTTTGCATAAACGGTCCTTATTATCACTGTTTACTTGTAAAAATGATCCCTCTGCCGTTAACTTTAACAATCAAATGGTTAAATCTTTTATAATGACCATTTTATCCTTCTCTTTGATAACATTTTGGTCCCTCAAGTTTGTAGTTCATTTTAGTTTTGGTCTATCAAGTAAATTTATTTATTTAACTTTTTTATTATTAATATTAATATTAATAATAATATTATTATTATCTTTATTATAAAATTTATTATTATCATTTATTAATTATTTATTTAACTTTTTACGTATTAGTTTATTAGTTTATTAAGTTTCCTATATTTTAATATATTTTTCAGTTTATATTACAAACTTATTAAATTTTTTATTATAAACAATAGTATCAAATTAGAATCCATTTCGTTTTTAGTTTTTTCGAATGAAAAAATACAAAAATTTTATATTGTAGTTTTCCAAACCAAAAAATTTTGAATCTTAAGCTTTTATTTCTTTTTACAAACGACAAAAGTTACTAACCTTTCATGTTTAATTTTTTTCATTTTCTAAACGTAAAAGCTACGAAAACCAATCTATTTTTTATTTTTTCTGCACCAAAAGATTCAAACCTATTCCGATTTTATGTTTTGGAAAACGAAAGTAAATAAAAACAATTCTGTTATTAGCTTTTGCAAATGAAAAAACTACGAATAATTCTGATTTTCAGTTTTTCCAAACAAAAAAATCATTTTATTTTTCTAGTTTTTCGAACCAAACCATTACCATTTATTTTTTTGTCCCAATGAAAAACTACGAACCATTACGTTTTAAAGTTTTTTAAAAAAATGGAATAGTGTGTAGCCTTTTTGCTCAGAAAAAACAAAAAAATGAAATGGTTTGTAGTTTTTTACGATTGAAAAAAGTTAAAAACGTAATGATTAAAATAACATAAAAACCGAACAAAAAAATAGACTATTTCATTTTTTGAAAAATCGTATTTTGTACGTTTGGAAAAAGCTAAAAAAAATCAAAATGAGTCTATTTTTTGTTCGCTTTTTATGTTATTCTAATCATTACATTTTAAACTTTTTTCAATAGTAAAAAACTAAAAACCATTCCATTTTTTTAGTTTTTCCAAACAAAAAGGCTACACGCTATTTCATTTTTTTAAACAACTTTAAAGCGTAATGGTTCGCAGTCTTTCGTTCGAAAAAAAAAATAAAAGGTAATGGTTTGGTTAATAAAAAAAATAAAATGATTGTATTTATTTCGTGTTCTAAAACTAATAACAGACTTATTTGTATTTATTTTCGTTTTCCAAAACAAAAAAATCGGAATGGGTTGAATTTTTTGGTGCAGAAAAAAAAATCAAAAATGGATTGGTCTTCGTAGCTTTTTACGTTTTAAAATAGAAAAACTTAAAACATGTATGGTTAGTAATTTGTTTTCGTTTGAAAAAACAAATAAAAACTTAAGGTTCAAAATTTTTTGGTTTAGAAACTACAATATAAAATGATTGTATTTTTCATTTGAAAAGGCTAAAAAAGGAAATGGATTCTAATTTGATACAATTGTTTATAATAAAAAGAAATAATTAAGTTTGTAATTTAAATTATAAAATATATTAAAATATAGAAAACTCAATAAACAAAAAAATTAATCGTTAAAATAATAATAATAGTAATAATAATAAAAATAAATAATAGTTATAATAATAATAATAATATAATAACAATAAAAGGGTTAAATAAAAAAATTTATTTAAGGGACCAAAACTAAAATGAACTACAAACTTGAGGGACCAAAATGTTATCAAAGAAAATGGGAAAATGATCATTATAAAAGATTTAACCACTTGTTTGTTAAAGTTAACGGCAGAGGGGCCATTTTTGCAAGTAAACAGTGATAATAAGGACTGTTTATGCAAAATTGAAACTACAGGGACCGTATCCAAAGTTTTATGCAAACCACAGGGACCAATTATGTAATTTACTCTTTACAAAATTTCAGATTTCTACTTTATTTGGACGATCCAACCTACGATTTTTGTTTCTATAACTTTTAAAAGCTTCAATATATGATTATTAATTAGTCTTTCAAACATGTAACTACAAATCAAGCTTCAAATCTTAAATTTCGGTTTCTCTCAAAAACCGAACATAAACTCTAAAAATTCAAAATTTAAATGAGTATTACCTTTAAATCTTGTAAATTCTTGATATGTGATGCTTGTTGTAACTTCTTATTGACTTCAAATCTTCAATTAATTGCAACTTTTATGATTTCTTGATGAAGATTTGGATGAGCCGTAGGTTTGAAGAGAGAGAGAGAGAGAGAGAGAGAGAGAGAGAGAGAGAGAGAGAGAGAGAGAGAGAGAGAGAGAGAGAGAGAGAGAGAGAGAGATATCAATTTTCTTTATGAGTGTTAATGAACATTTAATCTTATTGTGGGTTTTATATATTTCAACTTTGATAAATATTCTATTTAACCCCTACACTTTTGCATTTTACACCTCTTTTAATTTGATCATCTAATTAGTTTATAATATATATATTTAGTTTAATTAAATAATTTCATTACTTAATTAAATTACAATACAAATAATGTAATTAAATTACATTATTAGCTCAAAATCAGATATTACATGTTCGGTTAAGGACTAGGTTGTTACACCCATCATGAATCTATTTTGTCAGCTCATCAATATAGTTTCAATGTCATATTTATAACACAATTCAAATCTTAGGTAAAAACCATATGGTATATGGATTCGGGTTGTTCTAATCATATGACTGGGAGAAAAGAATTGCTAACCAATATGGTATAACAATACTGCGGAACAGTTAGATTTTGAAATGACAATCACGCTCAGATCAAAGGGGTTTGAAGAAAAATTTGCGTCCTCTCTATCTCTCTCATCCTTTGTCCTCTCGCTCCTTCATTAGAGTTGGCGAGTTGCCTATGCTGTAACATCCGACATTAAACCAGGTTAGGAACTACGACCTAATCAGTATTTAATAGCCAATTATAACCTAATCAGTGGTCATTAGAAATTAATCAAAGTGATTAACAAGGTTCATGAAGAAATTCAACTCAATTAGAATCAAGTTCATCGGTGCGATGAATCGGTAAATCAATTAATCGGATCGATTTACGATATGAATGATTAATTCAACTAAGTACATAATTAACTTAAGATTAGTAACACTAATCATGCATTAATACACTTACTTAACATTAATGATGCAAGACTAAAACAAATCATTAAACAAATGCATTCAAAAGTATTTATGAATTTACATAAAAAGGGAAATACAAGAATACATTCTAAATACATTTATACAAAAAAAATGAAAATACATCAAAATATCTTCTAAAAATCTGCCCATAGGGAGGTACAAGTAGGTTTTGACTTCATTTTTATAATACACACTTCTATAACCCATCAAAATCAAATCATTTTCATCATCTTCTTTCATCTCATCCAACACTCCACTCAACCTCCATTTGAAAGACCAAGACTTTGTCTATAAATAGAGAGCTTCCCTTTCATTATTTTCACACCAAAACTCTTCCTTTTTCTCTCTAAAAACCGGATCCCACACACACACCCACTACAAACATTTTCATTCAAGTGTTCTTGGTGAAATTCAAGTGTTCTTGGTCCAAATCTTGCAAGAGTTCCAACTTCTTCTCAATTTCATACTCCAAATACATCAAAGTATGGAAATACTAACTTATTTCATCATACAATTATGTTTATATAAGTCTTGCATAATATATATAATCACCAACAACAACAAGTTTCATAAAAACTCAAGTTTATAAGTTTCTAGTTTTTGTTTTTAAGTTGTTTCTTTAAATGTGTTTATGAATATATAAACGCATCATAAAAGTGTTAATATTATGAAAACAAGTAATATATATGTGTTTTATAACTTGTATACAAGTAGTCTTTGAATAACCAACAAGAATCATAAGTTATTTCAAGTTTATAAACTGCGGATTTTCGGCAGAAAATTTATATCGACTTTGAAAAATCATAACTAATTCATAACTTAACGAAATGAGTTGATTTTTGTCTCAAAAGTTAGATCTATGTCTTAACTATAGATCTGGAAGTTTTCATAATTTATTTTGGAGTTTAAGACCTCCAGAAATTATTTGGGAAACCGAAAGTTTGACAGCTCAAAAATGGCCAACATACGGTTTTCAACAGGCTTTTTCCCTAACCTAAAAATCTCGAAAAATGGCCGTTCTTGATTCTAAAAATCCTTTGTATATAGTAGTTTAATGTCCTAGAAAACTAAAGCATAAAACGTTTTGGAGCTTGGTCAAATACAGCCTCAAAGTAGGCCGAAAAACCTCCGAAAAACCTGGAAAATTATATATATATATATATATATATATATATATATATATATATATATATATATATATATATATATATATATATAAACTTGACGTTTTAAGTGGGTTTTATTTATAAACTTGTAATGTTAGGTTATTTAAGACATAAAAATTTATAAATATATATATTAGAGATATTAAGTCCCTATTATCGTTTAGGACTCGATTAAACTCACCCGGTGCATCATCCATCAACTTACGTTAAATAGCATTTTACGCTCGTTTTTGTCATCACAAGTTCGGTTCCTCATAGCCCCTATTTTCACAATATTATGTTTTGGGGTTGAAATACATGCTTCGTTTTTATATGGACACGAAAACAACTTCATTTCTATTATGTATTACACATGTGGTTCCATCCGCCCTTATATCATGAACCGTTAATTGCATTTATTTGTAAGCGTGAATATATTGTGGATAGATCTATCGGGAGTCATGTCCCCAATTCGGGTTAGTTCGGGTCGGCTAACAGCGAGTGCATATATATTTAACACACGGTATTACGTATGGGAATACTGCACTGGGCAAACTCATTTTAATTAAGCTTCGGTTGCATGATGGTTTATATGTAATACATAACATGGAATTTATGATTTTATAAATTCAAACTTGTAGGTCCCAAAAGGTTTCCTAAGTGTATAGCTCTAAGCTGTAGAAGGGGGTTGAATACAGCTATTTAAAACTTAAACACTCTTTTCTCAATGTTTGTATGTATTATCAACAAAAGTTAATTACAAACAAGCTTTAATGCGGAAAGGTTCAAGCTGAGATGACAGATACAACAGTATGTTAACTAGTCTAAGACTAACTCAAACTAGATACAATGAATACACTCACTTAGAAGCACCCACTGTGTTTACAAGACTCAGATGGACAGCTTATACATGAACAGCTTAGACACACTCTACTGTTTTATATAAGCAGACTTGCATGCATGGAATAACACACTTCAATGCACGTACTGATTGTCACACTAATGAAATATTATCCTTAGAAGCTTCCTTTTATACCCAAGAGGAGAATCTCAGTGAAGCTTCCTCATTGGACAGATGAGATAGTGGAGAGTCTTTCCAAAAAGACAAAACACCTTTCTGCATGTTCTGATAAAGTATCTTTTTCTTCACATGGCAGAATCTTTGTCTTTTCCTTTTTGTCACTGTTGCATACGGCTTTAACCAAAAGAGGAATGTCAACTTTGCATCTTTGTTCTTTTGTTAATGCCATTTTGATATAAGAAAAGGTCTATCACCCTTTTCAAATATCTGTTTGTCTTCATGTGACAGAACAGCTTGGGCAGGCTATGCAGTTCTGTTTTCCATTTTGTCTTCGACTTGTAAACTGATCTTGTAGCCAAAAACAATACATGAGGACTTGGAAACATATTCTATAAAGTGTTTAACCTGTTCACAAAGAACAGAACACTTGAAACTGCCCAAGCTGCTCACCAGTGTAGAGCAGCGAAGACAGTTTATGCCCAGCCTGTTCAGCAGACAGAACAGCTTAGACAAACTATCTTTGTTGCAACGAATGTAACATGGTAAACAGCTTTAGGCTGATATTGCAAATCACTTTCAGGTCTCAATAAGGCATATAACAGGCCTTAAATTCAACCTTCTAATGCATCAACAGGTTCGATTAAGAATCTCCCCCTCAGATGTACAGCAGGTTTGACTGAGGCCTTTTTGTGCCTAACAATCTCCCCTAATTTGCAATAATCAGTCTAAGCTGATTTAATCAATAATCACTATACATTTTTGCAATACATCTTGCTGAAAAGAAATTACAACATTTAATTAGAGTAAAAGATTAGTTTATATAAACTGATTTTGATTACATAAAACAACACATGTCTTTACAAGAGTACAACTAATGTACTAATGTATATTACAACTAATGTAAATAAGAAAAGTTACAACTAATGTAACTAAGTACAACTAATGTACAAAAAGTTCAACACTTTGGACTGTTGAATTAGGGAACAGATAATGGCATGCCTGTCCAACAGATGGACAGCTGCCATTCTGCACCTACCCTGATGGTAGATGGACTTTACTCCGGTGGTGGTGGTCCTTCAAACATCTTTTCAAGTTCTTCCCTTGTTTCCTCCAAATCTTGGATTTCAACTCTGATGATCATAAACTTGGGATCTTGAAGTTCACCTCTTTCATAAAAGCCTCTGAGCTGATCCCAGACGGCTGCTCTCCACCTGCTTGATTGCCTGAATGAAGCTGCAAGTCTGAAGGCTGCAAGCTGTCTCAGATCCACCTTGTATAGATCTGATGCTCTCTGAAAGCATTTCTTCTATGTTAAGGGATCAACAAAAAATGCCCCCAACTCAGGTTCTTCAGTTATCTTGCCTTCTTCAAACACTACTCCACTAGGCAGGCTGTAGTCAATTCCTTTCATCTCAACAGCAGAGTCACCCTGTTCAATTAAGATGAGGAGTTGTTCAAGCTCAGTATCCTTCTTTGTCCTTCTGGCCTTTATTTTGGGTTGTGTCACTTAGACACCCTCACTAACTTCTTTTGAGATCAGGCCAAGATCCTTCACTCTCTTCATCAGCTTCTTAACATATGCCCTGATAGTCTTAGTCGTTTCTGACTTAGACTCACTCAGGGCAACTGCCAGCTCAACCCATTCCCTGTACCCCATCTGTGCAACATCAGTGTAGTCATAAGTGTCCAGTTCTGAGCTTGTTGCACCCATTCTGGTTATCTTCAATTTCCACTGACTACCTTTTCTTGATATGGGAACAGCTTTGACAATTGCTTCCTTGACAAGCCTTCTATCAGCAACATCCTGAAACTTTTTCCTTGCCAAGTTGTCAAAATGGAATTGGGCCCTTGCAGAGGATGCTTGTTTTGGTTTGGTCATAGAGACCAGAGCACCCTTAACTTGTTCACCTACTGGTTCCTTAGCAGCTTCCATCAGTTTCTTCTGCACATCCAAAGAAGGCATTTTAATTTTGCTTGCTTCTTGGAGTGCAAAAGATTTGGCAGCTTTGGCAGAGGCTTCTTCCTTTCTTAGTGCTTCCAGGGCTTGAAGCTGTTCATTCCTGAACTCATAGTATTTATACATGGGAAGACCCATTTCCTTTGCCCTGGCTTTGTGAAACTTTAACTCTGCTGCTTTCTGCTGTTCAGGATCAGATGCTGCTTTTTCTTTTTCTTTAGCTGTTGTAGTGATAACAGCCGCAGGAGTATCTTCCTCTTCTTCTTCTTCCTCTAAAATGAGATGCCTCCTTCTGCTGCTTGGCCTGGCCTCAGAAATGAATTCCTCCCCCTTAGACTGAGCAGGGTTTGGAGATTCAGCCTGAGTAGGTTGAGCAGCTTAAGAGGCACCTTCCATTGTACCTGTTGTAGATGCTCCTGCTGGTTGACCAGTAGGTACTGATATCTCCTTAGGAGAAGAAGGTTTCTCCCCCTTAGACTTAGTCTTCGAGGCAGATGACTTCTCCCCCTTTGAAGGAGATGGACCAGCACCTTCAACACCTGGTCTGCCTGAAGACACAAAGTCAGCAGGCTTGCCAGCAGTTTTGGCAGCAGGCTTGGGACCAAGCAGGCTATGCACTAAGAAAGCCAGGTTGTCCTTCACCTCTGCAAGTTGGGAAAGACAGGTTTGAAGAGAGGAGGATTGAGAATCAGCAATGGTGGTCAGCTTAAGAATATTTTCCCTATCAGAAGCTGTGAATAGCAAACTTTGAAGCTGTGCAAGATGTAGTTCAAGAGAATCTTGCACATCAGCAAGGTTTGCTGACACAGAATTGGATAGAGAGGCAATTAATGTGTTTATGCTGGCCAGAGTGGCAGGAAGTGTAGAATTGCAAGTGGTGAGGAGAGATGACAGCTGTTGTGATATGGCTGTCATTGAGGACACAGAGTCCTGTTGGAGTGAAAGAATTGAGGATAGGGAGGTGGAGACATTTTGCAGTTGTGCAGTGAGTGCAAGCAGCTGTGAGGTGTTGTCAGTTTGCGGAGTGGCTGGGAAGGAATCCTTAAACATATCAAAGAATCCCTTAAGCTGTTCAGACACAGAGTCTGAAATGACAGAGGGTATAGAAGACATGGAGGTTTCTAAAAAACCAACTTTGTTGGTCAGTAAGGAAAGCTTATCCTTCAAAGGCAGGTCTTTAGGGGATGGAGGTGTATGAGTGGATTGTTTGGAGTGAGTAGAGGGTGATGAAGAGGATGAGGCTGGTGTATGGGGATGTGATGTAGAGGGAGAGGGTATTTTTGAAAGAAGCTCCATAGCCTGGGCAAAAGTAAGGTGGCCCAGCTTGGAGGGGTCGATGGGTCCTTCAGTAGTGGCTGCAACTGCATCATCAGGAGAGGGGGTAAAGGATGGTAGCGTTTCAGACACTGCTTGTTTTGCAGCACCTTCATTAAGGCCAGTGGTGGTTCCCTCTGCAGTACCTTGGTTTAAAAGTACCTCATCGTGGGGAGATGGGATTTGCATTTCAACATCAGCAGTGGTAAAACCTGCTGATGGGGTTTGCAGTATGGTAGTAGCCTCACCAAAGGGATGTTCTGTTCCCAGAGGTTCATCAGCTTGAGTTGTGGGTTCTTCAGCAGCTGTTTGGTGTAGAACAGCTGCATCATGAGGATCAGAAGTTTTAGGCTGATCTGCTGGTTGGTCTAAGCCAGCAGTATGGACACCTCGTGCAGACTCAGGGTGTAGAGAAGTATGAGGTGGGGACAGTGTGGACTCAGTATGGAGTGGAGAGAACTCCTGTCTTTCAATATTCTCAGCCTGTTGGGAGGCTGGAATAGTTGATGTGGCTGTCTCCATTTGTACAACTGGCTCCTGTTGGGAGGAACCAGAGGGTTGAAGCTGACTAGGGGTAGACACAGTTTGGAGTGAAGCAGGCTCTAATTATGCTGGACCTTCTCCCAAAATAGGAGAGGCAGCAGGGGTTGCTTCTTTTTCAACTGAACCCTGTTGAGAGGGAACAGAGGGGCTAGTTTGGGTTGTTGTGGTTGCTGGTTTCTTTTTGGCGAGTGATTTCCGATGGTATAGGATATGATATGAGGTGGGTGAGGTTGGAAGGGAAAGAGGTTCAGACTGGACAGGTTTGGAGACTGGGTCAGAAACAGGTTGGTTGGCCTGTTCCATAGTCTCAGGTGCCACAGAGGTACCAGTCACAGAGGCTTCAGGTTCAACGAATGAACCAGGGTGAGGAGCCAGCTCCCCCTCAGCCACAGAGGCTGAGGTAGTAGACTCAGTCTGAGCTGTTTTGGCCTTCTTGTGGACAGGCCCAGCTTCAGTGGTTTCCAGGGTCCTTTTAACAAGCTTGGCCCTGGCTTTGGATTTTCTTCTGGGAGCAGCTTCTGGATCCACCCTCACATCAGAGGGTCCTTCCACCAGTCCTAACAACCTCCTCATTGGTGTTGACAGAGGAGGCTCATTTGGGAGAACAGGTGTATGGAAAACTCTATTCCCTATTACAGGGAATGCAACAGTATGAAGTAAAGGCTGAGAGTTGTATAAGTGCTCACCACAAATGTGCTTGAAGATGAGGCTCAGAAACCTGGGATAACGAACAGCAGCTGGACGTGTCTCCTGCTGCACTAGGCCCTTCAAATTCAGAAAAATCCATTTTGCCATGTCGATTGTAATTCCATCCACAAACTGCAGAACTACAGGAACTTCATCACGGCTCAGTTGGTCAAAGGAACCAACTTTGCTGCTGAAGCACATTACCACAGAGGCAAACAAGAAGCTGTAAGTAGGAGACAAATCCTTTCGGAACAGCGTTGCTCCAACTTTTGGTTCTGCTACACCACATAAGTGCAGCAGATTCTTCATCTGTTCATCTTCAGGCTGTTGTTGATCATAGTGGTCAACCACAGGGAGTCGAAGAACTTGCCTGAGCAGACGATTATTGATCTCAATGGTCTGAGTCCCATTGAGTATGGTGCCCTTTATGACTTTGGTGTCTGGGTTGTAGGCACAGGTATACCAGAACTCATACACCATCTCCTGGTACAGGACACCAGGAGTTGCAGTCATGGCATAGTTCAACGGATGAACTCTCAAAAACTCCACCATTTGATCATAGCCTTTCCCCACATAGTTTTTGGGGATTGTGAGGTTGGCAATGTAGTTAGTGGGTTTCAGTGTGAGCATTGTGGTGACTGATAAGTGTTTCTGTACATCATCACCAACAAATACTGGTAGAAAGGGGTTGTTTCTGTGAGCCATTTGGGAAGTAGTGAGAGTAGCAGAAGCACAAGACACTTAGTCAATTTTTAGGGTTTCTCGGAGGTTTATGGAAGTAGTGAGGAAGACGAAGATGAAACAGTAGGGGGTATTTATAGGATTTGAATGTGAGTGGTTATGAGAGAGAAACATTTGGGCGGTTGATTTGAAAAGATCGTTAACGGAAAACGGAACGGTTGTCCATGTCAGACCGTTTGTCCGACCACTTGAGCCCTTTTTAATCACTAACACACGTAACCCACATTATCCGCAGTAATTAAGTTAAATAAAAACAGAATTTAAGTAACTTACTTGTGAAGAAAGGTAATTAAGCTGATGGTCTAAGCTGATGGTCAAACCTGTGATGAGCAGAGTCATCACAAGCTGTTCACTCTTCAAGCTGTTCCTTCAACCTGTTTAGCTATGTAACAATAGGTTCTGTTCAATAGCTGATCAGGTTACAAGACAATGCCTTGTATGACAGATTGAGAGAGTGAGCAGGGTGGAGATTTGATAATCAGATCAGGCTTGACATATAAGCTGTTATTTGTCAAACCTGTTATACACTCAAGTTGTTCAAGTTTTGCAGACAACGGCTAAGTATGGAACATGCATAGCCTGTTCTGTCTAAGCTGTTCTGAAAGAACTTGAATAGTGTGAGACATATAGAGTCTTAGAAAATTAAGGACACTTAGTCACTTTTGTTTAACATGCCCAGCTTGCTGACAAGGTAATTAAACCTGCTTTCAACAAGAGGTTTGGTGAAAATGTCTGCAAGCTGTTCATTAGTGGAAATAAAACTTACCTCCATATTACCTTTCTGAATGTGATCTCTGATAAAGTGATGTCTGACTTCTATATGCTTTGTTCTTGAGTGAAACACTGGATTGTTGGATATAGCTATGGCACTTGTATTATCACACAGAATAGGAGTTTTCCTATTTACAAGTCCATAGTCTTCAAGCTGATGCTGCATCCACAGAATCTGCCCACAGCAGCTTCCAGCAGCAATGTACTCAGCTTCAGCAGTTGAAGTAGAAACTGAGTTCTGCTTCTTGCTACACCAACTTATCCACTTACCACCAAGGAGTTGACATCCACCTGTTGTGCTTTTCCTATCTAAACTGCAGCCTGCAAAATCAGAATCTGAATAACCTGTTAGTTCAAGGCTTGAGTCTTTGGGATACCAAAGACCCAAACCTGGTGTACCCTTAAGGTATCTGAAGATTCTTTTCACAGCAGCTAGATGTGATTCTTTTGGATCAGCTTGGAACCTAGCACACAAACAGGTAGCAAACATAATATCAGGTCTACTAGCAGTTAAATACAGCAAGCTCCCAATCATGCCTCTGTAAGCTGTTACTGAAACAGCTTTGCCACTGGCATCAGCATCCAATTTTACATTGGTTGCCATCGGGGTTTTAATAGGAGAACTTTGATCAAATTTAAACTTTTTCAATAGATCTAAAGTATACTTTCTTTGATTTATAAAAATTCCATTTGAGGTTTGTTTAACCTGTAATCCTAAAAAGAAAGTAAGTTCTCCCATCATACTCATTTCATACTTGGATTTCATTAGTAATGAAAAATTCTTGCATAATTTTTCATTAGTAGAACCAAATATTATGTCATCCACATAAATTTGAACAAGCATAATATCAGACTTAACCTTCTTTATGAACAGTGTGGTATCCACTTTACTTCTGGAATACCCATTGCTCATAAGGAAATCAGTAAGAGTGCCATACCAGGCTCTAGGGGCTTGTTTTAGACCATAGAGGGCTTTGTCCAACTTATAGACAAAACCTGGATGATGTTCATTCTCAAAACCTGGAAGCTGCTTGACATAGACCTCTTCTTGCAGCTTCCCATTCAAGAATTCACTCTTCACATCCATTTGGAATACATTCATGCTCTTATGAGCAGCGTAGGCTAGAAACAAACGAATTGCCTCTAGCCTGGCCACAGGAGCAAATGTTTCATCATAGTCAATACCTTTCTCCTGTCTATAGCCCTGAGCAACAAGTCTTGCCTTATTTCTAATGACATGACCTTGGTCATCCATTTTGTTCCTGAAGACCCATTTAGTGCCAATTATAGTTTTACCTTTAGGATCAGGGACCAGCTTCCATACCTTGTTTCTCTCAAACTAATTGAGTTCTTCTTGCATGGCAGTGATCCAATTGGCATCTTTAAGTGCTTCATCCACTTTCTTTGGCTCAATGAGGGACACAAAGCTAGAGAACATACAAAAGTTCCCGAAGCTGTCCCACCTTATTTGTACCCCTTTGTTGATGTCACCAATTATTTGATCATTGGGGTGACATCTAATCCACTTAGGATCATTCTTCAATGAGGATTCTCCTGAGTTATTAGCATCTTCAGCAGGTCCTGTTGAACATCTCTTAAGATTTTTAGACACACTGTTGTCTTGAGCCTGTTCACTTGTTGAACAGGATTGACCACTGTTTAACCTATCAGCAGAGGATCCAGGAAAATCAGCATTGATTGGTTCAGGACATGTAGTTGTAATTAAGTCAGTACACTTATTCACACAGGGTGTATTGACATAATCATCATCATGCCCATCATGATTAACAGGTTCCACACTGGATGTAGTGGAAGCTTTTGAGTCCTCTTCACTGTTGGAATGCATGAGATCATCAAAGTTGAATTTTCCTGAAACTGATTTAGGAACAACTTTGGTGGAAGCATTCCTGGACTCTTCAAAGGTGACATTGATAGATTCATCTATCACCTTTCTTTTGTTGTTGTACACTCTGTAGGCTTTGGAGATAGCAGAGTAACCAACAAACACACCTTCATCAGCTTTTGGTTCAAACTTTGCCAGTTGATCCCTTTGATTCAGAATGAAGCAGGGACATCCAAACACATGGAAGTAGCTAATATTTGGCCTTCTCCCTTTAAGCAGCTCATAGGGAGTCTTGTTGAACCTTTTCACCACTAAGGATCTATTTTGGGTGAAGCAAGCAGTGTTGACAGCTTCAGCCCAGAATCATGAAGGTAAACCAGATGCACACAGCATGGTTCTAGCAGCTTCAATGAGGGTACTGTTTCTCCTTTCAGCAACTCTATTTTGTTGTTGAGTCCTTACGGCTGAAAAGTTTTGTGAGATCCCTTTTTCTTCACAGAAGACTTCAAGAGTACTGTTTCTGAACTCAGTACCATGATCACTTCTAAGCTGCTTTACTTGAGTAGAGTTTAGAATTTCCATCTTTTTAACAAATCCAATGATTTCTCTAGCAGACTCTCCTTTGCTCTTCAAGAAGATTACCCATGTAAACCTGGAGAACTCATCAACCATTACTAGAGTGTATCTTCTTCCTCCAAGACTTGGGACATTTACAGGTCCAAACAAGTCCATGTGGATTAAGAAGAGAGGAGTATCAATAGAAAAATTATGCTTGGATTTAAAAGATGATTTCCTCTGCTTGCCTTTCTCACAAGCTGTGCAGAGTTTATCCTTAACAAAAGTCATGGAAGGCAAACCTGTTACCAACTCTTTCTTACAGAGTTTGTTGATGTTCTTGAAGTTTAGGTGTGACAGCCTTTTGTGCCATAACCAGTTTAGGTCTGCATTTGTTCTTGTGAGAAAATAGGTTTCAGTTGTGGGATCAGCAGATTGCATATCCACAACATATACACCCTTCTTTCATTGAGCACACAGCACAACTTTCCCTTGTGGATCCAATATGTAACCCAGGTGCTCATCAAAGTTAACCTTGTAGCCAGCATCACACAGTTGACTTAAGCTAACAAGGTTATGTTTCAGCCAAACCACATAGGCTACTCTTTTGAACATTGCAGCTCCAGCTTTAAGAATTCCATATCCCTAAGTGGATCCCTGTACATTGTCACCAAAAGTGACTTTTGGCCCTTTTTCAGGCCTTAGATCATTCAGCAGGTCCTTGCAACCTGTCATGTGCCCTGAGCAGCCACTGTCCAAGTACCAAACCTGGGATGGTTGTTTGTCCTGCAGAATGTCATAGGAAAATATTAGTTACATTTAGGGGAACTCATCATAGTGATGAGTTTTCCTACTTCATCAACATGTGTTGATGGGCTAGTAATATCCACATTAATATTTCCTATTTGGATGATATCGGTTTGGATACCACTCTCATTGACTAAGTTATTTCCAACACTGCTTGTTTTAGCAATGATGCAACTAGCAGAGTCAACAGGCCTCATGTCCTTAGTTTCAGGACAGTCTTTGGCCATGTGTGTCTTCTTCCCACATTTATAGCATTTTCTCTTTTTGGCCTTTTTGGAAGAAGAGATTTCAGAAACACATTCTGGTTTATTTTTATTGATTTTATTAGCAGGTTTAGCAAACTTATTACTGTTTTTCAATAAATCAACAGCTTGAGTGGATGGCACAATAGCAACAGCTTTGCCTGTTTCTTCTTTCCTCTTTTTGGGAGGACAGATGTCAAAAACAGGAAGCTTGATTGGTTTTTGACCTTCCACAGGTTTGGGAAACTTATTCCCAGATTTCTCAGGTTGAGCAATAGCTTTGCCTTTGCCCTTACTGAGATGTGATTGACGCTGCCTATCAGCATAAACACTGTTTCTGGTTTTGAAAGACTTATTTTCATTTATAACCAGTTTTTCACTATGATTTGAAAACTTATTTCAAATCATTGAAGATTTGATTTCAACATGAGACATACCCTTGTTGAAAGCAGGCTGCTTACCTTTTGAAAACTTATTTTCAAAATGTTTAGCATCAAAAGGGTTAACATGTCTCTTGCCACCAGCTTTGGACACAGAGCCTGTTTTGTCAACAGGTTTAGTGTCCACCGCTGAAGTTTGAGTATGTTTTCCTTTCTTTTGCTTGTGTGAATCAGCATAGCACTTAGCAGGCTGATTTGATGGAGAACTCATTCCATCATCAGCTTTAGGGCCTTTTTCACACAAGCTCTCAGTGTTTTGAGGCCTGACAAACCTGTTTGTTGAGACCAGCTTTCCATTAACTTTCTAGATGAAAGTACTGGGAAGCTCACCAAGAGTGGATAAGTCATCTTTCAGATTATTGATCGCAACAATAGAAGCTGCTGTGTCAAGATCCCCTCCAAGATAGGCTTGGATTTGTGTACGGATCTGCTGACTTATGCAATGGCTGACTTTTTGTGCTGTTTGGCACCAAGAGTCAACTATCTTTTGAAGCTTTGCATGTTTTACATCTGTTTCTCTCTTTTTTTCCAGTAAAATAGAGTTGATGTGTTTTAGTTCATCAAGCTCAGCTTCCAACTTATGAAAACTGTCTAGTTTACTGGATTTAATTTCAAGATCGGTTTTAAGCTTAGAGATTTCAGATATTAAAACATTATGCTTCTCAATAGCAGCTTTTAAGTCAACCAGCATATATTCAAACATTTTTACTTTTTCATCTGAACTGTAAGCCATATAATTTTGTACCTTGTACATCATTGTAGGGTTCCAGTTCTCCAAGCTGCTGAAGGCTTCAGCTTCAGTCAAGTCCTGTTTGAAGTTGCTAGTTGATGGGACATCAATATTGGCCATCAGACAATTGTTGTCTTCTTCATCTGAGGATGAATCAGACTCCTCCCAGTCACATGTCTCTGCCATCAGTCCCTTTTGCTTGTTAGAAGTCACTGAGTTTTCCAACTTTTTCAGCTTTGCCATGGCCATAAGGTACTTAACCCTATAGCCATCGTCCCTGTTAGTCTTGTATGGTTTGGAAGACTGTCCAACAGCTTTTGACACACAGTCAGCAGCTATATGGCCAGCTTTGCCACATTTGAAGCACTCAGCCTTAGATTTATCAAATGCCTTCTTCTTGGCAGCATTTGAGTTTCCCTGCATCATATTTCTTCCAAACCTCTTCTTGTTGAACCTTTTGACCAGCATGGCTATCATTTGCTCATCATCAAGCTCAGCAAGATCTACACTGTCTTCCTTATCAGACATTTCCTCTTTTTCATCATCAGCCTGTTGATCAGATTGTGTGAACACATCACACTCCTGTCGAACAGGTTGTCTCACCTGCTGCCTTGACTGTTCATCATTTAGTTGGGATCCATATAAGTTTACCAGATCCACACCTTTGATAGTACATGAGTTTCTCAAGATGGTGGAAAAGTAGTTCCATTCTTCAGGTAGGATGTCCAAGAACTTGTTCACCAGGGTTAGGCTGTCCTTAGTGATCCCAACAGCTTTGATATCATTAACAAGAGCAGAAAACCTGGTGTAGGTTTCTGTAAGAGTCTCCTTTGGTTTTGCAAAGAAGAGTTCATACTGTCTAACAAGATTATTAATCCTGTTGTCCAGTGTGATTGTAGGTCCATCATAGACGGTACACAAAGTATCCCACATTTCCTTTGCAATCTTCATCTTCTCAACCTGTTTGAACACATCATCAGGCAGAGAGATAACCAAGTTATTCCTGGCTTTTGCATCCAGAGCAACCAGTCTTTTGTCTTCATCAGACCATTGAGCTTTGGCCTTCTCAAATGTTCTGATTTCAGGAGCTGCTCCTTCAACAACAGGAGTTATGGTAGTAACAGAAGTTGGAACATAAGGACCTTCCATTATTATCTCTGGTAGTTGTACATCCAGATTCTCTAAATAGAGCATCATTCTACACTTCCAGCCAGAGAAGTTCTGATGATTGAACTTTGGGGATTTTGCCATTGACCCACACTCTAACACTGCTCTGATACCAGTTGTAGGTCCCAAAAGGTTTCCTAAGTGTATAGCTTTAAGCTGTAGAGGGGGGGGGGGGGGAATACAGCTATTTAAAACTTAAACACTCTTTTCTCAATGTTTGTATGTATTGTCAACAAAAGTTAACAACAAATTGTAGGTCCCGAGAGGTTTCCCAAGTATATAGCCTTAAGTTGTAGAGGGGGGGTGAATACAGCAATTTAAAGACTACACACTATTTTCTCAATGTTTGTATGTATTATCAACAAATGTTAATTACAAACAAGCTTGACTGCGGAAAGGTTCAAGCTGAGATGACAGATACAACAGTATGTTAACTAGTCTAAGACAGACTTAAACTAGTTACAATGAATACACTCACTAAGAATCACTCACTGTGTTTACAAGACTAAGAAGGACAGCTTGAATAAGAACAGCTTAAGCACAAAGCACTGTTTTATTCAAGCAGACTTGCATGCATGAAAAGACACACTCTAATGCACGTTCTGATTTCACACTCTTGGTTCAGCACTTAGCTTTCTGCTTAGTCTTTCAATCCTTGTAAGTTTCCTTTTATACTCACTCAGAGGATCTAAGAGAAGCTTCTTTATTGGATGAAAGGAAAAAGGTGGAATGTCTTGTTGAAAAGACAACATAACTTTTCTTCACTTTCTGAAAAGCAGACATGTCTTCATGTGGGCAGAACTTTTGACTTTTCTCTTTATCTACTGTTGCATAAGCTTTAACTAAATAAGGAATGTCAACATTGCGTCTTTCTTCCTTTGTTAAGGCCTATTTTGATATAAAAAAAGGTCTGTCACCCTTTTTCAAATATCCTTTTGTCTTCATGTGACAGAACAGCTTGGGCAGGTTGAGCAGTTCTGTTTTCCACTTTGTCTTCGACTTTGTAAACTGATCTTGTAGCCAAAAACAATACATGAGGACTTGGAAACATATTCCATAAAGTGTTTTAGCCTGTTCACAAAGAACAGGTTCTGTTCACAAAGAACAGAACACTTGTAAACTGCCCAAGCTGCTCACCAGTGTAGAGCAGCGTAGACAGTTTATCTCCAGCCTGTTCAGCAGACAGAACAGCATGGACAAACTGCCTTTGTTGCAACACATGCAACACATAGAACAGCTATAACTGATATTGCAAATCACTTTACAGGTTTCATTAAGGCATAAACAGGCCTTAAATTATTCCTTTCAAGTGCATCAACAGGTTTGATTAAGAATCTCCCCTTAGATGCTAAACAGGTTTGACTGAGGCCTTTTTGTGCCTAACAATCTCCCCCTATTTGCAATAACCAGTCTAAGCTGGCCTTATCAAAAATCACTATATATTTTTACAGTACATTTGCTGAAATAAGATTTACAACATCAAAGTAATGTAAAAGATCAGTTTATATATACACTGATTCTTGACTTCATAAAACAACACATGTTTTTACAAAAGTACAACTAATGTACTAATGTATATTACAACTAATGTAAAGGAAAGAAAATTACAACTTATGTAATTGAAGTACAACTAATGTACAACAGGTTTTGGACTATTGGTGTTGGGAGCAGATAATGGTAAGCCTGTCCAACTGATAGACAGCTTCCATTCTTCACCTACCCAGATGGTAGATGGACTTCATTCCAGTGGAGGTGGACCTTCAAACAATTTTTCAAGCTCTTCCCTTGTTTCCTCTAGATCTTGAATTTCAATTCTGAGGATCATAAACTTGGGATCTTGAAGTTCACCTCTTTCATAAAAGCCTCTAAGCTGATCCCAGACAGCTGCTCTCCACCTGCTTGATTGCCTAAATGAAGCTGCAAGTCTGAAGGCTGCAAGCTGTCTCAGATCCACCTTGTATAGATCTGAGGCTCTCTGAAAGCATTTCTTTTGAGTTAAAGGATCTACAAAAAATGCCCCCAACTCAGGCTCTTCAATTATCTTGCCTTCTTCAAACTCTACTCCACTAGGCAGGCTGTAGTCAACTCCTTTCATCTCGATAGCGTAGTCACCCTGTTCAATTAAGATGAGGAGTTGTTCAAGCTCAGTATCCTTCCTTGTCCTCCTGGCCTTTATTTTTTGTTGTGTCACATAGACACCCTCACTATCTTCTTTTGAGATCAGGCCAAGATCCTTCACTCTCTCCATCAGCTTCTTAACATATGCCCTGATAGTCTTAGCCGTTTCTGACTTAGACAGGCTCAGGGCAACTACAAGCTCAACCCATTCCTTGTATCCCATCTGTGCAACATCAGTGTAGTCATAAGTTTCCAGTTCTGGGCCTGTTGCACCCATTCTGGTTATCTGCAATTTCCACTTTTTGCCTTTTCTTACTGTGGGGACAGCTTTGACAATTGCTTCTTTGGCAAGCCTTCTATCAGCGACATCCTTAAACTTTTTCCTTGCCAAATTGTGAAAATGGAATTGGGCCCTTGTAGAGGATGCTTGTTTTGGTTTGGTCCCAGAGACCAGAGCACCCTTAACCTTTTCACTTTCCTTTTCACCAGCTGATTCCTTAGCAGCTTCCATCAGTTTCTTTTGCACATCCAGAGAGGGCATTTTGATTTTACTTGCCTCTTGAATTGCAAAAGTTCTGGCAGCTTTGGCAGAGGCCTCTTCTTTTCTTAGAGCTTCCAGGGCTTGAAGCTGTTCATCTCAGAACTCAAAATACTTGTCCAAGGGAAGACCCATTTCCTTGGCCCTGGCTTTGTGAAACTTGAGGTCTGCTGCTTTCTGCTGTTGAGGATCAACTGCTGCTTTTTCTTTTCCTTTAGCTGCTGTAGTAATAGCAGCTTCAGGAAATTCCTCCTCTTCTTCTTGTAAAATTAGATGTCTCCTCCTGTTGCTTGGCCTGTCCTCAGGGATGAATTCCTCCCCCTTAGTCTGAGCAGGGTTTGGAGATTCAGCCTGAGTAGGCTGAGCAGCTTGGAAAGCACCTTCCATTGTACCTGTAGTTGATGTCCCTTCTGGTTGACCAGTGGGTATTGTAGGTACTGATTTCTCCTTAGGAGAAGAAGTTTTCTCCTCCTAAGACTTAGTCTTCGAGGCAGATGACTTCTCCCTCTTTGAAGGAGATGTCCCAGCACCTTCAACACCTGGTCTGCCTGAAGACACATAGTCAGCAGGCTTGGCAGCAGTTTTGGCAAAGGCTTGGGGCCAACCAGGCTAGTCACTAAGAAAGCCAGGTTGTCCTTCACCTCTGCTAGTTGGGAAAGACAGGTTTGTAGAGAAGAGGTTTGGGTATTAGCAAGTGAAGTCAGCTTGATAATGTTTTTTCTATCAGAAGCTGTGAACAACAAACTCTGAAGCTGTGCAAGATGTAGTTCAAGAGAATCTTGCACATCAGCAAGGTTTAATGACACAGAATTGGATAGAGAACCAATAAGCGTATTCAAGCTGGCCAGAGTGGCAGGAAGTGTAGAATTGCAAGAAGTTAGGAGAGATGACAGCTGTTGAGAAATAGCTATCAGAGAGGACACAGAGTCCTGTTGGAGTGAAAGAATTGAGGATAGGGAGGCAGAGACAGTTTGCAGCTGTGCAGTGAGTGCAAGCAGCTGTGAGGTGTTGTCAGTTGGTGGAGTGGCTGGGATGGAATCCTTGAACAAATCAAAGAATCCCTTAAGCTGTTCAGACACAGAGTCTGAAATAAGAGAGGGTAGAGAGGACATGGAGGTTTCTAAAGAACCAACTTTGTTGGTCAGCAAAGAGAGCTGATCCTTCAAAGGCAGGTTATTAGGGGATGGAGGTGTATGAGTGGATTGTTTGGAGTGAATAGATGGTGATGAAGAGGATGAGGCTGGTGTATGGGGATGTGATGGAGAAGGAGAGGGTATGGAAGAAAGAAGCTCCATAGCTTGGGCAAAAGTGAGGTTTCCCAGTCTGGAGGGATCAATGGGTCCTTCAGCAGTGGCAGTAGCTGCATCATCAGGAGAGGGGGTAGAGGATGGTAGCCTTTCAGACACTGCTTGTTTTGCAGCATCCTCATTAAGGCCAGTGGTTGTTCCCTCTGCAGTACCTTGGTTTAAAAGTACCTCATCATGGGGAGAAGGAATTTGCATTTCAACATCAGCAATGGTGAAACCTGCTGATGGAGTTTGCATAGAAGGGGCAGCCTCACCCAAGGGATGGTATGTTCCCTGAGGTTCATCAGCTTGGGTTGTTGGTCCCTCAGCAGCTGTTTGGTGTTAAACAGCTGTATCATATGGAGCAGAAGTTTGAGGCTGATCTGCTAGTTGGTCTAAGCCAGCCGAGTGGACACCTCGTGCAGACTCAGGGTGTAGAGAAGTATGAGGTGGGGACAGTGTGGACTCAGTATGGAGTGGAGAAAACTCCTGTCTTTCAATATTCTCAGCCTGTTGGGAGGCTGGAATAGTTGATGTGGCTGTCTGCATTTGTACACCTGGCTCCTGTTGGGAGGAACCAGAGGGTCTAGGCTGACTTGGGGTTGACACAGGGTGGAGTGAAGCAGGCTCCAATGGTGCTGAACCTTCTCCCAAGATAGGAGAGGCAGCAGGGGTTGCTTCTTTTTCAACTGAACCCTGTTGAGAGGGAACATAGGTGCTAGTTTAGGGTGTTGATTTCTTTTTGCGATGGTAGAGAATGTGAGAAGAGGTGGGTGAGGTTGGAGGAGAAAGAGGTTCAGACTGGACAGGTTTAGAGATTGGGTCAGAAACAGGTGGGTTGGCCTGTTTCATAGTCTCAGGTGCCACAGAGGCATCAGCCACAGAGGCTTCATGTTCAACGATTGAACCAGGGTGAGGAGCCTGCTCCCCCTCAGCCACAGAGGCTGAAGGTGGAGACTCAGGCTGAGCTGTTTTGGCCTTCTTGGGGACAGGCCCAGCTTCAGTGGTTGCCAGGGTCCTTTTAACAAGCTTGGCCCTGGCTTTGGATTTTCACTTGGGAGCAGTTTCAGGATCCACCCTCACATCAGAGGGTCCTTCCACCAATGCTAACAGCCTCCTCATTGGTGTTGACAAAGGAGGCTCATTGGGTAGAACAGGAGTATAAAACACTCTATTTCCTATTACTGGAAAAACAGCAGTACGAAGAAGAGGTTGAGAATGATACAGATGCTCACCACAATGATGCTTGAATATGAGGCTCAAAAACCTGGGATACCGAACAGCAGCTGGACGGTTATCTTGTTGAACCAGGTTCCTCAAGTTCAGGAAAATCCACTTAGCCATGTCCATTGTAGTCCCATCCACCAGCTTTAGGACTATTGGGATTTCATCACGGCTCAGTTGGTCAAATGAACCAAACTTACTTCTGAAGCACATCACCACTAAGGCAAATAGAAAACTGTAGGTAGGAGACAGATCCTTCCTGAACAGCGTAGCTCCGATTTTGGGTTCTGCTACACCACAGAAGCGTAGCAAATTCCCCATTTGGTCATTTTCAGGTTGAGGCTTGTCATATGGTTCAGCATTTGGCAGATGAAGAACCTCCCATAGTCTTCAAGCTGATGCTGCATCCACAGAATCTGCCCACAGCAGCTTACAGCAGCAATGTACTCAGCTTCAGTAGTAGAAGTAGACACTGAGTTCTGCTTCTTGCTACACCAACTTATGAACTTACCACCAAGGAGTTGACATCCACCTGTTGGGCTTTTCCTATCTAGCCTGCAGCCTGCAAAATCAGAATCTGAATAACCTGTTAGTTCAAGGCTTGAGTCTTTGGGATACCAAAGACCCAAACCTGGTGTGCCCTTCAGGTATCTGAAGATTCTTTTAACAGCAGGTAGATGAGATTCCTTTGGATCAGCTTGGAACCTAGCACACAAACAGGTAGCAAACATAATATCAGGTCTACTAGCAGTTAAATACAGCAACCTCCCAATCATGACTCTGTAAGCTGTTACTGAAACAGCTTTGCCACTGGCATCAGCATCCAATTTTCCATTGGTTGCCATTGGGGTTTTAATAGGAGAACTTTGATCAAATTTAAACTTTTTCAAGAGATCTAAAGTATACTTTCTTTGATTTATAAAAATTTCAGTTGAGGTTTGTTTAACCTGTAATCCTAAAAAGAAAGTAAGTTCTCCCATCATACTCATTTCATATTTGGATTTCATGAGTAATGAAAAATTCTTGCATAACTGCTCATTGGTAGAACCAAATATTATGTCATCCACATAAATTTGAACGAGCATAATATCAGACTTCACCTTCTTTATGAATAGTGTGGTATCCACTTTACCTCTGGAATATCCATTGCTCATAAGGAATTCAGTAAGAGTGTCATACCAGGCTCTAGGGGCTTGCTTGAGACCATAGAGAGCTTTGTCCAACTTATAGACAAAACCTGGATGTTGTTCATTTTCAAAACCTGGAGGCTGCTTGACATAAACTTCTTCTTGTAGCTTCCCATTCAAAAATACACTCTTCACATCCATTTGAAATACCTTAATGCTCTTATGAGCAGCGTAGGCTAGATATAAACGAATTGCTTCTAGCCTGGCCACAGGAGCAAATGTCTCATCATAGTCAATTCCTTCCTCCTGTCTATAACCCTGAGCAACCAGTCTTGCCTTATTTCTAATGACATGACCTTGCTCATCCATCTTATTCCTGAAAACCATTTTAGTGCCAATTATAGTTTTACCTTTAGGAGCAGGGACCAGCTTCCATACCTTGTTTCTCTCAAACTGAATGAGTTCTTCTTGCATGGCAGTGATCCAATTGGCATCTTTTAGTTCTTCATCCACCTTCTTTGGCTCCATTAGTGAAACAAGACTAGAGAACATACAGAAGTTTCCTAAGCTGTCCCACCTTGTTTGTACCCCTTTGTTGATGTCACCAATTATTTGATCATTGGGGTGACACGTGATCCACTTAGGATCATTTTTCAATGATGATTCTCCTGAGTTATTGACATCTTCAGCAGGTCCTGTTGAGCAGCTCTCAAGATTTTCAGACACACTGTTGTCTTGAGCATGTTCACTTGTTGAACATGTCTATCCACTGTTGAACATATCACCAGATGATCCAGAAAAATTAGCATTGATTGGTTCAGGACATGTAGTTGTGGTTAAGTCAGTACACTTATTCACGCACGGAGTATTGACATAATCCTCATCATGTCCATTATGATCAGTAGGTTCCACACTGGTTGTAGTGGAAGCTTTTGAGTCCTTTTCTTCACAGTTGGAATGCACAAGATCATCAAAGTTCAATTCTTCTGAAACTGATTCAGGAACAGCTTTGGTACATTGATATATTCATCTATCACCTTTCTTTTGTTGTTGTATACTCTGTAGGCTTTGGAGATAGCAGAGTATCCAACAAACACACCTTCATCAGGTTTAGATTCAAACTTTGCCAGTTGGTCCCTTTGATTCAGAATAACGCAGGGACAAAAATACATGGAAGTAACTGACATTTGGCTTCCTTCCTTTGAGTAGCTCATAGGGAGTCTTGTTGAACCTTTTCACCACTAAGGATCTGTTTTGGGTGAAGCAGGCAGTGTGAACAGCTTCAGCCCAGAATGATGAATGTAAACCAGATGCACACAGCATGGTTCTAGCAGCTTCAATCAGGGTTCGATTTCTTCTTTCAGCAACTCCATTTTGTTGTGGAGTTCTTACAGCTGAAAAGTTTTGAGTGATCCCTTTTTCCTCACAGAAGTCTTCAAGAGTACTGTTTCTGAATTTGTTGGTACACCCTGTGTGACGATAGCAGTCTAATCGATATAACATTTTGGTTTAAGTGATACTCAATATTATGGTTTAACGAGTGTTTGATGTATGTGTTTATATATGTTTGATAGTAATTGATTGTATGTTTGAACTTGATGTAACATATTACAAGAAGTTCAAACATAAAGATCAAAGATTAATTCAAGCATAAACATAAGTTTCATATACAAGTTGGCTAGATTCGAATCATATAAGGGGTCACATTCGAATCTGTGATAGATTCGAATGTAGTCATAGATTCGAATGAAGACCAGATTCGAGAGTGTCTTGTGGACAGACTCGAATGGGCCTTGGGCCAGATTCGAGTTTGGCCCACAACAGACTCGAATCAGGGTCTATAATTAGGGATAGACTCGAATAATTAAGGGACTTTTTGCAGAATTCGTCAGGGATTAAGCTTAAAGCGATCTCGAGTTTATCGGCTAGGTGAGTGCAGTTTTGGAGAGAATTAGTTCGTAGGATCGTTCGTCAGTCGTTCGTTCAACGTCTAATAGTCTCCGTGTTTCGTAGTTGAGAGTTGTCCGTCTACCCGTTAACGAGGATTCTGCACTCGTTGACGGATCCGCGTCTCAATAGATCTGTGTTAGGTAGACCTTGCAAGTGGTATCAGAGCCTACGGAGTGTTCTTGGTGTTCTTCGTGTTCATCTAGATACATTCTAGGTTTCTTGACGCTAGTTGGACGGTTTTTCTCTCAAAAACGTGTTTTCAAGCTTAGCAAATTCTTATTCGGAAAACACTTTGTGGTTTTTCACGTTTTTGATCGAAATCATTATTTTTCGTTGGAAAAATAGTGATTTAATCTGCAAAACGTCAAAAAATCAAAGTGTTAGCCGTTTTTCGAGTTTGCGGCGCTCGAATCTAATAGGGGTAATTAGGGTTTTCACTTAGTGTCGAGTCTAACCTAAATCTGCTCCTTTCGAGTCTGTTTCAGTGGGTTTCGAATCTGTGTCGAGTTTGTGCTTCATTCGAATAGGGTCTCGAGTCTATCTAGTTTCGAGTCTAGTTCGAGTCTAGTCTAGTTTCGATAAGTGTTTCGAATCTGCTGAACACTTCGAGTTTGCTGTCATCGAATCTAAGGGCCATCGAATCTAAGGACTTTTTCGAATCTGACATATTTCGAGTTTAATTGAATTAAGACACTTAATCGAATTTAATCCCAAATAAATTGGAATCTAATTACATTCGAATCTATCAAGATTCGAAAGAGTTAATCCACATTAGTTTCGAATTAAATTAATTAAGGGTCAATTCAATTTCTTTCGAAAAGATGTCTAATCTTCAGAAATTCCTAGAAATGGACCACGAGGTCGGGAAGGCAAACGCACCGCCTAAGCTGATGAAAGTCGAGGATTATTACTAGTGGAAAGACCGATTTACCGATTTCGTGCGTTTTAACGACATGCGCATGTGGGTGTGCATTGACGAAGGGTATATTCCACCAGTCTCAGAAGTAGAAGGCCGTTAGAAGGTCTTGTCATACCAAATGATGAAGGAGGATGACAAGAAACTATTTGAAGCCGAAAGCAAAGCTTTCTCGATAATCCGTATGGCTTTACCTCAGGATATACTGCACACATTTCGAACTCAAAGGACGTCCAAGGAACTTTGGGAGTCTCTCGAGAAAAGGTGTGAGGGTAATCTTAGGGTGCGTAGAAAGCGTACAGAGCTGTTGAAACAACAGTTTGCGATTTTCAAGGCGATTAAGGATGAACAGCTGGATGATATTATCACCAGGTTCTATCACCTGATAACGGAACTTGAGAGTCATGGAATTGAGTATTCTGACACTGACAAGAACAACAAGCTTCTTGTGGGAACGATGACAAGCTATGTGGGTGGCAATGATCAAGCTATGTGGGTGGCAATGATCAAGCTATGTGGGTGGCAATGATCAAGCTGAATGAAGATAAGTATTATACTCAATCTCTCGATGACATTGTGGGAACGTTGCGGGCATATCACTTCGAGCTACTGAAGGCCGAGACTGATTACGAACAAGTCCAGAATCCAGCGATGTATTTTGAAAAGACATCAAAACCTTCAACGGCATCCGAACCGAAGAATGCTACAGCGTTTTTCACCGGAGAAACGTCATCACCATCAGAGTCCGAAGACTCATTGAATCGCGCGTTCTTAGGATTAGGAAGATCGGAAGAACCGCAGCCCCAAGTACATCAGGCATCGCCATCTCAGACTTATTCGAAGATGCCCATGAGCGCAAAGTCAGCAGAAGAACATTTGAATCTGCTTGCTTCTTTTGTGGCTGCTTATGGAAATTGTGTTCAAGGCAAGATTAACGATCCTGCTCTATGGGACGAGGATTACGATCAGGTCGACCCTGATGACTTAGAGGAAATGGATCTTAAATGGCAACTGGCCATGGTAACCCAGAGGGTTAAGAGATTCATTAAAAGAACTGGGAGGAATCTGCAGATGAATAACAAGGGGATAGGATTTGATAAGTCCAAGGTGAAATGCTACAACTGTCAAGGACTGGGACACTTCGCCAGGGAGTGTCAGAGACCAAAAGTGGAGACATACCAAGGACAGAGTCAGCATCAAGGGCAGTACCAAAATCAGTCTCAACAACGATACCTTCCAAGTTCATCATCTGCCGGTCAGGCCAACCTAGCTGGTCTTCTATCAAATGTCACTTCAGACAGACAGCTAGATGGTACGTATGACTGGAGTTCACATCCTGAGTCAAATGCTAGAGCCTTCATGGCTAAAGTCACGGAATCCGGATGTGATGGAGAAGAGCAGACCACAAGGGAAAACAGTCCGATGTGGGTGGAAAAGACGGATGATCAGACAGTCCTGGAGTTTGCTGCTCAGATGGCCAACGTGGAATCTGACAACTCAAAGGTTAGTCTTACTTACTCTCTTTTTCATGAATTATGTGTATTGTGTGTTACTTCTAATGATAGGTTAAATCTAGTCATAGAATCACATAAATCCATAACTGCTCAAAATGAGAACTTAAAGATTGAAAATGCTAGCCTAAACGATATCAAGCAAGATCTTAAAGAAAAGCTTAAGGCTGATGCTCAAGACATAGTAGTTCTAAAAGACAAACTCAGTGAGCAGTGTGTTAGGATAGAGCTAATGTATGAGCACGTAGAAGCCTTAACCAAAAGTCTTAAGGACAAGGATATAGAGCTAGTTGAAACAAAGGTTAAGGTAGCAGAGTCAAATAGCAAGCTGGAGAAGTTTAGGAATTCGAGCCTAAACCTAGGGAAAGTTTTAGATGCCCAAAGACAATCGAAGAAGCCCGTAGGTCTAGGATTTCACGAAATTCCTCCACCTTTCAATGCAAACTATGTTCCTCAGCCTCAGGAGAAAACTGACAAGTCAGTAGACTTAGAGGACCTACCTACACCGACACCAGAGCCTATTGTTGAAAATACACCTAAGGTGGCTGACTCAACCGTCAAGGTTAAGAAAGTAAAGTTTGTGTCGTCCTCCAGTGAAACACCTGCAGGAAAACAGAAAATTGCTTGGGCTGATCAGGTCGATGAGCCAGACACCGAAGATGTACCAAAGGATATAGACACTAGTGAGACATCTAGATCTAAGGGAATATGTAACAACCTAATTTTGATCTAGTCATAAATTCAGTAATATTTTGAACTGATAATGTAATAATGTTGAATTATTTGAATTATAATTTAATTAATAATGAAATATTAATTAAATTATATAAATATTTAATTTATGAATTAATTAATTATTAAAGAAAATTAAATAAAAGAGATATAATATACAAAAATAAAAGTGAGTTAGCTAACAAATATAACTAGACGACGTATATAAACGAGAAAATAGATTCAAACTCCAGATTCAGCCTCTCTCTCTAACTCTCTCTCTCTAAACTCTCTCTCTAGTTTCTCTCTCTAACTTCTCTCTAGAAATTCTCCTAAACCGACCGTCTGATCATCGAGATAAATATACCGTTAGGAAGATCTCGGCGAATACTACACGGATATATCAATTTCTGCTTGAATTCAGACGAATTGAGGTAAGTTTATGTATATTTTCCGTTTTATATATATAGGATATTCTCGAATCTACTGAGTTTTATGAAATTTAAAGTCATTTTATCAAAAATTAACTAGAATAAGTGTAAGATAATCGAACATAGGCTTAATATTGATTATATATGTGATTTATGCTTTAGAAATTCAAGTTTAGAGTTGAAAATATGATCAGATTCGAGAACATTATGATCAGATTCGAAAATACATAGAGCAGACTCGAAGTGGATAAAATTCGAATCTAATCCACCCATAGATTCGAGATATGCTTCGAAACTGTGTAGGCTTTTCGAGTCTATGCATAGTTCGAATCTAATCTCCATATGTGTGTGTGTCTCGAATCTATCTATTAGATTCGAAGGGGGGGGGGTCCATTTCGAATCTGACTCTCCATATATGAACTTAATTTGCCCGAATCTAGCTAGTTAAACTCGAAAGAGTGTATGTGTTTCGAATCTATTCTTTAGATTCGAATAAGCCTATTCGAATCTAATGCCTTTAATTCGAATCTGATGTTGTTCCAAGCCTAAGATGATATAAGAACAAACAAGTTAACGACCAAAGAAATGATGATAATGATATGATATTGATATGGAAAGATATGAAAATTCTGACACAGGTTCAGTATATTATCAGAACAAAGACTAAAGACTTAAAGACTTAAAAGCGGGTCAGAGACTGAATTGACAGATTACAGATTTACAAAATCCTGAGATAACTCAGGTGGCAGATTCATATGTCTGTTTGACCAAGACCCAAACTGTGAGTTATAGATATTCAAATTGAACATGCAAAGATCCGATTGAGATATATTGATGCTGTTACATTATTTGACGTTCATTTATCAGCTGGATTGAGACCTGTGCACACCATGGATGGGTGTTGCCCAGTGAATCATGATAGCTATTTGCTTTTCATTTCATATTGCATTTATTAGCGCTTCAGACTTTGCTTTATGATTTGTTGCTATCATGACTCCTAAGACTTATGCTTATTTCATAGAACAGACTTGATAAGATTTATTCAGCTTGACTAGCCCTTATGGTCTATTGTTCTAGACCCGGCTATTCCACCAGTTCTCATGAACTTGGTAATGACCTCCGATGTTCGGCCATGTTGACCTACTGGTAGCTAGCCCAGTATGTGGCTGATCCCCACGATATAAGCGTGAGTGTGGTTTGAACATCATCCGATCTTAAGATACTATATCTCAATCATGATGAGGGTTGTAGCGGCAGCCAAGACTTATCACGCTTAGATTTATAACTCCGCTTGACACGCATGTTAATATTGAAAATCTATAAACTCACTAAGCTTTGCTTACAGATGTTGCTTTAATATTTTACAGGAAAAAGCAAAGGAAAGTCACCTGCCGGACCTAGTTCTTAGGTCTTACACGATCAAGACAGAAGTATCATAGACCTCTACTCAACGATCTCATTTTGGTACTAATTGGATGATGATATTGTGGTGATCTGGGTAGATTTATTTTGATAATATGATGACATGAAATAGATTAGACTTGTGCCCTTTATAAGTTTAATTTGAAAACCGTAACTGTATTAAACTTAAATCTTAATAGCATGTACTGTAATTTAATTTTCCGCATTAAAAAAAAATTACTCTATCTTAGTTTGGTTGATATCGTATTGCAATATGTGGGACCTAGACTGGTGAGAACTGCCCCGGAAGGGGTGGTTTTCACAGGATGGTATCAGAGCACTAGTTTGAGTGAATCAAGTATTACATAAGTATACTTGATCTCAAACTGAAGCAATACATATGTATCAATCATTTAGGTGGTTTGAACTGAGATAGGATGTACAGACTGTTAGGATGGGAAAAAGGGTACATAGATCTAAGCCTATAAACTGATAGTTAATTGATTTTTAATTTTCAGTAGAAGATGTCAGGATCAGGATCAGGTGATATTCCCAACAATATGACCCAACAACAAATGTTTGAAATGATGCAACAATTTCTAGCCCAACACTCAGAACAACAAAACAAAATGATGCAAGAACAGTTTCGTGCCAGAGATGAGGCCGAAGCTAAAAGACGTGAAGAAAAGAAAAATAAGAGAAAAGAAAAGCAAGTCCAGACCAATGAATCTGATTCTGATAAATCTACCCCTGAAACCCAAATCGAGCAGCCTAAAGGCTGTAAATTTAAGGACTTCAAAGCAAGCGGTGCCCTGAACTTCGAGGGTACAGTTGATCCGATTCAGGCGATGGATTGGATCAGTCATACGGAAGAAATATTTAGAATCTCTGACTGTTTAGATTCTAAGAAAGTAAGCTACGCATCTGCGTTGTTTGTTGGAGCTGCTCGTGCATGGTGGAAGACACAGCGAAGTATATACGGGGAGGAAGTCATTCAGACGTTAGAATGGGAGCAGTTTCTTGATATGTTCAATGCGAAATACTGCCCGGTCGACCAGCGAGATAAAATGGAAGTACAACTGATGCAGCTGACTCAGGGAACGAAGACAGTTGATGAATATGAACACGAGTTTTCACGTCTATGCGGTTACTCTTCATACCAGGTTGCTACTGAAGAAAGGAAAATGAATAGGTTCCGAGTAGGACTCAACCCTAGATACAGACATCCGATGAGCGCGATTAGATACAAGAGTTATCTAGAAATGGTAGAAGCAGCTAGACAGATTGAACGAGGGTATTTAGAGTACGGCGATCAGCTCTACGCTCCGTCTACCAATCCGATGAACCCGTCTCCTCCAAAGAAACAACGATTTGGCAGATTCTTTAAGCCAAATAAATCTCAGACTCAGCAATCCTATCAGCATAATTCACAACCGAAAGCCCAAGCGTATTCCCTCACGAACGAACCACGATTCTGCAGGCGATGCAGAAAGTCACACATGGGGTTGTGCAATCCAGAAGATGTCACTTGCTTCTCATGCAACATGATAGGTCATAGCAGCGAGGAATGTCCACAGCAGGGACGTGGATGTGCAAAGTGCGGGAAACGAGGGCATTTCATGTATCAGTGTAGAAGCGGGCCGCGATATCAGTCTCAATCATCTGCGGGAGGTTATTCGGGAAAAAGTTCTGCTGCAACGCCAACTGCCCGGACACGAGCTTTTCAAATCACTGCCGAGGAAGCCAAAGAAACGCCTGATGTAGTTACGGGTATGTTTTTACTTAATTCGATTCTGGCACGTATACTATTTGATTCTGGCGCAAGTCGTTCTTTTATATCGACTTCTTTTGCATCAAGACTACATAAAGCTCCATCAAAACTTCCTGTGATTCTAGACATTGAGACAGCCAGTAACAATTTCGTTATGGCTGATTCCGTTTACCGAAACTGCACTCTACTTGTAAATAACATTGTATTCAATCTCGATCTCATCCCGATTCCATTAAAAGAGTTCGACGTTATTATCGGCATGGATTGGCTAACGAAAAATGAAGCTACCATTGTCTGCAACCGCCGAATCATCCGAATCAAGACTACAGACGGCCGAGTGTTAGAGATCAAAGGCGAAAAGCGAAAAGGTGATCACTGCTTCATTTCCATTGAAAAAGCACATAAGTATCTATCTAAAGGTCGCGAATCTTATTTGTGCTATGCTTTATCCGAAACCAACCGTGAAAAGAAATCTCAGTCTGATATCCCGATAGTCTGGGAGTTCCCGGACGTCTTTCCTGAAGACATTTCTGGAGTGCCACCGGAACGTCAAGTCGAGTTTAGTATTGACTTGATTCCTGGTGCGGCTCCTATTGCAAAGGCTCCATACAGACTTGCACCTGCAGAAATGCAGGAAATGTCAAAGCAACTGCAAGAGCTGTTGGAGAAGGGGTTTATCCGACCGAGTTCTTCTCCGTGGGGTGCACCAGTTCTGTTTGTTAAAAAGAAAGACGGAACTTTCCGTATGTGCATCGACTACCGCGAGTTGAACAAGGTTACAATAAAGAATAAGTATCCTCTGCCCAGAATCGATGATCTGTTTGATCAGTTACAAGGAGCCAGTTACTTTTCGAAAATAGATCTCCGTTCTGGGTATCATCAGTTAAAAGTCAGAGATGAGGATGTTCCAAAGACAGCTTTCCGTACAAGATACGGTCATTACGAATTTCTCGTAATGCCGTTTGGATTAACGAATGCACCAGCGGCGTTCATGGATCTCATGAACCGTGTGTGCAGACCAATGTTGGATAAATCAGTTATCGTGTTCATAGACGATATTCTGATTTACTCCAAAACGGAGGCTGATCATTCTATTCATCTGCGGCAATTGCTAGAGTTATTAAGAAAAGAAAGACTCTATGCAAAGTTTTCTAAGTGCGAATTCTGGCTCAGACAGGTATAATTTCTATTATATAAGTCTTGAGCTGTTTCCTTAACTATTCTATGATTCACCTCAGAATTTGAAATTCTATCTTAATTCTTATAGATCCAGTTCCTTGGCCATGTTGTTTCTGGCAAAGGAATTTCCGTTGATCCTTCAAAAGTCGAGGCTGTTCAGAAGTGGCAAACACCTCGCAATGCCTCAGAGATAAGAAGTTTCCTTGGATTGGCCGGTTATTATCGGCGATTCATAAAGGACTTCTCAAAGATTGCTGTGCCGCTTACAATGCTAACACGGAAGAATACTCCTTTCGTTTGGACCGATAAACAGCAAGAGGCATTCGATATTCTGAAACAAAAGTTGATTCAAGCGCCGATCCTAGCCTTGCCAGAAGGTAACGACGATTTCGTTGTTTACAGCGACGCTTCTGGTACTGGCTTAGGATGTGTTCTTATGCAAAGGGGAAAAGTTATTGCCTACGCTTCAAGGCAATTGAAAGATTACGAGAAAAGTGCACCAACTCATGATCTTGAGTTGGCTGCCGTTACCTTTGCTTTGAAAATCTGGCGTCACTATCTATATGGGACTCGGTGTCAGCTCTACACCGATCATAAGAGTCTCAAATATCTTTTCACTCAAAAAGATCTGAACATGAAACAACGTCGATCCTTAGAGCTTATCAAGGATTATGATTGCGAGATCTTATATCATCCCGGCAAAGCAAATGTTGTCGCGGATGCATTGAGTAGAAAAGTGTATCCTGAAAAGTGCTGCTATGCCCTGACTCCAGTTATATTCTCTTCTGATCTTATTGAAGACATCAGAGTTGCCCAAGCCGAAGCAATGAAAGAAGAGAATATTGATTCCGAAAATCTTAAAGGGCAGCTACAATTACTATCTCTGAACCATTTGGGACTTTACTGTCTCCAGGGAAACCGAATCTGGGTTCCTAAATATGGTTCTATTCGTAGCACTCTTCTGTCCGAAGCTCATCAGTCCAAGTTATCTGTTCATCCTGGCAGCTCAAAGATGTACTTTGATCTGAAAGCTGACTACTGGTGGCCAGGAATGAAGAAAGATATCGGAAAATGTGTTGAAAGCTGCAGAGTATGTCAGAAGGTTAAGGCAGAACATCAGAAGCCCTTCGGAGATATGCAACCACTGCCAGCTCCTGAATGGAAGTGGGAGCATATAACAATGGACTTCATTACGAAGCTGCCAAAGACCAAAAGACAGCACGACTCCATCTGGGTAGTCGTTGATCGTTTAACTAAATCAGCACATTTTATTCCGATGAAAGAAACTTATTCCCTCGATAGATTGGCACAGATATACATCACAGAAATTATCTCTCGTCACGGTGTGCCAAAGTCTATCGTTTCTGATCGTGATAGTCGCTTCACATCCAGATTCTGGCAAGCATTACAAGAAGGGATGGGTACTCGGATTTCCATGAGTACAGCTTATCATCCAAATGCAGATGGCCAGAGTGAGCGTACTATTCTAACTCTTGAAGATATGCTTCGTGCCTGCATTCTTGATTTAGGTGGTAACTGGGATGACCACTTGCCGTTGGTCGAATTTTCATACAATAACAGTTATCATTCTACAATCAAGATGGCTCCTTTTGAAGCTCTATACGGAAGAAAATGCAGAACTCCTACCTGTTGGCGAGAAACAGGCGAATCGCCAATAGCAGGACCTGCCCTTCTACAGTTGACTCATGAAAAGATTCAACTAGTTAGAAGGAATATTCTTGAAGCTCAAAGCAGGCAGAAGTCGTATTATGATAATCGGCATAGATCAATCAGTTTTGCAGTTAACGACTGGGTGATGCTGAAAGTATCCCCAATGAAGAATGTGGTGCGGTTTATTAAGAGAAACAAGCTAGCTCCAAGATTTATCGGTCCGTTCAAGATTGTGGAAAAGATTGGAAATCAATCTTATCGTCTTGAACTACCGGCTGACTTAGCGGGAATACATCCTGTATTTCATGTCAGTCATCTGAGAAAGAGTTTAGCTGATGAAAGGGAAGTTCAGATACCACATGTTAACTTGCAGATTGATGAGAAGCTTCGCGTGGTTGAAGAGCCAGAACGTATTCTGGACTCGAAGACCAAAAAGCTTCGGAATAAAGAGATACAGATGGTGCTCGTCCAGTGGAAACATCACAAAGGTTCGCATCAGTCTTGGGAATCGAGAGATGTTATGAAAGCTACATATCCCGGTCTGTTCGAATCTAGCTAACTTCGGGGACGAAGTTTGTGCGTGGTGGAGCCCATTCTGTAACAACCTAATTTTGATCTAGTCATAAATTCAGTAATATTTTGAACTGATAATGTAATAATGTTGAATTATTTGAATTATAATTTAATTAATAATGAAATATTAATTAAATTATATAAATATTTAATTTATGAATTAATTAATTATTAAAGAAAATTAAATAAAAGAGATATAATATACAAAAATAAAAGTGAGTTAGCTAACAAATATAACTAGACGACGTATATAAACGAGAAAATAGATTCAAACTCCAGATTCAGCCTCTCTCTCTAACTCTCTCTCTCTAAACTCTCTCTCTAGTTTCTCTCTCTAACTTCTCTCTAGAAATTCTCCTAAACCGACCGTCTGATCATCGAGATAAATATACCGTTAGGAAGATCTCGGCGAATACTACACGGATATATCAATTTCTGCTTGAATTCAGACGAATTGAGGTAAGTTTATGTATATTTTCCGTTTTATATATATAGGATATTCTCGAATCTACTGAGTTTTATGAAATTTAAAGTCATTTTATCAAAAATTAACTAGAATAAGTGTAAGATAATCGAACATAGGCTTAATATTGATTATATATGTGATTTATGCTTTAGAAATTCAAGTTTAGAGTTGAAAATATGATCAGATTCGAGAACATTATGATCAGATTCGAAAATACATAGAGCAGACTCGAAGTGGATAAAATTCGAATCTAATCCACCCATAGATTCGAGATATGCTTCGAAACTGTGTAGGCTTTTCGAGTCTATGCATAGTTCGAATCTAATCTCCATATGTGTGTGTGTCTCGAATCTATCTATTAGATTCGAAGGGGGGGGGGTCCATTTCGAATCTGACTCTCCATATATGAACTTAATTTGCCCGAATCTAGCTAGTTAAACTCGAAAGAGTGTATGTGTTTCGAATCTATTCTTTAGATTCGAATAAGCCTATTCGAATCTAATGCCTTTAATTCGAATCTGATGTTGTTCCAAGCCTAAGATGATATAAGAACAAACAAGTTAACGACCAAAGAAATGATGATAATGATATGATATTGATATGGAAAGATATGAAAATTCTGACACAGGTTCAGTATATTATCAGAACAAAGACTAAAGACTTAAAGACTTAAAAGCGGGTCAGAGACTGAATTGACAGATTACAGATTTACAAAATCCTGAGATAACTCAGGTGGCAGATTCATATGTCTGTTTGACCAAGACCCAAACTGTGAGTTATAGATATTCAAATTGAACATGCAAAGATCCGATTGAGATATATTGATGCTGTTACATTATTTGACGTTCATTTATCAGCTGGATTGAGACCTGTGCACACCATGGATGGGTGTTGCCCAGTGAATCATGATAGCTATTTGATTTTCATTTCATATTGCATTTATTAGCGCTTCAGACTTTGCTTTATGATTTGTTGCTATCATGACTCCTAAGACTTATGCTTATTTCATAGAACAGACTTGATAAGATTTATTCAGCTTGACTAGCCCTTATGGTCTATTGTTCTAGACCCGGCTATTCCACCAGTTCTCATGAACTTGGTAATGACCTCCGATGTTCGGCCATGTTGACCTACTGGTAGCTAGCCCAGTATGTGGCTGATCCCCACGATATAAGCGTGAGTGTGGTTTGAACATCATCCGATCTTAAGATACTATATCTCAATCATGATGAGGGTTGTAGCGGCAGCCAAGACTTATCACGCTTAGATTTATAACTCCGCTTGACACGCATGTTAATATTGAAAATCTATAAACTCACTAAGCTTTGCTTACAGATGTTGCTTTAATATTTTACAGGAAAAAGCAAAGGAAAGTCACCTGCCGGACCTAGTTCTTAGGTCTTACACGATCAAGACAGAAGTATCATAGACCTCTACTCAACGATCTCATTTTGGTACTAATTGGATGATGATATTGTGGTGATCTGGGTAGATTTATTTTGATAATATGATGACATGAAATAGATTAGACTTGTGCCCTTTATAAGTTTAATTTGAAAACCGTAACTGTATTAAACTTAAATCTTAATAGCATGTACTGTAATTTAATTTTCCGCATTAAAAAAAAATTACTCTATCTTAGTTTGGTTGATATCGTATTGCAATATGTGGGACCTAGACTGGTGAGAACTGCCCCGGAAGGGGTGGTTTTCACAGAATACACAAAAAGTCCATAGATAAGATATCTTGCTTTAGATGTCACGAGAAGGGGCATGTTGCTTCTCACTGTCCGCTTAGGAAAGCCGATGTTACACCTAAGACAGTGAATCCAACACATGTTAAGCCCTCAACCAGTGTGGCAAGCACCAGTAGTTCTCAAAGTACCGAGAAAGCTGTGCAGGCCGCACCCAAACAAGTTGTGAAAAACACACCGGTTAAGGTTGGACCAAATGAAGCGATTAGGACAAATTCACCGAATCGTGTCATTAATCAATCTAGGTCAGCACCACAACAAGTCTATAGGAGCACAACACCTAGCAGGTCACACACTCCAGTTAGGTCTCATACTCCAGTTAGACATTATGCACCGGTAAGAGCTCAGGGATCACAGTCTGAAATGCAGTATAATAGGAATTATTCAAGAGCTCCACAACAAATGCCTACTCAAAGGCAAAGAGTGAATCTAAATCACTCGGCACCACAACAGGCTCAAATTCAAAAACCCAAGTCACCTGAACGGCGAGATGGGTATTTGAAAGAGTTTCAGTATGTGGACGAGAATGGTATAACCAAGTCAATCATGGCTTGGGTTCCCCGTGATAACTAACCTATTTTCTTTCATGTGCAGGAGATCACCACAGGTCCAAACAACAAATGGTTCGTCGACAGTGGATGCTCCAGGCACATGACGGGGGAAAGAGGTCTGCTTACAGACTTCAAGGGTGGGAATAAGGGGTTTGTATCATTCGCCGGTAACAAAGGAGGAAATATTACTGGAACTGGAGAAGTCACTAATGGGACGATTACATTGGATCAAGTTTATCACGTTGATAAACTGGTTCATAATCTCATTAGTGTATCTCAAATCTGTGATAAGAAGAATTCAGTGCTTTTCACTGACACTGAAGCGTTAGTGCTGAAACCGGGATTCAAGATTCCTGAAGATTGGATATTGATGCGGGCACCAAGGAAGAATGACTTGTACATGCTCGATATGAACAAGCCAGATAATTCGATGGGTCCGATCTGCTTACTATCAAAAGCTTCGGAGACGGAATCGGTTTTGTGGCACAGACGCATGGCTCACTTGCACCTAAGGAAAATGAACTACATAACAAAGAATGGTTTGGTGCAAGGTGTGCCTCTGAAGAGCTTTCAGTTTGAAGACAAGTGTCTACTGTGCATGAAGGGCAAACAGCATAAAAAGACACACAAGTCCAAGAACCAGAATTCAATCGCCTCAACATTCGATTTGTTGCATATGGACCTTTTCGGCCCTATCAACAAAAGGAGTATAGGAGGTAGTTGGTTTTGTTTAGTTATTGTTGGGAAATAGTTTAAGTAAGGTTCAAGCTGTTAGTTAGACTTCTCAAGCTGTTAGTAGATTCTCTGTTTAAATACAAAGTTCATGCTGTTAGTTGAAGAAACTCGAGCTGCCAGTGTTAAAGTTCAAGCTGCTAGAGTAAAACTGCTCAAGCTGCTGTGTTCAAGCTGTCCAACGACTCAAGCTGCTCAACAGTTTCTCAAACAGAAAGTGCTGATTTTCAGGGAAGATATCTACAAGAAGATTCCAGCATATCTACTATCAAAGAAGTCCTAGTCCTTCAAGGAAACAAGTCAATAAAGCAATATAAATAGACAGATGCATACACATACGCACATAGGAGTTTTTGCATTATTTTTGAGTCTGTAATTGCTTTATTGTTTAAGTTTTCATAAGCCTCTAAGGTTGTAAAACCCTAAGAACAGTTTGTGTTCTTCGTCTAATCTAAACAGATTAGAGGTGATTGTAATCATTGAATTAAGCAATATAAACAGTCTTGGTTATTTCTGTGTTTTATGCTATTATTGATTCTGAAAGTTTTTGTCAAAATAATTGAGTGTTATTCCGCAAACTTCTTAATTAAACTTTGATTCAAAGCAAGATTATTGATTTATACTCTGATAAATTCAAATCAGTTAATCTTGGTTATTCATAATTTTCATAATATTTAGATCCTGACAAGTGGTATCAGAGCCACAGGTCGTTCTTTGTTTTTCAAAGTCGAAAACTTTCTTTCAAATTTTTAATCTTTTTCAATGGAATTTGAAAATAGCAGCAGTGGATCTGGGCAAGGACTCAAAGTGCCTATGCTCAAGCCCACTGAGTTTGAGATGTGGAAACTCAGGATTCAACAGCATATTCAATTCATTGATTATGCCTATATGGGAAGCTGTTGAATTTCCTCCTGCAGTTGATCCAGAACTTGATGCTGAGGGAAAACCAGTAAAAACTCCTCCAAAAACTGAACTTGAAAGGAAGGCTAGAATGAATGAAGTGAAAGCACTGACATTATTACAAATAGCCATTCCTAATGCTTATCAACATCAGTTTAAGAAGTTTTATACTGCTCACTCTCTTTGGAATGCCTTAGAGAAGAGGTTTGCTGGTAATGCAAGTACCAAGAGGAATCAAAAGGACCTTTTGAAACAGCAGTATGAAAACTTTTCTGGTGGCAAGAATGAAAACCTCACCCAAATCTTTGACAGGTTCAACAAACTGATAAGTGAACTGGAAAGTGCAAGGGTCAATCTGGATCAAGATGAGGTCAACAGAAAGTTTCTCAGATCTCTTGGAGAAGAATGGACAGTCTACGCTGCACAGTGGAGAACAAAAGACACACTTGATGAGATAGAATTGGATGATCTGTACAACAGTCTAAGAGTGTTTGAGACTGAAATAGATGCTAAAAAGAAATCCTTTTCTTATAATCATAACACTGCTCTTTTGTCCTCTGAAAAATCTAACAACTGTGATTCTTTTTCAGGTGGTGATGGAAGTTCTGCTGAAACACATTATGAAGCATTTGTTGCCAATGATGGATTATTTGCTCTAAATGTTGAAGACTTGGAGCAAATTCATCCTGATGATCTTGAAGAGATGGATTTAAAATGGCAACATGCAATGCTAACCATGAGAGCCAAGAGATTTCTGAAAAGAACTGGAAGGACCAACTTTCAAGCCAAAACAGATGGCAAACCATCTTTTGATAAATCAAAAGTGGAATGCTACAAATGTCATAAGCTTGGTCACTTTGCCAGAGAATGTAGATCTCAAGGTCAACAGCCATCAAGGACTTCACAGCCAATCCAAACTTCCTCATCAACAGCACTTGTCTCTCAAGAAGATAATGTGTTTGACTGGAGTGATCAGACAGAGGAAGAATTCCAAAATCAAGCACTCATGGCAGAAACATCAACTGTCTCCTCCACTGAACTACCATCTGAGGTAAATTCTAAACTCTGCTCTCAATCATGTAAAAATATGGTTAAAAAGTACAGAGATCATAATGAGAGCATGTGCAAAACTCTAGCTAAGATGGAAGAAAGGAGATATGAATATATGCAAGCCATAGAAGATCTGGAAAAACAGATCAATGACTACAAGGATAATGAGCTTCAAATGGGTTATGATAGAAACTATCATGAATGGGAGAAAAAGGAACTCAACAAGAAAATAGAATCTTTGAATAAAAAGATAGAAGAATCTGAACAGAAGGTGTTAGAGGTTAATAAGAAACTAGAATCTGTTAACATAGATTTAGGTAACTTCAAGTTAGCAAATCAAAAGCTAGAACACCTAATGAAAGTTCAATTCAAAGACAGAGTTAAATCCCAGGTCAATCCCAAAGAAGGAATAGGATACAATGCTACTCCACCTCCATATAATAACAAGTACATTCATCCAATGAGTGAAGTTGCTGATAGACTTGTCAATGAACCACTAGATGAGTCTATGACTATTGTAGATCCTATCCTTGATAGCAGTCCTGAACCAAAAGAAGCTAAGAGTCAAAATAGAGACTGTGACACAAAGAGTGCACCCATAGAAGTCCAAGTTCCCAGTAAGAAAGGAAAAGAAAAGATGAGTGTATGCAATGCTACTCCACAAGATTCTGTACTTTCTAACTGTAACACTGCATCTTCATCAAAAGGACCTAAAAGAGGTAAAACTGTTTCAATCTGCACATGCCAAAAGCATGGTGTTCAAAAGTTTCCTAAACAACAGCAGGTAAGAGGAAACCAGAGAAACAAAAACAAGAAATTGACAGAAAAGTCTGGTGTGCCAATCCAAACTGTCAAAAGATGCTTTCACTGTGGAAGGAAGAATCACTTTGCCAAGGATTGTTTTTACAAACCAGCTGTTGCAAAACAGACTGTGCATCACACAAAATCAAATCCTAAACAGGCAAAGTCCTCAAAAGTGAAACCTTCCACAGCAGCTCCAAAGAGAACAGTTGATCACAGATTTTCAAAAGTTAATAAAAAACAGTCCACACATCAAAAACAAGTTTTGGCAAAGCCTAAATCAAGTTTTAAACAAATATGGTGTGTCAAGGACAAATCTGTTGCTCAAACTGCTAAGTCAAAATCTGATGCTGTTAGTGCAAAAACTGAAACTGTTAGCACTACAAACACAGCTCAAGCTAATGAGCATCAAACTGGAGCTGTTAGTGATTCATCTGAGACTGTCAGAAGAAAAGATGATCAAAATAATTGGCTACCTCACATAATCACTAAATACTCTCCAAAGACTCCATCAGTAGACCTCACCAAATACAAGAAATCAAAAACAGTTTTTAGTTATGTCAATATACAAGGCCAACCCAAAACCAATTTGGTTTGGGTTTACTCCACTACTAACTAAGCTGTTATTTGTGCAGGGCAACCACAGGTCTTCACATAAGACACGATGGCATCTGGACAGTGGATGCTCCAGGCACATGACAGGCAATTCTGAATGCTTGTCAAACTTCAAAGGATTTGATGGAGGTTTTGTTGCATTTGGAGGCAACTCAAAAGGAGGTAAGGTCACAGGTAAAGGTACTGTAAATGCAGGCAACATGATATTCCATGATGTCTTGTATGTTGAACAGCTTAAGTACAATCTATTGAGTGTCTCTCAAATCTGTGACAAACAAAACATTGTTCTGTTCACAGATTCTGAGTGCATTGTTCTTTCAAAGGATTTCAAAATTCCTGAAAATCTTGTTTTACTTAGAACACCAAGAAAGGACAATGTTTACTGCCTAGACACAGCTCTTTTGACTAAATCAAATACTTTAAGCTGTTTAATATCCAAAGCATCATCAAATGAGTCTGCTCTTTGGCATAGAAGGATGTGTCACATGAACTTCAAGTCCATGAATGATTTAGTTAAAAAGAATCTGGTAAGAGGATTACCACAAAAGGAGTTCATTTGTGATGATCATTGTGTAGCATGTCTTAAAGGTAAGCAACACAAACTTCTCATAAGGCCAAAGAAGTAAATTCAATCTCATCTGTTCTTCAGCTGTTACATATGGATCTATTTGGTCCAACATCTGTTTTGAGTTTGAATAAAAGGGCATACTGTTTAGTCATTGTTGATGATTTCACCAGATTTACTTGGGTTTACTTTCTTAGATCAAAAGATGAAACTGCTGAGCTTGTTAAGTCTTTTATCCTTAAGATAGAAAACCAATCTAATTCAAAAGTTAAGGTGATAAGATCAGACAATGGGACTGAATTTAAAAATCAAGTTCTAAACAGTTTCTGTGAGTCCAAAGGTATTGCTAGACAATATAGTGCACCAAGAACACCACAGCAAAATGGTGTAGCTGAAAGAAAGAATAGAACATTAATTGAGGCTGCTAGAACAATGTTAGCTGATTCCAATCTGCCTATGACTTTCTGGGCAGAAGCTGTTAACACAGCCTGTTATGTTCTAAATAGGGTTCAAGTAGTTCAATCACAAGGGAAAACTCCTTATGAGTTATTCCACAACAAAAGTCCCCTAATAGCTTTCTTCAAGCCTTTTGGATGCCCATGTACTATCCTTCACACTAAAACTCACTTAGGAAAGTTTGAGAGTAAGTCTGAAGAAGGATTTTTTGTAGGATACTCAATTCAAAGCAAAGCCTATAGAGTATACAACCGTGTGTCTAAAACAATTGAAGAAAGTGCCAATGTTGAATTTAATGAAAATACTGCTAACATCAAAGGCACTGGTCCTGATTGGTTGTTTGATTTAGATTCACTAACAAATTCTCTGAGCTTTGCTGAGTTTCCTGCAGAAGCTGATGCATACAGGGTTGAAGCTGCCAACACAAATTCTCATGCTGCCAATACAATATCTCATGCTGGTAGCACAAAGTTTCAGACTGCTGCAGATTCAACAAGTTGGGATGATTTCACCACTCTACCACTTCTGTCATGTGATCCTCCAGGGGTCCTGAGCACTCAACATGAGGCAAATACAGACACTGAAGTGCCATTCCCAAGTCCTGACAGCACAGCTCAACCAGAAAAGGAAACAGCTCCAGTTTCTAGGCTAGCAGTCCCAACAGCTTCTCAAGCTGTTAGCCTAGAAACTCAAGCTGTTCCAGAAACTGAACCATTCACTGGTTCTGATGGTGATGACACAAATCTTGGAACGTCCTTTCAAATAGAGAGAGAACCCACACGCAGAGTTCATAAGTATCACCCTCTCAATCAAATACTGGGTGATCCAAGCACCCCTGTTCAAACAAGGAAGATGGTTCACAATGAGACTGCTGCTGCTGAACAAGCAGTTCCAGAATTCAGTCTAGCTGCTTTTGAACATGCCTGCTTCATGTCTCAATTAGAACCTAAAAAGGCATCAGACGCACTAAAAGATGCATCCTGGATTGAAGCTATGCAAGAAGAGCTTTTACAATTCAAAATCCAGAATGTATGGACTCTGGTGGATCTTCCTAAAGGTAAGAGAGCAATAGGTACCAGATGGGTGTTCAGAAACAAGAAGGATGAGAGAGGGATAGTCATCAAAAACAAAGCAAGACTAGTAGCACAAGGGTACACTCAAGAAGAAGGAATAGATTATGATGATGTTTTTGCTCCAGTAGCAAGAATTGAAGCCATAAGACTATTTCTAGCATATGCAAGCTTCAAAGGATTCAAAGTGTATCAAATGGATGTAAAGTCTGCTTTCTTGTATGGGAAAATTGAAGAAGAAGTGTATGTGTGTCAACCTCCTGGTTTTGAAGACTACAAGTATCCAGACAGGGTGTACAAGCTAGACAAAGCACTCTATGGTCTTCACCAAGCCCCCAGAGCATGGTATGACACACTGTCCTCATATCTTCTACAGAATGGATTCAAGAGAGGCACTCTGGACAAGACACTCTTCACCAAATCCATCAAAGCTGAGATTCTCCTTGTTCAGATCTATGTTGATGACATCATCTTTGGCTCAACTAATGATAAGTTGTGCAAAGATTTTGAGGCCCTAATGCACAAAAAGTTTCAAATGAGTTCAATGGGGGAACTCACATTCTTTCTAGGGCTGCAGGTCAAACAGACGCCTACTGGTCTATTCATAAGTCAATCAAAGTATGTCAAAGACATACTGGAAAAGTTTGGCTATCAAGACACAAAGGTTGCAAGCACTCCAATGGATCCTCATAAACAGCTTCATACAGATAAAGATGGCATAGATGTGGACATTCATCTCTACAGATCCCTTATAGGATCTCTCATGTATCTAACATCTTCTAGACCTGATATAATGTTTGCTGTTTGTGTATGTGCCAGGTTTCAATGTTCACCAAAGGATTCTCACTTGGTTGCTGTTAAGAGAATCTTCAGATACCTCAAAGGCCAACCACATTTAGGTCTATGGTATCCCAAAGACTCTCCTTTTGAACTAACCGCTTATTCTGACAGTGACTATGGTGGCTGCAACATTGACAGAAAATCCACAACTGGTGGATGTCAATACTTAGGAGCAAGACTGGTCTCTTGGCAATGCAAAAAGCAAACAACTGTCTCCACATCATCCACTGAAGCAGAATACGTAGCAGCTGCAAGCTGCTGCTCCCAGGTAATGTGGATTCAAAATCAGCTTAGAGACTATGGTATGAATTTCTTATCCACTCCTATTTATATTGACAATTCAAGTACCATAAGCATTGTGCAAAATCCAGTGAAATTCCCAAAAACAAAGCATATAGAAATCAGATTTCACTTCATCAGAGATTGTAATGAAAAGAAGTTAATCCAAGTTACCAAAATTCACACAGATGATCAGCTAGCTGATTTATTTACAAAACCTTTTGATGTAGGAAGGTTCACTTTCCTAATATCAAACATTGGTATGGTAAATATGGATTAATTGATTTCTATTACTATCAACTTAATATGCTAATTTAAGGGGGAGACACTGTGTTAGTGAAAAGTTGCACAATTTTACACTAACAGCATGAGTCTTTTCTCATGCTGCTAGTTCATTTTCTCATGCTGCTGGTTATTTTCACTTGATCTGTCAAAATGTGCAGGGTATTTGGGTAATTTTTCAAATATGTGCGCGGGACCCAACCTTTTCGAAACCTTTAAAGGTCCCAGTTTCGTTCAGTTGTAACTACCAGTTACATATTGCTTCCAAGGCCTTCTTCTTTCTCTCTGAACGATACACACATTCTTTGCAAACCCTAAACCTAAACCGTCGTTTCTTTACCCATGGAGTTCGTAAAAGAACACAACTGCCTTCCATATACCCTGAAACACACTGACCTTCAACCATTCCATGAGATGATGGACTTCCTCAGCCACTCCCATATCCACTATGCTCTCCATATTAACCCCACTATCTACATATCTCATATTGAGCAATTCTGGAATCATGCCTACCTTCAAACCATCAATGGAGTGCCTACCCTGACTTCCAAAATCGATGGTACTACCATCAATATCACCGAGGAATCCATCAGAAATCATCTGCATCTTCAAGATGCCACAGGTATAAAAGACCAATCCCTTCAAGCTTTATATCTTGGTCTTCAAAATATTGGTTATAGGGGGCCTGCTGATTCTTTTACTTTTCTTAAGGCACACTTTTCTCCTAAATGGAAATATCTTGTGCATATTCTTCAGCAGTGTTTAAGCCCCAAAAGAACTGGTTGGTCCGAATTTTCTTCAAACATTGCCACTGCCTTAGTGTGCTTTTCTACTGGCCAACAGTTCAACTTTTCAAACAAAATCTTTCAAGGAATGCTAAGGCACCATTCCCTGAAGCATGGGAAATTTTTGATGTATCCTCGATTCTTGGCAAAAATAATTGCACACACCTGCACTACTTCCAACTTACATAAGAGGATACATGTTTCCCATAGGCACTCACTATCTTCACTCAAAAGGCTGCTAAAGCCAAGTGCCAATTTTGTTAGTATAGATGCTCCATTGCCCTCTGCAATGATGAGCATCATCACAAGAAACAGAGGAGAGGGGCCTGAGCAGACACAGCCTAACATCACTGCTTCAACCCCAGGACCCCAACCCACTCCTCATGATACAAACATATCCTCTGATCCTTTTGAACAGCCTACACGCCCACTCAGATATCTATACAAAAGAAAAAGGGGATCAGGAGCTCCTTCCTCCTCTTCCCATCAGCCACAGCCATATATCCCTGTGCAGGAGAATCCTTCTGCACAGAATATCCAAAGGGAACCAATTGAGGACACTCCCAACCTCAATCAGGAGGTGAACATCTCTTCTGAGACTGTTCATATGGGTTCTGTGGCTGGCACCACTGATGTCTCTGCACAAGAGGCACAGGAAAGGGCCAACATCTCTAAGACCACACCCATGGCAACAGCTAGTGCGCAAACACAAGCTGGAAGACCCCAGTACCAAGAACAGAGGGGCCCAGAGGTTTCTACTTCTGGAATTCATGTCAGTGATAGACCACAAACACCCCTGGTGTTTTCTGATCTTGAGACTAGTTTGCAACTCATGCTTTTGACGGATCCCAAGCTGAAACCTGTTGTAGCTATGTTGGAATACCAAATGTCCATCATTGCTGCACAGGGTGCACAAATCATGGCTCTAAAGCAATCAGAAGTGGCTCAAAAACAGAGAATGGATTATCTTCATAAGGGGTTTACCCTTTGTGGAAATAAGCTCATTCAATTAGAGCGTTTGATTCAAACCCAAGGGGCAAAGGTTGTAGGTCCTCCTGACCAAACCAATGCTTCCAAAAAGGGGGAGAATCAGGAGGTTCCCAAAACAGTCCAAGTAGCTCCAACAACAACAACAGTCCAAGCAGCACCAAAGTCCCAGTTTCTAGGCTAGCAGTCCCAACAGCTTCTCAAGCTGTTAGCCTAGAAACTCAAGCTGCTCCTTCCAAAGCCACTGGAGTTGTTATAAGAGAAGGTATTCAAGCTCCATCCAGTTCAGTCCAACAGTCTGCTACAAAAGATAAAGGCAAGGGTATTCTCATTGAGTCTCCAAAGCACAAATTTTCTTCAAGAGAAGCCCAGATTGCCTTTGATGCTGAGATTGCCAGAAAATTAGCAGAAGAACAAGATCAGGCCTTAGACCAGCAAACCCATGCCCCAATGCAAGATGATGAAACCTTCGGAGATTACCTAAGAGGGTTTGTGGTCAAGCAAGGTGAAAGAAAGAGGAAGATGCCAACTGGGCATACCAAGGCTGAGGATAGAAGATTCTTGATAAATTTTGCTTTTGCAGCAGGGATTCCAAAGAAAATGGCTCAGTCCATGACCACTGAAAGGCTGCAGGCAATACATGATAAAGAAATGGAGAAAAGAAAGAAAGCAAGAGTCTCCTCAGAAATTCAGCCAGTACCAAAAGATCAACCGTCCCAGTCAGTCCAACCATCAACAAAACCAGTCCATCCTGAAGCTGTTCATGCACCGGCTCAAGCTGATCAACCCACTGTTATTATTCCATCAGCTGTTAAGAAGGTGATCTTTGAACATCATCTGCAAAAGGCTATGGAATTAGAGAAGTTGATTGATCAACATGACTTCACAAAGCCTGAAATCAACTACTGGTTTGCAAAGTCCCTAGATGAAAGAAACTTAAGAGTCAAGTTTGTGATAAGGAGAGAATCTGGACCAGAAGAAGAGTTTGATACATTCTGGCAAATGGTTCATAAGCTGACCAGGGATGAACTGATAAAGATGTACAACATAGGATCGGTATCTCAAGTTAGATCTGCTCTTCCACAAGTAAAACAACTCATAAGAGATCTAAGTTCAGTTGCTGATTCTAAGTTTGCAAAAGAAGAAGTAGAGGATGCTGAGAAGAAAGGGAAAAAGATCAAAGAAGTTCACATCTTTGTTAAATCCAGAACTTACAGAATCAAATTCTCAGATGGGTCGGGTATTTTCTTCACTCTCGAGTTCTTAAATTTTTCAAAAGATATGCTACTCCAACTAAAATCAGTTAGGATATCTTGTGATAAAGAAGAGATGAAGAGAGATTTTTTGAAGGATGTAGATCAGAAGCTTGCACAGTTGTAAGTTTTTGAAAGCCTTGGTTTGTACATAACAGTTTACTTATTTATTTCCTTATTTGTATAAAACTTAAAGTCTTGTGTAAAGAATTTAAGTTAGGGGGAGATTGTTGGGAAATAGTTTAAGTAAGGTTCAAGCTGTTAGTTAGACTTCTCAAGCTGTTAGTTAGACTTCTCAAGCTGTTAGTAGATTCTCTGTTTAAATACAAAGTTCATGCTGTTGGTTGAAGAAACTCGAGCTGCCAGTGTTAAAGTTCAAGCTGCTAGAGTAAAACTGCTCAAGCTGCTGTGTTCAAGCTGTCCAACGACTCAAGCTGCTCAACAGTTTCTCAAACAGAAAGTGCTGATTTTCAGGGAAGATATCTACAAGAAGATTCCAGCATATCTACTATCAAAGAAGTCCTAGTCCTTCAAGGAAATATGTCCATAGAGCAATATAAATAGACAGAATGTTGTATAGAAAACAGATGCATACACATACGCACATAGGAGTTTCTGCATTATTTTTGAGTCTGTAATTGCTTTATTGTTTAAGTTTTCATAAGCCTCTAAGGTTGTAAAACCCTAAGAACAGTTTGTGTTCTTCGTCTAATCTAAACAGATTAGAGGTGGTTGTAATCATTGAATTAAGCAATATAAACAGTCTTGGTTATTTCTGTGTTTTATGCTATTATTGATTCTGAAAGTTTTTGTCAAAATAATTGAGTGTTATTCCGCAAACTTCTTAATTAAACTTTGATTCAAAGCAAGATTATTGATTTATACTCTGATAAATTCAAATCAGTTAATCTTGGTTATTCATAATTTTCATAATATTTAGATCCTGACAGTTATCACTGACGATTACTCACGGTTTTCATGGACCTTATGAACCTCAACAGAATGGGGTGGCCGAACGTAAAAATAGAACATTGATTGAGGCTGCAAGGACTATGCTTTCGGATTCAAAGCTTCCTACCATGTTTTGGGGGGAGGCAGTGAATACCGCGTGCCATATTTTAAACCGAGTCCTTACAGTCAAATCTTTGAACAAAACATGCTATGAAATTTTGAATAAACGGCCACCTAACTTAACTGGATTCGAACCATTTGGAGTACCATGCACACTTTTACGAACAAAACATCAACCGAAGTTGGGTGAAAAGGCTGACGAAGGATACTTCCTAGGTTATGTACCGAACTCACCAAACAAATGGGTTTTTAACAAAACGAGTGGTACTGTGGAGATTGTGTATAATATTGAAGTCACAAGTTATACACATGAACCCCAAACTGGTCCGGAATGGTTATTTGACTATGATAAATTGTTTGAGTCATTTAACATTTCTTTGGATGATACTGCAGGTACAATCGAAAAGGACATGGCGA